>JALKAD010000200.1:107215-119668 GCA_024500015.1 Ulva compressa | reverse complement strand
TGCTAGTGCGGGCGCTGGTCAACGAGTGCATGGTGCCCACTGGAGGAACACGGTGTAGACACAAGGCACAACACATAGCCCATGCAGGCTGAATTGATCTTCGGAGGCAGGTAGGGAAGAGCACAATCCCGTTTGCTGAAATCGTGCATGAAGTTGGTTCGAATGCGGCATGTGTAAAGTGCAATGTAGCATAGCATTCAGGCTGCATGTTGCTGATCTAAAAACGATGCTGTGAACGTGCAATCGGCAACGCAGCTGAACCCAGATCGGCGCTGTTGTGGATCTGTGCGTGGACTCGCAGCAACACGAGAATGCGTCAGCTGCAGGCGAAATCAAACCCCACCGCACGCGACCAGCTGTACACGCATGCACATATATCTCATCATGACACATGCTTGGTAGAAATTGCTTACACTCTGACATCCGCCTGCCAGGGGCCAATCAACAACGTGCCGTGGCTGCCATTCGCGGCACTCGCCAATACGATTGGTCTCAAGTGCACTATAACACCAGACACGATAGCGGAACACTGCTTATACCACTTCCTCTTGCATTGCCTATCTTGTCGCCGCTTCTCGCTAGCGAGGATTGCCTGATGTTTTGTAAGGCCACGCCAAGTCTTGCGCTGAGCGGCGACACCCTCGGCTACGGGCTTGGCAGCTGTTTGAGCTAGAATTGAATAAAACATCTGGTCGGTCGACACCACTGGCGGGAGTCGCCGTGGGGCAATGTCGCAGCCGTCGTCTGATCTCGTGGGCTGGGCTTTCCGCTTCCTGGCTCCCTTCGCTCTAGGCGATGGCTGTGAAAGACTCGCACATGCGCAGGCTCCATGCTTCCCTCGATCTTCATCATCTTGGATTTCTGGTGACAAAGCAGCTTGTATGACCTCGCGGGCTTGGTGAACGGAGAAACTGGCTGCACTGGACGGTTCGGCGTCGAAGCGCGGAACAGGAGGCAGACAGCGATCCCGTGGCAATTCGCATCTTGCAAAGCTTTCACCAGGCATTATATAACTAAATATGTTCAGACTGGCAACGGTATCTGAGCAAGCAGCGTGTGGCGCAGAAGCAGTTCGACACAGGTCGTACTACGAAACGCAACGTGACAGGCAGCCACTATATGTCATCACACCACCACATCCTCTAGAGAAATCATCATATGTTGCTGCAAGGTTTGACCGGTTGCCTTGCTTGTGCAGTTGGTTCCATTCCTCGTAAGCAGATGCACGTGTGTGGAGGCATCCATGCTGATCCGCGCTAATTCGAAGGTCGCAGAGGCACCTCCGAGCTGATTGATCGCCGTAGACCCTGCTGCAAGGTGCGCCTGCGGTAGAAAAAGTCACCAAAAGCGCATGTACGTTCACCCCACTAATAGCACAGACTGCGTTTCAGCGCCGTTGTGCACATGCGTTGGCGCTGAGTGTTTGTCTTGTGAGCGCTTGCGGCAGCGCTCGTGAACGCCTAAGCTTGAAGCCGGCTGGCGCAGCCGCTTTCCGCCAGAGCCCGATTGGACTTATCAAAGCCTTCGACGACAGTGGCCAGGACGGCGTGATCAGCAAAGATGCTGACCATCCGGTACCTGTCGAGGCAGCTGGAGCAACGCAGCTTTGAACGGTACACAAGCACAGGTGAGGCACACGATGCACATGTACGCCAGATGGGCACGTACAGACGTTCACTGAACATTTTGTACACATATCCCGACCCTGGCCGAGCAGGCCGGGTGCAGGCGCCGGCGCTACTCGTCACACTCGGATGATTACAAAGTTCAGGTGCTGGTCGCTCGGTCAAGGCGAGAGCACTGCGTGTCTGTCGGATGTGCACCTCCGACATGACGTGTGCACGCGCTGCCAATCGAGGCATGTGACATACGCTACACATAGGAGTGACTTCTACTGCATTCACACACGAGTCGCTAGGTCAGCCCGGGGCTTGCAGCGAGCTCAAGCGCTCTGTTACACATGTGCAACTTCACCGCAGCGACAAATCGGCCTCCTCGTCGCGCACGAAAGCAGCGTCAAAACTCACCTGCAGAATAGGTTTGAGACATACGGTTCCGTCTCGGGAGTGGGGCCCAGAGGTTCCGCGACTAAGGGATGTGGTCTGACCGTGTCAACCATCGGCGTGTGGGCGGGCATCACACGCTGGCACACATCAGACGCCACGTCACTGCAATTCTCTGAAAATCGCTTCACTCCACATAAGCTTGCCTTTATGACGCAGATAGGGTCCACGTGACTGGCCGTGGCCTTAGTGCATTAGCTCCGCGGCAGTGTGCATTAGCCGTGATTGGTCATAATTGCCTCATGCCCAGACGCGACGCAAATGCGGACCTGCAGGGATTGGTTTGGTCAACGATGTCAATCGACAAATGCTCTGTGGTGTAGTACATGCAGTAGACCGCGAGCCGTCACATGGCTGCTTGTGTGCCAGACTGTGGTTGCATACGTATACGTCAGCAGGGATGCGCATATGCCGCATGTGCGTCGCCGTGGATGTTTTTGTCGAGCTCGATATGGATGCGCTTCGTGTCAGACGTTTGTTGGAGGTCTCATCACCAACCTGTACCCATTTCGGTATAAGCCCTGGGCAGACTCGAGAATATGAAGCGTTCGCCAATCGCAATGCCGTGGAGCGCTGATGCGGCGTGATTGATCGCACGCTTGCTAAACACACCAGCCACAGCCAGTCCGATGTAGCGTTAGCTCACCGCGAAAATGAAGCGCGGGCTAGCTGCCTTGGAGCGAAAGGCTGCGAAGCAAGCAAAGAACAGTCAACGCAAGCCGGCCCCAGCATCTGGGCAGCGTGATAGATCAGAGACCGCAGGTACAGGATCGCCATACTGTCTCAAACCAAGTCATGCCAATGCTGCAGCTGTGACATCATCTGCAATGTCCTGCGACCAGGTCGATCGGGATCTGGGACTCTGTCAAGCAAACAAGGACACTCACTTCCCAAGGCCCTTGCTCTGCAGCTACAGTTGCCTACACACGGGTCAGGTACGCCTGCAAGCTTAGACAAGCTACTGAGGCAGCTGCTCCGGACGAACTCTGCACACTCGTCGCAGCTTGAGAATGCTGCTGGAGACAAGCTGCTGGACAAGACAGTCTCGCTGCTGCCATCACGCCGCAACAAGCCCAATGCCGCAAACCCCAGCTCCAAGCATCCGGGGTGAGCTGCTGTCGCTTTTGTAGCTTGTCTTTACGCCGCTGTGGTTGTAGACAGCAGTCTGTTCACCTGCCCAGCAACTGTGGCGGTGCCTGCCTCCTGCGTGGCGAGCGGCACGCCGTGATCAGAGGCGTGTTTAGCTTCTAGCAGGAAAGCTGAGAATTGAGTTATAATCTTTCGACGTCCGTCCTAGCGACTGCTCGTTTGCAGTGATGTTTGGTCACATGCAGGCGTGGCAGGTCCACATTCACATGCAAGGTGATACAGGAGCTAAAACATGACATACATGAAAATCCAGCCAAAGCCGAGAGAATAACGCGCACTCTTGGGGATGCTTGGCAGACGTATGCTGCACAGGTTGCGCGCCAGTCCAGCGGAGCACCAGGAAAGCTGATGACAGACTTGAGCCTGATCGGCGCGCCAGTATCCGTCACTGCTTGCAGAGACCCACGGCTGACCGGCGTTGAAGGAACCTGTGTCTGGGACAATAGCTGCAATGTGCATGTGCTGGTCTGCAATCACCCTGGCGGTTCAGCACGCCTAGCTGTGCTGTCAAAACGAGCAACAGCATTCTCGGTCCAGATTCCAGAGGCTCTGGCAGCACGGGTGGGGCAAACATGTGTCCATCACATTGGCGATCTATGTGCACATGCAGCTATTTGACAGCACCATTGACCAGACAGCCTGCATTATAGCCTTCGGCTGTGTCATCACAGCAAGGCCTGGCTCGGGCGGATGTTTGTGCCCTGTGGCGCCATCCATGTCTCCGACGATGCAGGAGCATGCAGTGTTTTCAGACAGTGTGGACCACGTTATCTGGTCGAAAAGCATCAGGCGGGCTATACAAGATGTAAGATATAGCTGATGTTGCAACAGTGTCAGGTTGCATTTCTGACAGTGTCAGGTTGCAACAGTGTCAGGTTGATTTTAGATGTTGGATGCACACAGAAATGGCTCACAAAGGAGCTCTGCAACCATGCACGACTATTGTTACGTGGTGCATTTCTGACGTATCCCCAGTAGTGCTGTGGTACATCCAAACCACTGTGAGTGCAAACTGCCATCCTGAGTGTAAGCTGCCACACATGGCCGTGTCGGATGCCGCTGTGTGGATGATACCCGCGGATGGTGTATCCTTTCAAACAGTGCATACCTACTCTTTCACAGATCACACAGTACAGCCCACGTGCAGACCGTGGCCCATGTACCTTGTCAAGCAAACGCTAGAATCAGCCACACTCTGTCTTCCCAGCACCTGTCACCTCGACCACTCTGAGAATGCTGTTGGGCCCTTCGATGCACGACTGCTTGCACGGAACTGCACCCCCAGCAGCGGCTGGCGCCTTGTCATGGGCATGGATTCGGCCACAACCGGTGGGCGTCATCCACCTGCCGCAGCACCGCGCCGCCCAGCACGCCGCCATCGGTCGCAGCATGCACCACCTCGGTCAGCTGCTCCGGTGTTCGTGCACCGACCACGAGGCCGTGAACGCCCGGCCGCTGCAGCGCCCACTTGACGGCCAGCCTCACCAGGCCCGGCTGCGCCTGCATGAACGGCTGTGCCGAGTCTGCATCCACCATGCTGTCCCCCACCGCCTTGCTGGCGCCTCTTGCCTCGTTGCCTGGAGCCACGGCGGAGGACAGGGAGCCCTGGGCGGTCGGCTCAGTGGCAGAGCCGTTTGCAAGTGGATGTCTGACAGATGCGGGAGGCTCTGTGGCGCACGAGGCCGGCGGGTCGAGTGCGGCTGAAGGTTGCTCGCTGGCGACGGCGGCAGCAGTGCCTTGACAGTTGCGCAATGGCGCTCCGTGTGATGAGAGTGTAGCGCCTTGGCGGTCGTGCAACGCCTCTGTAGCAATTTTGGCGTAGCGGTCGATCGCGCACGCGACGTTGGTTCGTGGCCCGTACCTGTACCAAACGAGCGCCTGGTGCCCGGATCAGAGGTGCATGCATATGGCGTGGCCGAGCGCCTGGTGCCGGGATCCGTGGTGCATGCATATGGCGTGGCCAAGCGCCTGGTGCCCGGATCGGTGGTGCATGCATATGGCGTGGCCGAGCATGTCACTGCATGTGTGATGGCACTCTCGCCGCTCGGGCTCGACCCATCGTGGTTGTGAGCAAAACAGTGGTACGCAATGATGCAATGATGAGCTGCTCCGTAAGGATACAGGTCGTGGTGCAGACACGTCCAGCATGGCAGCCTGACAAGAAGTCAAACAACGCAAAGGCCTGACACCATGCAGGAGCATGAACGTCGGGGTCTGTGTGTCCACCATAGGTGCAGAAACTCTGCAGAGGCGCCTAATAAAGAGGATGTGCAATGCAAAGCGCATCACCGGCAAGCCATGAGCACTGCACAGAGGGCGCCACATCAGTCTCACACAGTCTGTACCTCATATTGGCGACTGGACTCTACAGGACCGAATCAGAGATGCATTGATCACACGCACGGCCAGAGCCAAGCAGGACGGGTTTGCACACCGGCTCTCCGCTTCTGCGTATCGATGCTTGTACTTGACGAGCCGTTTCGCAGCAGGTGCCTGCCACATGCCATCTTGGTCCCACACGTAGCCCCCTCCTAGCAGGCCCATGGCCAAGGGGCTGTAGCCCACAAAGGGCACACCCTCCATATGACACACCTCCATCATGCCGCCATCTGCTGTCCGACACAGCAGGTTGTATGCATTCTGGACCATCGCTGGCTCGGGGAGGCCGATCGAGCGCGCGACCGCAGTGGCATGGCACACTCCCCACGGTGTCTCGTTCGACAGGCCCCACGCCCGGATCTTGCCGGAAGAGAGCAGCGTCTGCAGGGCAGCGAGCTGCTCGCTCATCGGTGTTGCACTGTACACCATGGTCGCATCAAAGTCTGTCTCCCCGAACATTGGAACGTATCTGCACAGCAGGGGATGCCTCGTGTCATGGTCCACATCTCGATGTATGTGTGCAGAACATCAGCGAGCGTTTTGTGAACTAGCTGACTCGTTATGCTATGTAGCAGCCATGGAGCTTGCATGCATGCCTGAATGCTGTCAAAATATACCATGCTGAAGGACACACTGCCATAACACAGCTAGAATACGTGCTGATGTAGTAACGAGAGAGGTAAAACGTGGCACCGAGTTCAGCACTGAAAGTGGGGAAGTCAATGCACAAGTAGATATCCAGACACTGGGTGACCAAGCCGGCTGCATGGATGTGCCGAACACCATGGCTGAATTAGAAGAGCTCAGAACATTGATCAAACATGGTGAGTGCATGGTGGACCAGCTTGCTCCTCGCAATTCTTACTCAAATTCGCGACCTGATGCGTCCAGTACACTTGGATGCATCAGTTCGATCAGTATCGAATACACGAATCAAAGGCCGGACTTAGCAGAAGTGCTGGTGGGTTGGAAGAGATGGCATGGCCTGCGCATGCCTGCGGTGCCAAGGGCAGAGGGACATGGTGCAAACCTGTCTGGCCAGTGAAGGAGTAAACAGTCAATGTAGTCTGTAGAGAGCCTCTGCAAGGAGCCGTCAGCAGCGCGAAGGATGTTCTTGCCGTCCAGTGCAACAGGGCCGCCCCGAATCCATGGCATGTTCCCGGGCCCAGCAACTTTGGTGACGATGGCATGCTCGCTGCGCTCGTGCTGCCTGGACTGGATCCATTGGCCCAGAATCTCCTCTGAGCGGCCAGCGGTCTCCTCAGCCTGTGGAACTGGATACATCTCTGCTGAGTCCCACGTTCGGATTCCTAGGCTGTGGGCGTGGTCGAGCATAGCAAAGGACTCTGTTCTGTCCAGTCCTTCTCCACAAAGCATAGTCCCTGCATCCGCACGTTCTCGTGTGTACAGGAAATAGACAAGGTACAGCTTGCGAGATCATCGTCGAAGTAGGGGCTGAGATTGAGCGGGATGCCAAAGTTGCTGTTGTCGATGTAGCTGCAATGCCACAGAACACCAACCAGTGGTCCATACCGACAAACTCTGAGAAATCGATCGGTGCACACTTTGAGCACCCACATGACCCCTCAGTCACAGGAATGGTGGGGCGCATGCGCCGTGTCTACATGGACAAGGCCACTTGGCAATGTCTTGCTGCAGTGCTGCACACAAAACGGGCATTGCAACCACAGAGATAGCAAGGAAACAGCTCTTACCGTAAGCAAGAGGCACATCTCCTTTGAATAGAGACTCCGACGAAGCAGCGCGCAAAAGGGCGCCACGCTTGGAGACTACTCCGGATAGACATATTGGGTTGCACACTGTGGTCCGTGCAAAGGCCATCAACGTGGCCTAATCGTTGAAATAAGATTCAAGTGAAGCTTCAGAGTATCAGCGATTCTGATCATATATATTTACGCAACAAGGGAAAGCTGGATCGTATTCGATCACGGAGGTCGAGCTCCGCTCAGATCGTGGCGAAGGTGTAGCAGCAACGCTGTTGAGGTGCCATGCCAGCGAACATTCGATGTCCCATGGGGCTCAAAGCTTGGAGGCAGCAAGAAGATGACTTTGCTGTTTTTCAATTGCAGAACATCTAGCAAGGACTTTTATGAAAGTCATGCGCTGTTGCATTTTTGTGAGGTGAGTGGTTGCCAACAACGCCGCGCTACGATCACCAAAAAAGGCCAACCCCATTCAGACTCTACAAACTACATAAATTCGCTGCAGTGTGTAGTGCATCATTTGCGAGGTGCCTGCGTGTGCGGCAGGGACTGTTTGGTTGAGGCTCTACATCGTTGTCAGCAACCCCAGGCGTTCAAGCGCTGATTGAAGCTGCAAAAAACATGGCAGGTGTCGAGAAAGCGCCACGTGATGGCGAAAGCATGGTGCGCTACCCATGATGGGTTCAAATTAGGCCATGGCCGCATAAGCACACTCCCTGTGCCAGGGCATAGATGAGTTCCACCCAGGCTTACAGCGGCCTAAGCAAACGGTGGCATTAGCCGATATTAATGTTGTATCCCATATGTTTGTGCAGGTCAAGAAGCACCATGACAAACTCCAGGCGGAAAAGGAAGCTGCAGGTATAGCCAAGCTTCAGGCGACACTGCCGAAGCTCTGTAAGCCTGTCTTGGCGTACGCCTTGCAGGATTCCCAACTTGACGCAGAAAAGGCACTTCTTGTGCTGCGGCAGTTTCAGTCAGAGTCCTTCGATGAACTTGCTGCCATCCAGCGTCGCCGCAAGGACCTACGAGCACGTGGCAGTGGCAAGAGCAGGCGACGGACGTCTGTGTCTCCTGCTTCAGGCTCGGAATCAGAGTCTTCTGAGGATCGGCGACGTGAGAGAAGCAGAAAGAGCAAGCACAAGAAGAGCAGTAAACACAGCCGAGAGAAATCCAAGAAGGACAAGCACAGGAAACACAAGAAAGAGAAACGCAGCAAACGCAGCCGCCACTCCCCACGTGAAGATGACGACAGGCCGAGCAAGCACGGCCGCCCGCTTGAGTTTGGGAGCTTTGGCATCATCCGTGAGGCTGACTATACCGCAAAGCGTCCTGAGTTTGCTGCATGGGCCTCCGAAGTCAAGAACATCGACATTGAGTCTCTGCCTCGGTGTGCACTCTTCCTCTGCGGCACTTGCTGTTAGCCTTCTTCGAATGCATCAGACCTCTCCGGTACCAGGCAGCCCGGCAGGTCAGTGTTCAAGTTGAAGAACCGGTCGACTGAGACACGATTTGGTTTCCATGGCTGCTGCCTGCGTCTCCAGAATCATTAAGCAGCTGTGCCATGCATGCGCACTGGTGCACTACTGCTCTGTTTCCTTGATCATCCACCAATACGTTCGACCTCCCAAGACCTTGCCAAGTCCGTCTAACCTGCGACCCGCCTCTGCCACGCATGTGCACATTGCAGCTGTATGTTGTGTGGAGCAGTTCACAGTTTGCAGTATTGAGTATTGCTTCGACCACCCTGGCATTTCCACAACAAGCTCTCATCTCTCAGAAATGCATGCTACTTTGTGCGGCAGGATCGTCAGAAAACGTCATCTGCGCTGAGCATATGCCCCTGTTATGTGGCAAGTGTGCCCAGCTGGGCTCAGGAGTCTTGCCGCCCGGATCCACACAACTCCCTGCTTCACCCGCCAACGGCAACATACACATGCATCCATCAAGTGCAGAATCCAAACCCGATCAAAGCAAGGCGCGGACGCTCGCATGTCTGTGTGTATGACCGGATGTTGCATCAACTTTTATGACTGCGTGTGACTGTGTGCGCTTGCTACAGAGGGGATGAGCGTGACCTCTTCCGGGAGTTCCTGGAGGACTTCAACACCTGCACGCTCCCCCACCGCAAGTTCTACGACCTAGCCGCGTACGCACGCACCCACGGCGGCGCCGCCAGCCCGGGTGGCGGCCCTGGCGGCGGCGGGGAGGGCACCGTGGACGACGAGCGGCAGCGGCGGACGGAGCTGCAGGCGGAGCGCAAGGCCCGGGAGGACGCGTCGGCTCGCGAGCTCATGTCGCGAATGGTGCTGTCGCGCGAGCAGGTGAGCGAGCTGAAGCAGCGGGAGATGATGCGGCTGCGCGCGCAGGAGGCGTACAAGACCGGGGACATGGGCACCGCGGCCAAGCTGATGAAGCAGCTGCGGCCGGTGGAGGAGGGGGGCGCGCGCAACGAGGGCGACGAGTTCTGACAGGCATGCATGCATGCGGAGTGGGACCCACCTCCCCATGGGACCAGGCATGGACCGGTCCGCGTGGGGTGGGAGCATCTGCATGGTTGCTGCCTGGGGCTCTCGGTTGACTCTGCTGGCCACGGGTGGATGGCTCGCTTGTGTCGATGCCACTGCGCAAATGCTCGCCAACTCGCTTGTGTCTTGGTGAGCATTTGCGAAGACACAAGCATGGGTCCTGTCTGTACCCACCTCAAGCATGTGCCGATGCCGGTGGGTGTTGGGGCTACCTGCCTCAGGCACACCTCACCAGATTGTGCTTGTCCAAGGCGCTGTGCAAGGCCTGGGTTTGAGGCCGGCTTGGGGGTGGAGCTCTGCAAGTCTTGGGGCTCTGGTGGATGGCAGAAGGCGAACGATCTTCGGCCGAAGCTGGAGGTCGGCGTGACTGTGGTGCTGCAGTGGCAAACTACGATGAGGAGGGAGAGCTTGACGTCAGTGCTATTGTGCTAGAATACTGGCTGGCTCTCGGCTGGCAAACTCGGCCAGCAAAACTGTCGAGGTGAGCTCCAGATACTGCAGTGTGGCACTGTGAGTCCGTCATATGTGGCACCCGCATTACGGGGGAGTTGAATGGTTGACAGCTGATTCGAGCATAGGCAAATTCCAAATGAATGTCCTCGATAGCTGCGACCTTCACAGCCATCGAAACCATCAATTTTGTATCTGATAGCCAGATTGGCAATTGCTATCCCCGGTGCAAAACTGGTCAGCAGCCATTGCCGATTTCAGTCTTTTGTCTTGTGGACCCGGGCATCGACTCTGGTCGTGTGCACAGGTGGGTTATCGCACAGCCAGCTCAGGTACAGGCAACGCCAGGAAACCACACAGAAATAGTTTCCTCACAGGTGCAACCATAGAACGGGCCCAATTGTCACCTGTGCCGTCAGCCCAGTGTAGGATCACGCCCCTTACATTGGCATGGCGGTGAGATGTAAGCCAGTCAATTGTGTCACAAGAGCAGTACACATTCTCTGTGCTGGCTGAATGTCCAATCATGATGGCTGCATGCAGGTGCATCACACCTATGAAAGACGATGATCGTAGGGCTGTGGCTGCAAGCAGTCAACATCTGAAACATGAATGTGGAGCAGAGCCACAATGCTGCCAAAGGCAGCCAACGCAGCTCAACACATGGCGTCATAGCCAAGGCCCACAGCGTGTCATATTAGCCAGTCGGGTTTGTCAAGCTCTCTATGTGAAACACATGGTTGGCTGTCAGCGGCACTGACAGGGCAACATGGCTGGCACTGACAGGGCAACATGGCTTCGTTAGTACTGCTGCTGTTCAGATTGTGAACACAGTCTTGCTTGAGCCGTGAGTATTGTGTTGCTTGAGCAGGTAACAGCCACTGTTTGGTACAATTGGTAGCAGTCGTGCTTGGCAGACCTTGTTGGCGCGATTTGTATTGGCAACATGACTGAAACGTGTCGATGGTGTACACAGCATATCTGTTTGTATGGCATATGGCTTAAAATCTTGATGTTCAACAGTCCACGAAGTCAGAGTGGCCTTGCATCCTCCTGGTTTAACACTTACTGAAACCGATTGGCTGGAACATGTTGAGAGCATCCAAGCCAGCCCATGCCACGAACTCGTGTATGCTTGCCAATCGCGAAGCTGATCGAGCACTCCTGGCCTCAGCAGCACCAGCTGTCGCTTCGTGATTTGCTCTTATAACAATGAAACAAACAGATCTGTTGCAGGAGCGAGATGCGGCCCATTCCAGATGCATTGGACATCAAAGGAGCTGCTACCATTTCCCAAGCATAATTCTTCATATTGAATGTTTTCCGCCACACAAAGAGACCAGATCTGCATCTGGCCAGCATTTCTACCTGATGGCAAGATGGCCAGCACAAACAACATTGCAAGTTGGAGCAAGATGCCGAACGCTCACAATACGAAAGAGAGTTGCAGTCATGCTGTGCTTTTGGCAGTCCAGGTTTCTGGTGCAAACCTGTACTGCAATGGTTGGTCCCTCAAGCACAGAACCTCCATACGAGCAGCAGTGAGAAGCACTACACATGTTCACAAAAACTACCTGCTTAATCCAACTGATTCATCAATGGTGCTACTCATGGTCTCGCCAGAAGCCACATCGACTGCGATGTCATTGAACACACGCACTCCATGTCACGTTTGGGCCTGCAGAACTGAAGGCCATCCTGAGATTCGGCCATCCTGAGACTCTCCCAAGGGCATGGACACAAGCAGACTCCCAGTGCTCGACTGCGACCTACCGGACATCACACCTGCAGTCTACAAACAGTCAGGCTGCAAGAGCAGAACCAGGAGGCATCTCCATCATACACTCTTAGCCTGTTGTACGGTCCACCGGGAGAGTGCATCTTCAAGGTGATGCTGTGGCTCCGATCCGCACGTGACAGCACAGAGAACAAGACCACCTGACTGCTGCAGCAGCGTATCTGTTACATCGTATGCCACGGCATCCACAACCCCTGTTGCTGCATCGCTTCTCCAGTGCACACAAGCACGCCCCCGCAAGCCACAAAAGCAGCCCACAGACCGGGCATCAACACACCGGGACCTGCGGCCACCTGCCCCTGCCAGTCCTACCTAAATCGTGAAACTAGTCCCAAAGGACCTCTGAAATTCACTCACTCAGC
>JALKAD010000200.1:95335-107115 GCA_024500015.1 Ulva compressa | reverse complement strand
AATCACCGGCGCCGTTCCCCGCCGCGGGCGCCTCTGGCTCCCGCGGCCTGGTCCTGATCCCTGCCAATTGTCCCGCACCTGCTCGTGATATCAGTGTACACCACCAGACTCTCCTCCGGCTGGTATGCAATCGGCCGGAGTCGATTACCCCCGGGCTCGGTTACGCGCTCCCCGCTGTTGGCCCCCGTGTGGCTGTGAGTGCAATAGCACAGGCCAGCCAGCCGCCCATGTTCCTTGAGACACTGCCGTGTCGTGTGTGAGCATGTTTGACATATGCATGGGCTGCGGGCGTGCAGGCGGCGGCGACCGGCGAGGCGTTCCTGGCCGCAGCGCGCAGCGTGGGCGAGATGATGACACGGCACTCCCTCAGCGCCGTCACCGTGTGGTGGCTGCCGGACATGGTCCTCAAATTCACAACGATGGGCATCTCGGCCACAGCCGGCGTGATCGCCTACTTTGTGTCAAACCTGTTCTGGCAGCACAGCCACCGGCACCAGGCGGGCATGGTGCGCCCCTGCCCCCGCATCCTCCCCCCCGCCCCCCACTGCGCCGGCTATCCTATTCTTGCAAATTAATGGACCGCCACAGCTGGGAATTGCCTTCAAAGGCGGCCATCAAAGCTATGGTATTTGGGAATGCTCAGCCTGAAAGTCAGAGATGAGGAGTTGTGCAACATTTGGGAGTATGTATTGCGGGAGTACGTACAGCGGCTGCCATCTCCTGTCACAGGAGCAGGCTGCTGACGTGGGAGCTGTACAATTGGAGTAACTGTTTGCATGTCAAGTCTGCATTGCGGAGGTGCATGTGGACACGGACGTGACTGTGAAAAGCTGTTTCGTGCCGTCAACGTCCTGTTCCGTGCCATTAGCGTCGTGTTCCTTGCTGCTGTTTGTGCCGCTGCATGTGCGATCTGCTCCAGCCGGCCATGCCGCACTGCGCTGATGCACAGGCCTGTCCTTGCCAGAGCGGAACGCGTATGGGCGAACCCAGCCCTCTTGGCAGTGCAGTTGCATCGGCCCATCATGCATGTGCCATTCAGAGGCTGAGCTGGCACAGCGTACAGGACGCGATCGTGCTCGGCATCATCGTCGGCGCCATCTGGATCATGGTGCTCGGCTGGGTGGCGGCCTTCATCCGCAGCTCCACAGAGGTCGTGTATGTGTGCTTTGCGCGTGACCTCGACAACCGCGCCGTCACTCGGCCCGAGGTGCACGAAGTCCTCAAGGACGTTCCCCAGGCTTCGGGCGCCGTCGTCGTGCAGCCCGACAACAACATCGTGCGCCCTTTGCCTATCTCTCCTCGCACTTCAGTCACTGACCTGCAATGCTGATCCTGGCGTGCCTGGTCAAGCCTTGGCCTGTGCAACGCGTGGCCATACCCTGCATCTGCTCCTGTGTGCATCTTGCGGCAGTCAACACGACGCCACACGCTGTCGCGGTGCTGCATGCTGTGCATGCTGTGGCCATGCACAGCACAACCTCAGCAGCCGCTGATCCCTCCCCAAACAGCACCTCGATGTGAGCCAGGCGCTGTGCGGCACGACACGCAGCATGACACCGTGGCATGCATTACGTCGGTGCATGCGCGGCAGTGCGGCACACGTGTGTGTTTTGTGCAGGCGTACGGCGCCATGGAGGAGGGAGACTCCCCGTCCGCGCCGCTGTTCCCGGCGCCGACAGCGCCACCTCCCCCGGGCTACCCGCAACAGCCGCCGTACCCGCCCCGCGACCTCACAGCCGCCATCGAGGGCGAGGCGACTGACGAGCTCCACAAGGAGGACAAGGAGTAGGGCTGGTCCAGGGCCCGGCGCCACAAGAGCAGCCGTTTGTCTGTTGGACACGTTGATACTGATCCAGGTGTCAGGCTGTGAGTGGTGAGTCAGTATTTAGCGGGAATTCATGTTGCAAATGCGAGTCGGCCATCTACCATCACAAACGCATGTTGGGCTGTGATTCGCAAGAGTAGGTGCAGTTGTGTAAGTGGGACAGTGTTGTGTGTGTGCTTGACCGTGTACTGATATATGCATGAGTAGGCTTGTGTGATCGGCCGGTGAAAAAGATGCCAAGGAGCAGAGTTCAGTGTGGTGCCGAGTCCTGTGGCATTGAAGGCAGAACCTATGGGTTGTCTGCTCTCGAGGTGGTTCTAGTGCACCCGCTTCGCCTTTTGACGTGGCTGCCTGTGCTGCTTTTTGGCCCAGGCCATTGGTGTGGAATAGGTGGTGGTTACCCTCTGTCGAATCCAGGATCAGTTACAGCCAATGTACCAGGAAAGATTACGGTTGTATGCTAGGGACATGCTTCGGCCTGTTGGCCAGAACGGGTAGTGTACAATCTGCTGACAGCATCATGTGTAGCAGGCGACTGTCGTAATATCTCAGCTTTGCACCTGAAGACCGTGCATGTTCATGTGTGCATATCCCACGATTCAACTCACGGGTGATCGGTGTGTAGACCTGTGTTATCTGTTCATGATTAATTTCGCATCGTGACAGATTTGGAAGTTCCACGCCCAAGGCGTCGGTGGTATGTCTGATGTCGCCAGTTCAGGAACGGTGATGATTTAATTTCTTTTACACGCTTGATTGATGTTGTGATAGCAGGCGCATCCGTTCGGGTGCCAAAACCCCACTGCGAATCTCATTTCTTCTGATGGGTCTGGAAAAAGGCAATGATGCCTAGGAGGCTGGACAGAATGGCTGTCCCGTCTTTAAGAAGGCTTGATGCCAATTCAGCCCCAACCAAGGTTGCAATGCGGTCTGCATTGGCGTATACAATCAACAAAACCATAGACGCAGAAATCAGGCGTAGTACCGCCTGGCTGCTGACACCAACCTGGTCTGACTGGTCAAATCTATCGCTCACCTCCGCTCGGAATTCTCTCAACTCAGTCCTCAACTCAGACCCCAACCGTCTCACGCTCTGTCCTACATATACGAATTTTTTCTCTGAAATGGCGTCCGCCGTGTCGGCGATGGCAGGAGCGCCGACAACGCCGTGGGTTTCCGTGTCCTTGATGGTACGCTCCCGAAGATGCGACTCTTCCCGTGCCTGTTTCCGAGCGTCTAACAGGCTATCGCTTAGCTTGTCCTCTTGATCTTCATTGAGGCAGTGCCTGTACACGCAGACCGTCGGACTGAAGCAGGTGGAAACGAATCAGTGCTTTAAGAACAACTGCAGCTCTATCTGCTAGCATCACAGATACAACAAAACAAATTTAGAAAATAAAGCAGGCTGTACTTCTGAATTTGACTGCGTGGCGGGCGCAAGACGATTCTAGGACTGCAGTTCGTGCTCACGACAGTGTCCGGATGAGACATGGCGCATGTCTTCATTCGCCTTACAACTCACCGTGAGCCAAACCTTTCACTTTTTCGCAGTTGCCTTGTGCGTCCGCTCCTTCTGGCAAAAGGCACACGGCCTGTGGACCAGAGCGGAGTGCTCCGTTGAGGCATGCGAATTACGTCAAAAGTCAACAACCGAGGGGTGCAGCTACACTGCCGGACGGCACATATCTCCCGTAACACATATACGGCAAGGCACAGGTCCTGAAACTGTGGTTTCCGAAAGCAGCGCGCGGCAACGATGTCCGCAACCAGAAGCCCAGCATGCGCTGCTGCATGGTCGCGGCATGCATTACGTCGGTGCGTGCACGGCGCTGCGGCACACCGCGTATTGTGTGCAGGCGTACGGCGCCATGGAGGAGGGAGACTCCCCGTCAGCGCCGCTGTTCCCGGCGCCGACGGCGCCACCGCCCCCAGGCTACCCACAACAGCGCTAGCCGCCGTACCCCGCCCGCGACCTCACAGCCGCCATCGAGGGCGAGGCGACTGACGAGCCCCACAAGGAGGACAATGAATAGTGCTGGCCCAGAGCGCATGACGTCGCCACAAGAGCAGCCATTTGCCTGTTGGACTCGTTGGTACTGATCGAGGGGTCAGGCTGTGAGTGGTGAGTCGGTATTTTGTGGGAATTCATGTTGCAAATGCCAGTCGGCCATCTACCATCACAAATGCATATTGGGCTGTGATTCGCGAGAGTAGGTGCAGTTGTGTAAGTAGGACAGTGTTATGTGCTTGACCGTGTCTGATGTCGTTGAATATTCATTAATGGTTGTGATTAAACTCCTTTACATGCTTGATTGACTTTCAGATAGCAAGCGCATTTGTTCAGGTGCCACAAACCAAACCCACTACAAATCTCATTAATGCTACTGTAATTGGGCCTGGATAAAGGTAAGCACGGCCACAATGGAGGCTACAATGGCTGTCCCGTCTTTAATAGGGCTTGCTGCCAATTCAGCCCCAACCACGGTTGCAATGCGGTCCGCATTGGCATATAAGATAGCTAAAACAATAATGAGCTCGCATGCATGCCGAATCATAACGGGTGTGTGTGCCTCGTCGGAAGTTCGCTGGACTCATCGGTATGCGATGCCTAGGCTGTGCACCGCAGTCAACAAAGAAACGATGCGGGAAAAACGAATATGCGGAGATTTGTGTTTGTATGTCGACTTGTTGACGTAATTCGCTTGCATGCCTCAACAAAGTACTACGCGCTGGTCCACGGGCCGAGTCCTTTTTGCCAGAAGCAGCGGACGCTAAAAAAAACTGCGATGCAGTGGAAGGTGTGGCTCACGGTGACTTGTAAGGCAAATCAAGACATGCGCCATGTCTCATCCAGGCACTGTCGTGAGATCGAACTGACGTCCTAGACCCGTCTTGCATCCGCCAATAAAGGGTCTAGGACGTCAGTTCGATCTCACGACAGTGCCTGGATGAGACATGGCGCATGTCTTGATTTGCCTTACAAGTCACCGTGAGCCACACCTTCCACTGCATCGCAGTTTTTTTTAGCGTCCGCTGCTTCTGGCAAAAATGACTCGGCCCGTGGACCAGCGCGTAGTGCTTTGTTGAGGCATGCAAGCGAATTACGTCAACAAGTCGACATACAAACACAAATCTCCGCATATTCGTTTTTCCCGCATCGTTTCTTTGTTGACTGCGGTGCACAGCCTAGGCATCGCATAGCGATGAGTCCAGCGAACTTCCGACGAGGCCCGTTATGATTCGGCATGCATGCGAGCTCGTACGTTCCCAGCATAGCGCATAGCACCTAGCCACATCTCCTGCCAGGAAGGCAGGAATTCTAGGAAGGCTAACATGGGTGGCTCACACGGGTCAGCGCCGCCCTGCTCCGTCACACCGCACTGCCCGCAAACTTCACACAAACTCATCCCTGTTACACAAGATTTCGTCTCGCACCGTTGGCTCCGCATACGGTGCCGTCTGTGATTATCCCTGCCTGCCGCTGCGTAACACCGGTGCCAGCGCCACGGCCTGTGGCACCTCCTTGATAACAATCGCCGCGATGACCGCCAGTCAAGTATGATAAACTTACATTGTCTACATGTTTGCCTGATATCTCGGGCACATCTCTCCTTCGCACGCGAATGACCAACTGAACGTCTGTCGCAGATGCAGTCCCCCTGCAGGACTGTCCGTAACATCTCTACCACACAGCCCACTGTAAAGTTGTGCAAGCGTCAACTCCGCCAGGCCCACGGAGCCCATTCGTTTTCGTGAGCATTCAGTGGCGCATTTATACGTGCAGACTGGCTCGGTGAGTACTTCTGCTTTACAGGCATAGCCCAGACATGCAGTGACAGGGCGGACGACAGTACTTTGAATCACTCGAACATCCCAAGCCTGCCGCTTTGTGTTTTCTGCGCCCGCACGTTCAAATTGCCTTCCATGACAGCTACCTGACATGTTGAGCTCGCGTCGCAAGATTGAGTCGCAACGATCACGCCAAGCCTGCGATGAATCCCAATGGATATCAGATCGTTTGTGGTTGGAATGTGGGCGGTGAAGGTGTCATGAGCTAACACTGGCTTGATGCGAGCAGACTCGATTTGAACCAACCTCTGCATGCTCCTCCAAATCACGTCGCTGCGCAGGTCATGACTGAGCAGGAGGAGGACAGGTTTGTATAGTGGGGCATACAAGGTGCTGTTCATCAGGTCCAGCTTATATCAGAGGTGTTTGACGCGATGGCGAAAGCATGGTGCGCTACCCATGAGGGGTTCACACAAGGCCATGGCCGCATGAGCACCCTCCCTGTGCCAAGGCATAGATGAGTTCGACCTAGACTTATACCGGCCCAAGCAGATGGTGGCATTAGCCGAGATCCTTGTTATATCTCAGATTTTTGTCCAGGTTTAGAAGCACCATGACAAACTCCAGGCGGAAAAAGAAGCTGCAGGTATAGCCAAGCTTCAGGCAACACTGCCGAATCTCTGTAAGCCTGTCTTGGCGTACTCGTTGCAGCATTCCCAACTTTACGCGAAAAAGGCACTCCCTGTGCTGCGGCAGGTTCTGTCCGAGTCCTTCGACGAACTTGCTGCCATTCAGCAACGACCTACGTGCACGTGGCAGTGGCAAGAGTAGGCGACGGACTGTGTCTCCAGCTTCAGGTCCCGGAATCGAGTCTTCTGAGGATCGACGACGTGAGAGAACCAGAAAGAGCAAGCACAAAAAGAGCAGTAAACACAGCTGACGGGAATCCAAGAAGGACAAGCATAGGAAACACACAACAGAGAAGCGCAGCAGACACAGCCGCCACTTTCCAAGTGAAGAAGAGGACAGGCCGAACAAGCATGACCGCCCGCTTGAGTTTGGGAGCTTTTGCATTATATGTGAGGCTGACTACACCGATAAGCGCCCGTAGTTTGCTGTATGGGCCTCTGTAGACAAGAACATCGACATTGCGTCTCTGCTTCGGTGTGCCCTCTTCTTCTACGGGACTTACCGTCACTCTTGTGCGAACGCATCGGAGCTCGCCCGGTAGGTCACTCGAGTTGAAGAACCGGTGGACTGAAGCACGTTGGATTTGGAGTCTATGGCTGCTGCCTGCGTCTCCAGAATCATGAAGCAGCTCTGATTCGCCATGCATACGCTCTGGTGCACCACTGCTCTGTTGGCTTGAGCATCCACCAATACGTTCGACCTCCCAAGTCCTTCCCAATTCTTCTGCTGCTGCCCTGCGACCCGCCTCTGCCACACATGTGCACACTGCAGCTGTAAGCTGTGTGAAGCAGTTTGCAGTACTGAGTATTGCTTTAATCGCCCTCAGCTTTTCCACAACAAGCCCTCATCTCTCAGAAATGCATGCTACTTTGTTGTTGAGAATGATTGTCTCATGCGTGCGTGAGGGTACCAAACTCTTTTTCTCGGTAGTCGTCCCAGGCTCCTGATAGTATATAGGCAACCATTGAGCCTCTGATTCTTCAGTGCCTCTATACTGAACACTACAGAGTTCGCTCAAGTCTGTCTGTCATACTGCAGTGCGCATCGTCACTGTCTAAGCTCAACCTACGTATTCCTTCATTTTTGCAGCAGGACGGTCAGAATATGTCTTCTGTGCTGAGCATATGCCGCTGTTGTTTGTTTTGACTCAATGCTTCACCCTCCAACATTCACATGTTTGCGTGTATGACCGGATGTTGCATCAACTTCTGTGACTGTTTGTGACTGTGTGCGCTTGCAACAGGGGTGATGAGAGTGACTTTTGCGGGAGTTCCTGGAGGACTTCAGCACCTGCACGCTCCCCCACTGCAAGTTCTACGACCTCACCGCGTACGCACGCACTCACGGCGGCGCCGTCAGCCCGGGGGGCGGCTCAAGCGGCGGGGCGGGGGGGGGGGATGAGCGGCTCAACCGTGGACGATGAGCGGCAGCGGCGCGCGGAGCTGCAGGCGGAGCGCAAGGCACCAGAGGGCGCGTCGGGCCGCGAGCTCATGTCGCGCATGGAGCTGTCACGCAAGCAGGGGAGCGAGGTGAAGCAGCGGGAGACAATGCGGCTGCGTGCGCAGGAGGTTCACGAGATCCGGGACATGGGCACCGCGGCCAAGCTGATGTAGCAGCTGCGGCCGGTGGAGGAGGGGGGCGCGCGCAGCACAGGCGACGTGTTCTGACAGACATGCATGCATGCGGAGTCGGACCCCCCTCCCCATGGGACCAGGCATGGATTGGTCCACGTGGGGTGGGAGCAACTGCATGTCTGCTGCCTGTGGCTCTCGCCTGACTCCGCTGACCAAGGGGGGATGACTCGCTTGTGTGTTGGAGGCCTTTTGCAAACTGCCAGAGCATGGGACCTGCCTGCACCGACGGCAAGCATGTGTCAATGCCAGTTGGTGTTGCGGCTAGGCGTTGGCCACAGTGGGTGTTTGGGACGGCTTGGGGGCGGAGCTCTGGAAGTCTTGAGGCTCTGGTGGATTGCAGAAGGCAAACGTTCTTCGGCCGAATCTCGAGGGCGGCGTGACTGTGGAGCTGGAGTGGCGAATTACGATGAGGAGGGAGAGCTTGGCGTTAGTGCTATTGTGCTAGAATACTGGCTGGCAAACTCGGCCAGCAAAATTGTCGAGGTGAGCTCCAGATACTGCAGTGTGTCAATTTTAGTTCGTCATGTGTGGGACGCGCATTGTGGGTTAGTCGAAGGATTGACAGCTGATTCGAGCGTAGGCAAATGCCAAATGAATGTCCTCGATAGCTGTGCCCTCCACAGCCGTTGAAACCATCAATTTACATCTGCTATCCAAATTGGCGATCGCTAGTCCCGGTGCAAAACTGGACAGCAGCCATTGCTGTTGCCGACTGCCAGTCTTTGTCTTGTGGACCCGGGCATTGACTTTGGTCGTGTGCACAGGTGCATTATCGCACAGCCACCTCAGGTACAGGCAACGCCAGAAAACCACCCAGAAAGAGTTTCCTCACAGGTGTCATCATGGAACGGGCCCAATTCTCACCTGTGCTGTCGGCCCAGTGTAGGATCACGCCCCTGACATTGGCATGGTGGTCAGATGTATGCAGCCAGTCAATTGTGTCACGAGAGAAGTACACTTTCTCTGTGCTGGCTGAATTTCCAAGCATGATGGCTGCATGCAGGTGCATCTCGCCTATGAAAGACGATAATCATGGGGCTGTGGCCGCAAGCAGTCAACATCTGAAACATGATACGAGAATCTGGAGCAGAGCCCCAATGCTGCCAAAGGCAGCCGACGCAGCTCAACATATGACGTCACATAGCCCGTGCCCACAGCGTGTCATATCAGCCAGTCGAGTTTGTCAAGCTCTCTATGTCAAATACATTTTTGGCTGGCAGCGGCACTGACAGGGCAACGTAGCTTTGTTCGTACTGCTGCTGTTCAAATTGTGAACACAGTGTTGCTTGGGCCCTGAGTATAGTGTTGCTTGAGCAGGTAACAGCAACTGTTTAGTACAATTGGTAGCAATCCTGCTTGGCAGACCTTGTTGGCGCGATTTGTATTTGCAACATAACTGACGCGTGTCGATGGCATGCACAGCATATCTATTGGTATGGCATTTTGCTTAGAATCTTGCTTTTCAACAGTCCAGTCCAAAAAGTCTGAGTGGCCTTGCATCCTCGTTGTTCAACACTTCCTGAAACTGATTGGCTGGCACATGTTCAGAGCATCCCAGCCCGCCCATGGCAAGAACTCGTGCATGCTTGCCAATCGCAAAGCTGATCCAGCATGCCTGGCCTCAGCAGCACCAGCTGTCACTCCGAGTTGCTCTTTCAACAGTGAAATAAATAGAGCTGTTGCAGGAGCAAGATGCAGCCCATTCCAGATGCATAGGACATACAAGGAGCAGAGAAACGAGGCAAACATGTTCTTCTGCTACACTTGAATGTTTTCTGCCCCACAAAAATACCAGATCTGCATCTGGCCAGCGTTTCTACCTGATGGCAAGATGTCCAGCCCAAACAACATTTCAAGCTGGAGCAAGTTGACGAACTCTCTCAATGGTAAAGAGATTCGCAGTCATGCTGGGCTTTCGGCAGTCAAGGTGTTTTGGTGCAAACTGGCACTGCAACGGATGGTCCCTCAAGCACAGGACCGCCATACGAGCAGTGAGACGCACTACACATGTTGACAAAGACCACCTGCCTGAACCAGCTGATTCATCAATGGTGCCGCGCATGGTCTAGCCAGAAGCCACATGGACTGCAACGTCATTGGACACGCTCACACCATGTCTCGTTTGGGCCTGCAAAACTGATTCGGCCATCCTGAGATTCGGCCATCCTGAGACTCTTCCAAGTGCATGGGACTGATAATAAGACTTTACATGCTGCAAGCCTGCGACTCACAATACAGCGGTGCCCATGTATTCTCCACAACCTGTGCGCATCCATATGGGCTACAACACTGTTCAAGCGACGTCGAGGGTCACCTTGGCACAAGCAGACTGCCAGTGCTCGACTACAACCTACCGGACATCACACCTGCAGTCTACAAACAGTCAGGCTGCAAGAGCAGAACAAGGAGGCATCCCCATCATACAGTCTTAGCCTGGTATACAGTCCACCGGGGGAGAGCATCTTCGAGGTGATGCTGTTGGCTCCGATCCACACGTGACAGCACAGAGACCAAGACCACCTGACTGCTGCAATAGCGTATCTGTTACATCGTATGCCACGGCATCCACAACCCCTGTTGCTGCATCGCTTCTCCAGTGCACACAAACACACCCCCGCAAGGCACAAAAGCAGCCCACAGCCCTTGTACCAACACACCAGGACCTGCGGCCCCCGCCAGTCCTACCCTAAATCGGGAAACTAGTCCGGAAGGGCATCGGAAATTCACTCACTCAGCCACCGGCAGCCTCGGCTGAAGCCCTCATGCTGCCTCGACCCGCTGCCTCGACCCACTGCCAGTCGCACATACTGCAACCCTTACAATCACACGCCTCATGAGGCGCACTCGCAGCAAGAGCATGCCTGCATTCAGCTGGACAGCTGCAGAGTCTGCTGCAGCACCTTAAATACTGAGCACACAGAACAGCCGGGCAGCCCTGTACTCAGCCACCACTCCACACCATGCTGCGCTGACCCTCTTTCCCAGTGGTCACTGCCACCAACTTCCAGACCGCAGCACGGCCCTCTCTTGCGTAGCGCCCTGCCTGCTGACCACATCCGCTAGTGAAACACGCCTGATCTATCGTACAGGCGCGCCGCGGCGGCGGCTCTTGCTCATGGCGCGCGCTGTGCTCTTGCAGTCGAGGCGATCCTCCTCATCTTCGACGAATGCCGTGTCGCAGTCGGCTTTGAAGTAGCGGCCGAGCAGCAACGGCGCGGGAAGGAACCTCATGACGGCCTTTGGACCTGCACGGCGGCAGCTGCTGCTGGGGGGCCGTGCGAGGCGGACTTGGGTATGGACTGGAACATGTGAGGCAGATGCCGGTAAGCAGGGGAGTGCATGGTGCTCAGCAGGGGTATCGAGTTAAACTGATGCTGGATCGTGGCACAGACAGTCGCGTGTTCTGGCTTGGTGGCCGGACGATGAAAACACTTCGGCAGGTTGAGTGGGACAGAATTGTGCAGCAGCACATCGGGGATGTGCTGGCGGTGAGGGCTCGAGCGGCAAGCACGATGAATCTGGCAACGCAGCGAGCGGGGCGGAGGGTGCACGGCCTGCCAGTCAGCCCAGGTGGAGGTCGGTCCTGCACAGCGGTCATGCATAGGTCTCGCATAGCAGGCATGTCACGGACAGCAGCAGCGCGCAGTAGTAAAGCAGTGTGTAGCAGCTGCATTTGATGCCACAAACAAGGCATCAGATGCCGTCGCCCCAAGGCACATGCCGTCGCCACAAGAGCAGCCGTTTTCCTGTTGGACATGTTGATTTTGATCCAGGTGTCAGGCTGTGGGTGATGAGTCAGTATTTAGAGGGAATTCATGTTACAAATGCAAGTTGGCCGTCTC
>JALKAD010000200.1:66998-95235 GCA_024500015.1 Ulva compressa | reverse complement strand
AGAGGCTGGCGGCGTAGGTGAGGCGCAGCGGCGCGCCGCGGCGGCGGCTCTTGCTCATGGCGCGCTCCGTGCTCTTGCAGTCGAGGCGCGCCTCCTCGTCTTCCACGTACGTCTTGGCGCCGTCGGCGTTGAAGTAGCGGCCGAGCAGCAGCGGCGCGGACAGGAACTTCATGATGGCCTTCGGACCTGCAGGGCGGCCGCTGCTGCTGGGGTGTCGACTGGGACGTGTGGGGTAGGTGCGGCTAAGCAGGGAGTGCATGATGCTCAGGAGGGGCCTCGTGTGGAATCTGATGCTTTATCGTGCCACGGTCAGCCGTGTTCTGGCTTGGTGGCCAGACGATAAAATAGTTGTGGCAGGCTGAGTGGGCCGCTGGGATGGAATTGTGCAGCAGCAGACAGGGGATGTGCTGGCTGTGAGGGCTTAAGCGGCAAGCATGATGAATCTGGCAAGGAAGCCAGCGGGCGCGGAGGGCGCACGGCCTGCTGGTCAGCCCAGGTGGAGGCCGGTCCCGCACAGCGGTCATGCACAGCGGTCTCGCACAGCAGGCAGCGCGCAGTGGCAAAGCAGTGTGTAGCAGCTGCATCTGATGCCACAAACATAAGTGGGCTTGGAGAGAGGGCCTGTGTCGGCAACAGTGTGCGAACAAAAACCACGCACACACAAAACGAGTGCTATTGGCATGACTAGCGAATAGCAACACCCTGTAACACACACCCAAAAGGAGGAATGTCTGCGTTAGAAGTCTGAGTACCTCCTTAACAAGGAGCTAGGTGGTGGGGGCGTACCGGTGAGGTATCGGATGTAAGCCCGGCTGCCGTTCCGCGCGGCCACGGTGCGCGCGCGCGGCACCAGGTAAGCTGCCGCAACTTCCGGCTGCTCGCAGAGAATGTTGAACACCTGCACAGCACGCACCACGTTGCTCACTGCCCCTCGTGACGCCCCGCACATTCCCCCGTCCACTCGCCACGGCAACCTGCTCCCGCACCTCTCCCAGTTCCTACCTCCTCTTCCGCACACACGGCCGGCTTACAGCATGCACGCAGCATGATCAGACTGCTATTTGGCCACTTGGGCAGCACAGCACGCGCAGCATGCACAGCATGCCAGTCATCTGACGCCCAAGGCAGGCCATCCGCCGCACTGGCAGCGACATGCGGCTATGGGAGCCTGCGCATGAACTCCCAGGCACAGCAGCCACAGCACGCACAGCACGCACATGCCTGTTATGGTCACCACACAGCTCACAGGCATGACATTCGTGCCCGAGAGTACATGTGCATGCCGCGCTGGGCCGAACCTTGGATGCTCGTCCATGCAGTCGCACGCACCTGCTTGTTCTGGTTGGTTGCGCCGTCGAGGATGAGGTCGGTGAGAACCATGCCGGGGGAGAGGGTGTGAACGCCGACGTGGAGCCGCTCGGCCTCCACCTCGGCCGCCACGCTGCCCATGACGTGTGCAATGCCTGCCTTGGTCGCGCCGTACGCGGCGTACATCGGGGTCGCCGAAAAGTCGGCGCCGGCGCCGTCCATGTTGAAGATGTGGCCGGGGCGAGCCTGCCGCGCCATCGCGGTGGCCGCAGCGCGCGTGCACAGCAGCGCGCCGAGGAGGTTGGTGTGCGTCACCGCCTCGAGGTCCTCGGGTGTCGCCTCCAGAAACCCCTTGAAGCTGCCACTCACGCCTGCACGCCAGCTGAAGGCATATCCGCATGTACCACCCGTGACACTCACGACTGCGACAGCGCGACACCGCTGCCGCGTCCAGCTGCCTTCAGCGCATGCAGCCGCGCGCGATTGCCTGTCATGGGCATGTACCCCCCTCAGTGCGCAGCAATTCGGTCAACCCAGCCGCAGCTGATTATCGCCAATGCTGACGGGACCGTGCCGCCGCCACTGCAACAGCGTGTCGCCACTGCCGACCCTACGTGCGAGCCCGCTTGTGCGTCCGTGGCGCGTGCTGCGACGCGTCCCTGTTGAACCTCCCAGACAGCATGCGCACAACGCCGAGGCAAGGATAGCTGCAGTGGCTTCTACGGGGAGCCGCCAAAGAGCTGCGCACAGTGGCATGCTGCAGTGCGGTGCGGAGGGCACCGACGCGTCACAAGAGCCTCCTTATGTGAACGGGGATGTCATGGGAGGGGAACGCGTGGAAGGGAAAGCGTGGGGGGGGGGCGGGAGAGCAGAAGGGGAGCGAGCAAAGGCACAGCACTGGCGCGCTGTCGACCAGCAGTTTCAGTGGCTTCAGGCGCACCGGCGTTGTTGATCCAGACGTCGATGCAGCCGTCCGGGAAGTGCGCCTGCGCGCGCGACACGAGGCGCGAGACGCGCAGCGGCCGGCTGACGTCGCAGTCGAGGCCCGCGAGCTGCTTCGGCCGCACACACTCCGCCTGCAGCTCCGCCACCGCCTGCGCGACGCCGCGGCTGGAACGAGCCGCGACGTACACGTTGTCGCCCTGCACTCGCCCGCCACTGTTTTGCCTCTTACCGCGCCTCTGAGTGAGAGGAGCTCCCTCGGTGCAGTTCCTTTGTTCACCGCGGCAGTCCCCGTGCGTGTGTGCAAACGCCATCAGTGCCAGCGAACGCCACCAGGAATGCATCAGGCGAGTGTCTCGCCATGTCGCGCAAGCGGACGACCGCTGGTACGTCGGGGTCGGCCAGAAACATGTGTAGCTATGGCAGAGAGTGAGCCGTGGTGGGTGCCGAAGATCAGCACTGCTCTCGACGGCAGCAGCGGTGGGGGGGGGGGGATGCGGAGCTGCTGGCCTGATAGCAGGCTTGATGCGGAGCAGATGCAGCCACATGGGGTGTGGCGTACGCCGCACCCGTGTGTGAACATTTGTGCAGGCAGGCGAGAAGTCTGCACTGTGGCCATGCAGGAGTCAGCACGGGAGTCAGCACGGGGCGGGGCGGAGAAACAAGTAAACATAGACAGACGACAGAACGTGCATCAAACCATACGCAAATGGGCATCGGCCAAAGCACCTCAGAGAGCTGGGGCGGCACAGAAACAGAGTACAGGCGCTGACAGACACACGTCTGAGATGAGTGGGTGCAGGAGAGCTGCGCCGTTCTGTAGCCATGCTGCTGTTGCAATAAGTTGGGGCCACCCTGGAAGGAGGGGAGGGGAGGGGACACACATTCCGCAGGAACTCTCGCACGAGCGCCCGTCCCAACCCACGAGTGCCCCCTGTGATCACAACATTAAGTGGTGCATCTGGGAGTGTCCACACGCGCTTGATCGCAGCTCGATGTGCCAGGGAGAATACAGCTCCGATGAAGAAGCCCACCGTGCCACATGCCCAGGTTGGGTATGGCGAGTCTGCAAGCCAGCATCACATCTGATTACTCTTAGGCAAAGATTACAGCAGAAAGCGTGAGCTATGCTCGAGCAGCATGACGCCCATGCAGTCGCCGCAGTGACAGTGTCGTTTTGAATGTGTGTGCTCCGCTTGAGTACTTGGCACTGGTGCAAGCTCAGTCAGTGGGTATTAAATGAAAATGATGAAAAACCAGGTTGTCACATTTCAGAGAGGCTGTGAATAATGTAATGGTACCCTGGATCACATGATATACTGCGTGCACGTCGTTATAAGTTCTGCGACCTTCGAATGTCTGCCCGCCTAGGACATGAATTCATAAAGCAATGCGCACAATCCGAAAGTGAGCGCGAGAACAGTTTCCCCAAGTGACTCGAAGCACAGACGTCCGGCGAGTTCCAAGCGTGTCTAGCTTACTTACTTGCCGGCTGCCGTCTGCAGCGCATGGGTGAGTCGGATGCGTGTGGCGTGATGCAACGTGACCTGGACAGTAGCACAGAACATGGCGTGGCGCTCGCTATGACGTGGGCATGTCGTGACAAACAGTGTAGAAGAGAACCGCGTGTGAATGTGGCTACTATCTCGTCTTCGCATGGTCGCTGGACCTAGACTGGGGGACGGGCACTGCGATCAGAAGGCCGACATCGACGCCAAGCCGAGACTTCATCAACGCTGAGAGTGGCAGCAGCAACCACGTTCCAGCGAATGCAACTGAGTCATTGCAGACATGCTGCTGATACTCGAATTCTCGAAAGTCTCCTGGGCTCGTATACGTGTGAAACACGTCGGCCTGGCACCGACACTGCTTTGGGCAAAAAATGTCTGGACATCGCGAGAAACAAAGTTACTTTTCGAAACGATGCCACTGTGCACTTCATGCTTTCACAGCTGGCGTTTGCACATAGTCTGGGCCCGGTCGACACAGGACAGACCGGTCAGCTGCTTGCGTGTCTGTGCGCCCTGGACACAAAAATCCTGGCCAGGAGCTCGCGCATGCGATGGGACGATGCGACGAAAGAGCGGACTTCACAGAGGACTTGCTATGACTCTGGTGAGTATGTGCGTACATACGGGCTGCAGCTCGGCCCAGGAGCCCAAAAGATGACCATGCTAGTGAAGTTCAAAGGCTCACGCTGCATCAGCGCGAATGCGCACGCACCCGCCAGCACTGACGCCCACGTTATCAGAAGTGTAGAGAATGTCACCAGACATACGGGAAACGTCCACACATCAGAATAGGCACTCAGAGGAGCTTGCTCCCTTGGTGCAACGCCAGTCCTTGCAGCAACATCTTGAATGTCTTGAATCCCTTTGTCAACGACATGCTTCCACGAGCTCCCATCATGCATCCGATCTTGCTCAATTTCCGAAAGCTTCGTCTGGATGCCCCGTGTCAGACTCTCAACTGCGTTCTGGTGCCGTTGTAATCGATTTGCGCTGTTGCGAGGCCGGCGAGGCTCCGCCATACAGCGACATAATCGCATGCTATGACTTGGCATATTTGACATCCGTGATGTTTGCGAGCACTGACCCGACATGGAGACAGATGGAGCGATCACGGCGCACACGGAATCCCAAACAGCTAAAACCTGCAGCTGCGATTGTTTCGGAAACGACGACGAGAGCACCACCGGGATCCATCGCGGATTGTTTATATGTACATCCCTGCGCGCAGCTGCGTTTCATTGGACAGCGGAAGCGCGCGAGCGTGCAGCCAAGTCAGTGGTTTCTCGCCAGCTCGGCAATCCCCTTGTGGTCACTGTCGACATCCCCTGAAGTTCGAACAAGAAAGCCGGACATAGGATCGTACGACGCCAGAAACGGATCGTCGGAATCATAAGGTGACTCCATGTAAGTCTTGCCAGAGTTGGCGCCCGTCAAATTTCCCGCCGAGGATACGCTCGTGCACAGCAGCGCCGCGGATGCGCTCTATCTCAGCTCGATTCAAAACTTCGACAAGCAGAGACTGACCCGTACGCGCTATATTCAGCACGCAACAAAAGACGGCTGCGTGCTGACGAGAGCACCTGTGATCCGTCCCACCGTACGCAGTTGTGATCAGCGCTTTTGGCAACGCTGTTCTGCACAGTCTTGATGAGCAACATTGGAATCCTCCGAACTTTTAGGGCTCTCTCCGTTACACGAAAAGACGCAGACAACACAAATTGCACGGTTTAAACAAGAAAGCTCGGATTGTATTGCATGTTTGTGGAAGCCAGTCTGACTTGAGCGGCCTGGTCAATGGCCACACCAGGCCAGCAGCCACCGAGACAAACTGTGATGAGCGCTTTGCCAGACGGCGGCCTCCGATGGCATCCGCGATCGTGGGTTTGCTCCAGGCTGACGATCTTTTATTTTTCATTGTCAGACTGGCTCATGTAGTGCTGTTCCAGCCACGTGGACACATGCTCCAGACACCCCCTGAATTGCCACATGAGACCCAGGCCTAGCTAGTTCACACCTTTCAAACATCAGCGGCCTGCCCGTCGTCCGTTCGAAGCCATGCCTGGCAGCTTGAAGCCATGCCTGGCAGCTTGTAGGCACCCGACCCCGTTGGACCAGCAGTGCAGGACTCTGACTGTGCACACAGCTGTGCCCACTCTGACTGTAACCTCTGCAACGAATCTCACTCTGACTGTGCCCAGTCAGCCAGCTCACGCACTGAGCTTAGTGGGACACGTGTGCTGCTGTCCCTTTCAATTTCACAGCCCCACAAATCAGGTCTGCAGCTCAAGTCAACACACGGTATGCACCCGGGTGCTCGCACACACGACCGCACTGCGTTCCTTTGCGGCTGCGCCTCTCATTCTAGCATGATGCATCTGCATCCTCCATGGGCGTGCTGGGGTATGGCCAGCACGCTGCGGCAGCACGCCAGCTGGCATGCGAACAGCTGTCGCCAGGCCCATCCCAGCCCTCTCAACAGTCGGCACACTGTGGCTGACTAGCCACAAGCACTGCCAGCCTGGATCACCATCACGACAGTTGGAGGTGTGGCTAACTAGCCACACTCACTGCTAGCCTGGAGCAGCATCATGGCAGTGGGGGGTGCTGCATGCATACGTTGGCACGGCCTGCATGATCATGGAGGCGCGGCGTCTGCAGGTGTCTGCCCCTGCAGTGGCGGCAGGCGCGTGCTGCAAAAGATTTGGCAGTTGACCATCTAAGCTGGCCAGAATGTGGACTCCACATCCTCCTGGCGCAGTTAATCCGGGGCACATTGCACGGAAATTTGGACATGATCATGTACGCGAGACTGCAAATTCCTGACCTGGCTTGTATCATGTCGCCTGTTGTATGCCTGCATTGTGTGTCTAATGAGACCAATTTTGGCCAAAGTGCCCGTGTGGCTAGCAACGTCAGTGATAACCATGCGCACACTAATTAGGTATAAGCTGAACACCAGCTGTCCGGGTCATGCTCCAACCGTTCCGACAAATGCGGGATCGATGCTCGACCTAGTTTAGTACTACTCGTTGATGTATTGTGCGCGCATCTGCTCGGGCTATTTTCATGCATGCCTCTCGCTCGAGAGAAACGTCTGGATAGCTAGCTCAGGCGAGCGCGCGCGATCGCAAGCGATGCTTGGCTAGAGGGGCGACTGCACTTGTCGCTCACGGGGTAGGCATCTCAGGATCCTTGTAGAGATCAAGGGCAAGTGCTGAACACGGGATGCAGCGCAAATGTATGCACATCATTGTTGCTCTGACTCATTTGAACGAACCAGTTCAGATTTCTGGTCAGCGTCTCCTCCGTGTGCGCCCGAATGGAGACAGGTGACAGCTTGACCGCCCCGCGCATTTCACGTACTCAAAATGGCAACGCTGCCAATCGCAAGAGGACGAGGGGAGTACCTTACTAATGCTGCGTCTGTCCTCGTGCCCCATGCGTGTCGCTGGAGCCCCAGCCCGGTTGCTTATGGAGCTCTCGTTGTGCCGCACGCACATCGAAGCAAGGTGCAGTTCACCCTGGCCATACATCCCGATGTGGCTGCTGTCTCATATTTAAACACCTGATACCGGGGTGCTTGACCCATGCGCATCAATATCGCTTGTTGTGCAGTTCCATTTCCAGGCAGATCCAGTTCCACCAGACCAAGAAGGACTTTTGACGCTAAACAACATCTGGAGTACGACCACACTATCTCTTCGCACATGCACGATGCCTTGCGTGCGCTAACGTTGTTAAGGTTCGAATTCGGTATGCCTAGTCACGAACACGGCGGTACTGCGTCAAATGCTAGACGGCAAGTGCGGTTCTGTAGCGCCGCTTCCCGATCTCCTAAACTGCTCTTAGATATTTTTGGGCGCTCTTCAGAGTCCCTGGGAAATCGTCTCACTGTGTACGTTGGGCTCACCTTGTCGTATAAATTTCGCGGCTGCCAGGTCGCGACTGGGCACCAAAGGGCGCCAATCATCAGGATATGGCTGAATTATTCAATGCAATAGTGTCATCAATGCGAGAGAGCCATTGTGAGAGTCCGGTATGAGCACGGTCTCAGTGAGTGCCGCGTCTTGGTGGCCATTGCAGAATACCGCTTGGTTCACGCCACATCCTCGCTTGTGCAGGTAATGTAGCCGCGTTCTGCAGACTTTTCCTCCGCATCGCTGTCGCCGTCTTTGTCGCCCCGTTGGCGGCACTAATCACCACGTTCACCACCTCAGCGTCCGCCCAGCCCACGATCACGCATGCCCCTCCTTCAGCATCATCTCGCATGAGCACAGCCGCTGGGATCTACAACCAAGCGGGACACTACTTGCGCATCAGCCATCTGGCGTCGCACGCGTCCACAGGCGTCAATTCGGCAGACATCGAAGCCGTCCTGGCCAATTCTCAGTCACTGCCACCAGCGCCACGCAGCAGCGGCACAGCAACAACGCGAAGAATTCTTATTACTCGCAGTCCAGCTGACGCCCCTGAGCTCAGAACTTCCCCAGCATCCGCTCATCAACGGCTCGGAGCCCACCAGTCAACAACCACCCAAGACAGCCCCGACACACACGCACCCGCACATCTAGCTTCAGCAGCGATGGCGGCTCGAGTCGCGCCTGAGGCAGCAACGGCATGGGCGCAGGCATGGCCTGACAGCAATCGGCGCACCAGTGCGGCCCGGCCGCAGGAGACGCTCCTGGTGGCCGGAGACGGCCGCGACCGCGTGCAAGACGTGCTGCGTGCTCTGGACAACCGCCTGGACAACGCCATCAGCGGCGCGCAGGGCTCCGCGCTGCGGTCGCTGCCAGCGATGGGCGCCGCGGACCCAGCGGCGGCGGAGGAGGCACGCGCGCTCGTGGCCGAAGCGGTCGAGCTGGTGGAGCAGGTGCGCCCCTTGCATGCAACCCTCACATGCATGCGATGCCGGCGGACCATCCGCATGCATGCACGGCCTGCGTGTCCCTACATGTGGCCCTGTCGGTGACCCACGTGCACCTGCATGGGGCACGTTGTCGTGAGCTCTCGCGAGTTTCGTGGCTAGAGGCGCTACTGGGTGCTCACTCACATTCCCCTGAGCTTTGGTTCACGGCAGCCAGTACCACAGGCAGCCGTGCACCTGGCTGCGCACTGTCATAGACAGCGGGCTCGCGGAGCAAGTAATTTACAGCGTGTGCGGCGAGGTGAACAGATCCCGATGCTGCTGCCAGCCCCCGCGCTGCCGGTGCCGCTGCCGCATCGTTCCACCGGTGGCCTATGACAGCGCGCAGGCAGCCAGGCCGAGCACGGTTCGCTGCACCACATGCACACCGGACGGCCGCCGCTGCAACCATCATGCACACACGAAGCACAGCACAGCACGGCAGCGTTTGCACGCACGGGTTGAGCACGGCTTGGTGCCTGCAGGTGTGGCTGGACGCGCGCGGCGTGGGCTTGGACCGCGCGCAGTGGCTGAAGGACTGCCAGGCCGAACTCGAGCGGCGCCCGCCGCGCGATCTGCGGCAAGCTCACCTCCTCATTAAGGTGCGCCCCCGCCCTCTGTGGTGCTACAACGACACTGTTATCACCCCGTCCACACCCTCGTTCAGCCACCTCTGCGTGCACCCCGTCCCGTCTGCCCTCACTGTATCCCCTCTGGCCACACCCAGTCCCCTCTGACCCTGCCGCGGCCAGTCGTGCGGCACATGGCCGCCTCAGCCAGCCGCTGCCCCTCACACAGCGTGCCCACACTAGCACGCTCCCACCTATGCATGCATGTGCTGTGTGCTGTGCCCGCTGAGGCATGCCAGCGGTGTGCAGGACTTCCTGGGGCGCGGCCCGGCAGACCCGTACACGCGGTTCATCCCACCCGAGGACTTCCGGCAGCTCACCAAGTACGACATCTCCGGCGCGGGCGTGAACCTCGTCGCAGCGCAGGATTTTGTCAACAAGCTCGGCCGGCCCCTGCCCCGCGGCCGCAGCCCCGCTCAGGGGGGCTCCTGGGTTGTCGGCCTTGTCAAGGTGAGGGCCCCCCCCCCCCCCCCCCCCCCACCCCTCGCCTTCTGCAGCTCTACATGTAGGCATGCATCAGTGTGAGACGCAGCCTGCGGCACTGCGTCGTCTCAACTCACACGCACGCATGGGGCTGGTTGCAGTGGCATGCGTGTAGGCATGCATCAGTGTGACACTCGCGCAGCCTGTGGCACTGCGTCGTCTCAACTCACACGCTTGCGGACGCCTGTGCCTGTTGTCACACGCATGCGGACGCCTGCGCCTGTGGTCCTCACTCTGATCCATACTGTGCAGTCGGCAGTGTCCAGACTCAGCAGCGCTGCACATGTAAACAGCAGCTCTGCCTGTGTCTTACTCTGCATATCCCGCCTCCTCCCCACAGAGTCTGCTGCTACTGTGTCTCCCCAAGCGGTGGAGCGATGCCATTTGCAAGCCCGCGTTTCCCGCATGTCCATTACTCCGTACGCTGGCAAGCTGACGGTCGAGCTCGAAGGAGAGTGGACACCCGACCGGTTTCTCCTGATCAGCACGCTTGCGCTTGTCTGCCCGACTCAGCCACGCCACACTCCCTGACAACGTTCCTCACCTGACACACACCACGACAGCTCCGTCTGGGGGCACCAAGGCCTGAGACGAGCCTGGTGCGCGGACCGCGCAGGATGAGGGTGGCGCGTGTTACACGGAGATCAACGCGAGAGCCCGACAGTGAGGGCAACAACAAGCAAGCAAGCAAGCGACTGAACCTCAGCAAGCAGGTAGCAGTAAGCATCAACAAGGGTGGTGGGTGTCAAGTCACAATCACCGGGCTGCCTGTATGCAGGGTGCCGCAGCGGACCGTGCTGGCATCCGGCAAGGCGACGAGGTCGTGGCTGTAGACGGCGCCCCTGTGGCCGACCTCAACCCGTTTGAAGTTGCGACGCTTATCTCCACGCCGCCGCCGACGCCGCCGCCGATGCCGCCGCCGCCTGCGGCTACAGCCGTGGCAGACAGTGCATCCGCCACAACGGCAGCCGCGATAGAGTTCTTGACGGCGCCGGCCGTGCGCGCGCCGGGTGCGGCAGCCCCGGCCGCAGCGGCGGGGGGTGCTGAGGGTGCTGAAGTGGCGCGGGTGCGCGTGGTGCATGAGGATGGCACGGCGGAGGAGGTGGCGGTGGCGCGGGGCCGGGCGGCACAGGCGGCGAATCCGGTGACGGCACGCATGGGCCGCGGCAGTCGCGGCATCGTTCAGCTGCGGACGTTCAACAACCGGGCGGTGCCGGAGATCAAGGTGCGGCCGTGCTGCTCTAGCACAGCCTTTCCAGTGTGGCACGACTCTCTGCACTGGTGTCTGCACGGACTGCAGTGGGGGGGGCCGGGGGGGGCCAATCCCATTGCCACACCTGACGTCGGCGTGTGGTGGTGCTGCGGCATGTGGTGGTGCTGCGGGATTGTGTTTGTCCAGTCGGCGGATGACACAGGGGGTCCAACGCCACACCTGACCGCAGCATGTGCTGGCGCCGCAGCATGTCTGTTTTCACCACTGGCGATTGACACAGGTGGCCAGTCGCTCATCGGTGCTGTGCTGGGGGCGGCCGCTGCGAGGAATGGCCGTGACGTGTTGTCATGAGCCATACTGTGCGCTCAAGAGTCTAGTGACACATATGTACGACGTCCTACAATCCAGATGTAATACAACCCCCCTGGGTTGGGCGTTTTTCTGGTTCTTGACACTTGTGTATGCCGCCACCGACTCCGCTCACTCTCACGGCGGCCGTTGCGGTCAAACAAGCCGCTTGCCAGCGAAACGCTCGCGCTGCTCCACACGCCGCACAGGCAAACTGCGACACGCCACAAAGCCCACACCGCCCGTACATCGACCACCGCTACCTGGCATCTTCGGTGGCACCCAAACTTGCCCGGGCGGCTGCGCTCGCGGCCACCGCGCGGCGTCAAGCGAGCGGTGCGCGATGCGTAGTCGACCCACCATCGCCGCCCGGCCACCCGCCGGCACGTACAGTATCAAACTTGTCACCGTGCATGACAGTCGCTGCTGCTGGTGCAGGCGGCGGTCGCGCGGCTACAGGCGCAGGGTGCCACGGAGATCGTGCTGGACCTCTCGGACAACCGGGGCGGCCTCGTCGCGGAGGCCGTGGAGATTGCGCGCCTCTTCCTGCCCCCCGGCGCCACCGCTGTCTCCTCCCGCGGCGTCGCCTCCGAGTCAGTCACCCGCATCGACAAGGGCGGAACCCCCATCACCGTGCGCCACTCCACTCCACCTGGCCGCGCTCCAACCCGGGTTGGCCAACTTGCAAGCTTCTTACACATGCATGCATGCCGGCCACATGCATGCATGCCGGCCGAACAGGCGCCCGTTTGGCCAGTTTTGTTACACAGTGATAGATCTAGGACCCAGCAGCGCCGAGGCAACAGGCAAGGCAACACGCAAACAAACAGACAGCCAACCGCAAGCACCAAGGCTACTCTCCGCACGAGCAAATGCCAGAACGAATTCGTTCAAACTTGCGCCGGCATGAAAGCAAACACACACATGTGCATGCACACACACACACATACACACACAAACAACGCAGGAACCGAGCGCAGCACCGCGCAGTACCACACAGTCCATGCGCACACTAAACAAAGTCAGTATGCTCAGGGCCCACTGGCGGGCGCCGATTCCACACTAGCAGTCTGCACGGGCGCGCAGCCGCGCGCTATGGCCATCTCCGAGCCAGTTTGGCCAGTTGTGCATCGTTGTGGTAGGAGGCCGTGCGCAGTTGCGGCTGTGTGCTGTGCAGGACCTGCCGCTGACGGTGCTGGTGAACCGGGGGTCGGCGTCCGCGTCGGAGATCCTCGCGGGAGCGCTGCGCGACAACTGCCGAGCGGTGGTCGCGGGGGCGCCGACGTTCGGCAAGGGCCTGATTCAGAGTGTGTACGAGCTGTCTGACGGCTCGGGGCTCGCGATCACCGTCGGCAAGTACCTCACGCCCGCCGGTGCGCCTCTCGCTGCCACGTTCCCTCCTCCCAATGCAGCTTGCGTTGAATACCCTATACTTGCACATTAATGGACCGCCCTACCTGACAATTGCTCTCAAGAGTCTCCATCAAAGCTGCGGTATTTGGGAATGCTCAGCCAAAAAATCAGAGATGAGGGGTTCAGCATTAGGCGGGAGTGCGGTAGTCCTGTCCACCCGTCTCTGCATGACATCATTTCGGCTGGACCAGGTGGTACGGAGGAGTGGCTGGGCAAAGGCGATACCTGCTGCAATCCACACAGTGCTCATCGTGTGCATGTGCATGTGCGTGGGCAGGCGGTGACTGCCAGTGCCAGCGCGACGTGGTTGTGCATGCATGTGGCAACGCCGCTGTGCATGTGCTGCACCTGGACTGCGGCTTTCAGATGCGCCTTGCTTGCTTGCTTGTGCGAACGTGCAGGCCAGGCCAAGCCGTGTGGGAAAGGGTGCTGCATCAACACGGCTCCTCAGTCCCATTGACTGCAGCCCCACCCCCCTCCCGCGCAACCACTGAAATGCATCGCGTCCTGATGATTCTTGCCTGCACCACATGGCAGACGTTTAAGCTGCAGACAGTTGTGGCACCTTCCATAGCATGATCATGTAATGCATGCATGCATGAGCGCCTCAGGCCACCATCGACGATGGCCATCCTGCCTTCGTGAAGGGTCAGAGCAGCGGCTGCGTGCAGGTGTGGACATCGACCGATCGGGCATCGCGCCAGACTTCTCGCGAGTGCCAGCTGTCAAGGACGCCAACACCAAGCTGGCCGGCTGCATCGTGCCCAAGTGACCGAATTGCTGTCAAGTCTCTGTCAGGGCGTCTGCCGTGCGCTGCCTGCTGTGCAGCGCAGGGTGCCGCAGCATCGGGTTCACAAGCGCCTGCGCTGGCGCTGCCCGTGCTGCGTGCTACGTGTGTGGTGCCCGTCACCATCGCATGCATGCGTCCGAAGATGCGCTCACGCACCATCGTGATGGGTTGGGCGTGTCAGGGGTGCGTAGATGATGTATCGGCGATTTTGAAGCAGAGGGGCCGTCCAGGCGGAGGTCGCGTGGCGGTTGCATGTGTGGGGTAGCGGCTGCATCCGGGATGACGACGCGGCTGCATCTGATTAGATGATCCCGGCGCATACGCCTTGCAGCCTGGCGTGGACCAGGGCAAGAGCAAGGAGCCTCGCCAGACAGCCCCCCAAGCCGCAAATACCGCAGCCAATATCCAACCCCCCCCCCCCGTAGGTGCACTCCATTCTGGGAAGGTGCTGTTGTCACTGCTGCCAGGCATGCGCTGCAGCAAGTGCTATGGGGTAGTCTGTCTGGCATGCGTGCATGGTGATGCATGATCGCATGCCAGTATAGGTAATATATCATGATACTGTGACATACTGTGACATCCGCTAGGCGAGAGCATCAAAGTGAGGTACTCTCGAGTGTGGCAGCGAGCGGGTGTAACAGCGTTTCATCACATGCTATCGGCGCGCTGCTCGGCACGCGCCGCCTGTGAGTGCTCTCAACATCCACAACGCAACCTCCATCACACATCCACCACACATGGTTGTGGGGTGCGTTCAGCTGGCCGTCTGCAGGTGCGCTGTCGCAGACGCTGCATCTGGCTGCGGGCGTCCTCATGCTGCCGTACATCTCCAGTCAGGTTCTTTGTCGTGCAGCCTGAGGCACAGCTGCATGCGTGTGTTCCGTGAGGAACCTCGACATGTCGCGACATCGCGGCAGAGCACCGATGCAGATGCATGAACGTGCAACCATGTGCATGAGGCCATGCAGTGCGGTGCAGTGTGTACACAGCCGCCCTGCATGTGAGCACGTCTGCCCAGAGGCCACAGGCACAGGGTGGGCCATGCTTGGTTCCCGGGTGCGGTTGCAAGACATGTCATGACAGACATCCTCGAGCGCTCACGATGCTTCGCTAGCAGCATTGCGTTTCCGTGTGGCACTGGGCACCTGTAGACGCGAGTGCAGTTGTCACAGACCTGTGACCAATCACATTTCGGTTCGCTGCTTTCGGCGCACAAGGGTCGCACGTGAATGTCAATTCTGCAAGTGCTTGTGGCTGAGCAGGTGATGAACTGCTGGCATGCCTCACAAGGCTCGCGAGGTGTGTCAGGGTGCAAAGGCTGGGCAAAGGGCATCTTACAACAGATCCATGTCTCAGCCCGACCTTCTGTTATTCAGTCCACCGAGACAGCGCACAACTTTACAACCGGCCGTGGCCGCGGCGGCAAACACCCAGGCGAGGGTGTCACGGGCAAAGCACGCAAAGCACGCAAAGCACACAAATACAAAACACACTAACACACACACACACACACACACACACACACACACACAGACGCATTCACATCATGCAGTGTACACCTGGCCGCGCGAGCCGCAGCTACGCGACCTACCTCCCCACACCTCCCTGACCACACCCTCCAAGCCACACCAGCATATCGAGCCCTCGCCCTCGCAACCACGGCACCGATCCCAACGACACGCACAGCCGCCGCCGAACTGCGACGCCGCTGCGTTTGACTCAGTCTTGGCAAACTGCACGCTGCCTCCCAAGAGCTTCTGAACATCGCACGTATGCCCGCCATGCATCGCGCAGGCGTCGTCGGCGTCTGCCGAAACCACCGCGGCCGCATCTAGCAAGTCAGCCAACTCAGCGCCCAGCGCGTTGACAGCGTGCCGCAGCAGCTTGGGCGTCAGCACGAGGATCTCCCATGGCGCCGTGAGCTCCGCGATCTGGTCCAGCTCCTTCTGCGGCCCGGAAGCTTCCACGGCGCCGCCGCGTGATGCGTGCTGCGCGAGCCCCCCGGCGCCGCGCCAACCGCCGTTGACCCTCCGCGCCGCGCCGCTGCTGCTGCTGCTGTTTGGCAACAGAAGTGGCATCACGCCTGTGGCAGGCACTAGGACTGCTGGCCAGGCGGGCCCGGTGCTGCCTGCTGCGCCTGCTGCGGGCCCGGTGCTGCCTGCTGCGCCTGCTGTGGCCGCTGCGGCCACCGTAGCATTTGCACTCTGTCGCGCCGTGTCCACGGTATCCGTGGCCACAGGCGGTGGCGCTCTGCATACATCGGTAGCTGGCTCTGGGTGGCGCTGCGGAGCTGCCAAAGTCGGCGGGGCCGAGGCGTTGTGGCGTGGGGGTTCCGGCTGGCTTGTACCGCCGGCTGGCTTGCGCTGCCCCGCTGACCGCCATGCATGGAAGCTGCCCGGAAGCTTTGCCATGACGCGCTGGCCGCGCTGTGCGACAGAGGCTTTTGCGGCGGCCCATCGCTGCGACACCTTGGCGCTTGCGGCTGGCGGGGCGACGTCATCGACGATCGGAGCAGCCTGCACAACAGCGGTGCTGATGCGGGTCACGTGAGGTGAGGGGGGGGAGGCTTTTATTTCCATTCGCTTGCAACTGACGGCCTCGTGCAGGCAAGCAAGACATGCAGATGCACCCCTCTGGCCACCTGCGCATTCCAATTGGCATTCCTACAAGCCAATTTCGAGTGAATCGCTCATGTGGAAGCCCTTGTACACTCATGAGAGGCACAGGACCCACGCATGCATGGTACAGCTGTATACACTCCTCGCCCTCATGCGCATCTGCCATGAGGCGCGTTTGGGCATGTTATGAAGCAAAAACAGGCTCAACAAGGCGCCGGGCCTGACAGCGAAGCACCTCGATCTGCCTCGTGCGCTCTACAGCAACATGTGGATGACAGGCAGAGGGAATGCTCGAGTAGAAGGGCGGAGACACACCATGCGTTTCACATCCTGCCACGCCTTGGTGATCTCCGCATCCAGCCCGTGCTCATGCACCTGCTGCTTCGCCTTCCCAATCGCATCCACAGCATGCGTGCGCACCGACCCCGCCACATCCCCCAGCCACGTCGCCCCCTGGGCCACTGCGCCGTCCACCCACGCTCTGCTGCGGTGCACGCTCCGCCGCGCGCGCGCGCCGGCGCGCTGCAGCAGCAGGCAGCCGCCCGCTGCGCTGCGCGCTGCGCTGCACCGCCTCGCGCGTGCGCCGCAGCCACGCCGCGCCGGTCGCGCTCGCGTGCAGAGCGTGCCCGGCGACCTGCCGCTTGAAGTGGTAGAGCGCCACGCGCGCCACGGAAGTGGCTGAGGGGCGCCGCCGCGCGGCTGTCCACGTCGCCAGCGCCACAAACCGGTCCTCGGCGGCCGAGCAGGTGGCGTTGAGCGACACCCATGCATGCGCTGCCTGCAGACACACTCGTCTGTTGCCCAGGCACGCCACAGGCGCCGCACCGCCTCGCAGCACAGCTGCACATATGCTCACAGCAAATGACACACAGCACAGTCATAGTTTAACATAGCTATCGTTTTATCGCAGAATGCGATAGGTGTTTCAGAAAAGGCGAATATTCTATCGTTTTGCGGTATTTTTGCCAAGCTGCATCGTGGCTGAGCGACGGATTTTTAGACGAAATGGGTGCCTGAGTCAGGAATCTGCGAGAGATTTACACAGTTGGTAAATGTCTGTATCAGTGTGACACGATAAGTGGCAGTGCATGTCTGTGTGGTATCGTGCGCTTGCGATATGGCAGAGAAGCAAACAGTGGCCTAATCGCGAGCGCAGCGAGCGTTGGTGGTGGTGCTGCGCCAGCAGCTGCAACTGGCCCAGCGAGCGAAGCGAGCAGGGCCAGGTGCAGCTGCTGGTGCAGGTCCACCAACAACGCGAGCGAAGCGAGCGAAAAATTGCAACCATCACCTATCGCCAACATGCAATAGCCACCTCCGGCTGCGAGAGTGCTATCGGCCAGGTCCGATTTCCAACTTATGGAAATGGGGGTCTATCGGGAGCGTGTTGGAGCTGCAAAACCTTATGTTTTACCCTGAGCACAGTGAGGCGGCGTAACTTGCTCAAATCACACGCATTCGTGCGCCCAGCATACCTACACCTAGCCCAGCACATAGTGTGCTGTATGTGCTTTGCATGCTGTGCGTGCGGGGCCACACGGCAGCTGACCTCGGCATGCGGCAGACCTCTTGTTGCCGGCAACAAGGGCCATGCATGGTGGTGCGAGCGCACCTTGGCCACGGACTCCCGCCAGAGGTCGCTCTTGCGGAACACGTGCGGCTGCAGCGCCTCCACAGCACGCAGCGCGGTGTGCGTGCTGTGCGCATCCTCCGGCGACAGCTCCTCCACAAAGGCCGCGAGGTTGGTGCTGTTGCCACGCTGCGCGCTGTGCACGCTGTGCGCGCCGCACGCCGCTCTGTCCAGCTGCAGAGTGGCCGCGGCGATGTCGGCGCGGGCGGCCTCCGCGGCTTGAAGCGCCATCGTCAGATCCAGCAGCTGGTTCCCTGCATTCACGCATGAGGTTCATAAGACTCTTGGTGGGGTTCATCGTACGAGTGGGGTTCGATGTGTGGCCACGAACGACTCAAGCTTCGCCCATGACGTTCGAGAACGGTCTGGAGTTGCACCAGGGGTTGTGTGAAGTGGGATCGCCGTTGGCACCATCATGCGTATCAAATGATGAGTATGATAGCATGCACATACGCAACCGTGTACTCAAGCCCCCCTGTTTTGCGTGCCTTGAGGCTGAAAAAGGTCACGAGGCGACTGAAACCGCGCACGAGGACATGATGGCACAGTAGATTGGACACCAAGGTACATAAATTAACTGTTGCAGAATTCTGCACAGGTATCCTCACATTCACCCACGAGCGCTTCGTCGACCTCGAGTGTGCCGCAGCCGGCTGACCGCGCGGGTAACAAAAGTGTAAGCAGAGCATGAGGGCCGGGGGAGCGGGCGGGGGCACGCACGCTTGAGGTCAGATACAGTGGCGTCCAGCGCCGTGGCCGCGTTCTCCCAGGCCGCAGGCACCGGCGCGCCGACATGCTCCATGGACACCCGCAGCCGCCCCTGCGCCACCTCGGCCGCCGAAACGACCTCGAGGGCTGCCGCGAGCGTGCTGCGGCGCGTGTACGCCGCGGCGTCCACGCTGCCGCGCCGCCGCGCCGCGCCAAACGTGCCGCCCCCGGCGACCGCATCCTCCGGCACCGAAAACCCTGTATCCAGCGCCTGCAGCAGAGAGCCCAGCTGCCGCACCTCTGCCACGCTGGGCGTGCTGCGGGCGCTGTGCGGCAGCGGCAAGCCGTGGATGAGCAGCGCGTATGCGGAGCCGAGCGCGCACGCCACGGCGGTGGCGAAGAGCATCCAGCACAGCATGCGCAGCACGCCTGTGGCCCAGCCGGCCGCGCCGTGGACCCCGGGTAGAGGGGTGAAGGAGGTAGGGTGCGCGGGCAGGCGGCGCGCGCGCTTGGATGCTGATGCGCGTGGGATACGCGTGGCAGGCCGCAGCGAAGCTTCCGCGCGAGTGGCCGATGGGCCACCGGAGCAGCGGCTGTGGCGGCGCCGCTGCAGTTGCGGTGGCTCGACTCGGCCTTCTGGTGAGCCTGAGTCGGCCGAGGGCATGGCTAGAGGGGTGCATGGTGGCTCATGCATGTCGGAGTCCAGAACGCTGCTCATTGCCGAAGCGCGCAGCATCGGGGACACCTCACATGCATTCATTGCCTCTGATGCGTCACTGCCAAGGCCCGTGCTGTGCCCGCCTGACTGCAGCACAGCGCTTTGCGCTGAGTCAGGCGCCGGGGGCCGCGACTGCGCGTGCAGTGACGCATGCATGCGCGAGCGTCGAAGGGAGCGCTGCAGCACCGGCGGCGTGCGCTGCCCCTGCCGCAGCGCCGGGGGGAGCTCTGAATCAGCGGGCGGGGTAACGAGGTGCCAGTCCGTGTCTACAGGGGTAGACATGGAGGAGGCAGCGCTCTCGGCCGACGGCGACTGTGGTTCCGCAACAGCGGTGGTGTTTGTTGTGGGCGCGTCGGGGGATTCCGGGCAACGGTCATGTGTCCACGGGCGTGTGGGTTGGGGCGTTTCCTCAACTGGTGCTTTCCAGTCGGGGCGGGGAGGATTGTGACCACAGGTGCGGTGGGGGAGATTGGGTGAATCGGCCGGCCGTGGGTCAGCTCCGGAGCGGCTCTTAGTTGGCGGCGCGGGGTTGGGTGGGTGGCCATCCTGCATTAATCAGTTTGCTGGAGTCAGATCCGGGTGGTGCGGCGTGTTGTGTGCATGGCCGCCCGTGGCCACGGCGCTGTATGGTGCCCGGGCGGGGTGGAGGGGGAGGCAGCTGCTGGTTTGCTGCACTGCTGGCCTCGGGTTGGGAACATTGTCCGGACAATGCTTGCAGGATGTGCCATGCAAGTCGTTGGTCGCCTGGATGCGCAGATATCCACACTCAGTCGTTCGTCCATGCAGCAACGCACATCGGGGGGCAGGTGCGGGTGTCGGTGCAGACTGACAGCCTCGCGTGCGCCTCATGCCACAACATTCAGTCCAGAGTGTGCGTGAATGGATGCATCGGGGGAGTGCCGCGCGCAGAGGACTGGCTGGAGGACACTACCGCGTTCCAAATGGTGCCGCTGGATCTGAGAGCTGGCAGATGGCGAGCGTGAGGTTGTACTGTTGCAACGATCAGCAAAGGCTCGTGATGTGAAAGCATACATGTCCAGCGGCCTCGCGGGGAAGCTCTGCCAGGTCATCCCTGGGAGTTTCGTCCGACAGGTCCGTCAGGTGATCATGCCCATCATAGCTCCAGATATCGCTTGAGGATTTATCATAATCAACGCGGGCGCTGCCACCGTCGATCGACACTGTTTCAACATTGTTCTCTGACTGAGCACCCGCCTTCCTACTTGCGTCCCGTGCGGCAGTGGCCACATCTCCGGATCCATTTTGTGGTCGCATCTGCAGTAATAATGTTTTATTGGACATACACGGTTGTCGCGGTACGTCTTTACACCACACTGTTTCGCGGCTCACCGACTCCGCCAAGAGCGACACATCTTCTCGACACACGCACATAACGAGAGGATTCATACACTCAGTCCACTAAAACAACTTTGAACGTCCTCCTGTGCATCGTCAGTTTGAGATGTCAGGCCTTCAGCTGCTCGCTTGCCGATTTCCTGTAGCACAGGGATGGTACTGAGCTGGCGCCAGCGTGCCTTTTTGGGTCCGCCGCAGGCTTGCTTTCTCCTGAAGCCAGCATGTTACACACAAGAGCAGGCAGAGTTTGGTACATGTGTTAAGAGCAACGCAGAGTAGGTAACAGCGTGATGCTTCGCAAGACCGCTATCACAAGCACTCTTTGCGACCGCACCGCAAGGGACAAGCCCAGCATTGGCAGTCAGATTTAATCACCAAATACCTGTGGATCGGTAATCAGATAAGGCCGCGCGATGTTGCTGCTGGCGTTTACCATTCTTGCCCTGCAGCACAGAGATCCATACAGGGGGTCACGCGCACCTGGTACACAGCCCCGCACACAAGAGCAGTCGATTTGGGAAGGAAATATTGCTGTCTCACGTATGTAATGGTAATTCCCTTGGGCGACGGTCAGTGCCGTTCAACGATAGCCTTGGACCTTCTGAGCAACACGACAACGCAACAGACGGATGACGTGGGATCAAATTATGCGACTTTATATCTTGACACACTGTTTAAAAGGTGATGTGTATGCATGAGTGCGTCTGTCTCTGTCTCCAATGCGTTACAAACACTGGAAAAGGGGAAGCCGCGTCACATGTGCCAAACGGCATGCACACTCATCACTGCCGGTCTGGCAGGGCGGAGAGGCCTGAAGTATTCAGCACAACAGCAAACCCCCAATAATTACAATGTGCTGATTGTAATTGCGCCATGGTCCATGGTGCTGTCGCTCCAGCTGCGATCGAGGCAGATGGGCGTTCTTGATCTGGATCTCGACACATCCGCGAATTGCGGTCGCCATCAGACACTGAAGATCGCGTTGAGCGAAGCGAAAGCATTCATGTAAATGTGTGGTTGTATTCGACCGCTGCTGTCTACTTTGAATCAACGAATCGCCTCTGTAAAAGCTCAAGCGTGCTTCCGAACACAGCGCAACGGCGAAGAGAACGACAGGCCAGAATGACTGTGGCGCTGATGTTGTGACGGCGCTCATGAATGCTTGGTGGAGCGGATGCAGAGTCACAAGAGACTCACGATTCCACGGGCAGATGCAAAGGATAACGTGGTCGAACTTTACCACACCAGTGACGGTGACCAGTCCAGCACCACTGGGACCGGGATACGATGGATTCAAGCGGCCCAGCAGCGCTCCGGGAAAAGGCACAGTTGGCAGCGGCGGGCTCGCCTGCTTGCCCGAGCAAGTCTGGCCGCTTGTCGTCTGCCGCAATCTGCCGCACTGCGCGAGGCAAGCCGTCGGCCGTCCGAGGTCCCGCCCCTGGTACCACGAACCGAGCACTGCCCAGGCCTCTGCCGCATGCATCACTCCCGCATTTCGTCAACACCACGACCGCTCGCCTTCCCCGCAAACACCACATTGTCACCTCTCTGTAACAAATCTAGATAACGCATGCCTTGAATGGAGAAGCTGACCCGCGCAGTTGTGCAACAAGACGCCTGCCACAGCGTGGCTTGGGCGCTGCGCAGGGTCACCACGCAGCATCAGAGCTCTGAAGGCCTTAAAAGTTTCGAGTAAAAACACAACCCCCTCGCACGGCCTCTCACAAAAGTCTGCCCGGCCTTCACAGCACCGGGCCCACTCTGCCACCTGCACCAGCTCTTGCCACCTGCACCAGCTCTTGCCACCTGCACCAGCTCTTGCCACCTGCACCAGCTCTTGCACAGATCGACGGGACACACCGTACAAAATCCCCCAAAACACAAACAAAACCCCCAAAACACAAACACACAAACGCGGCAGCACCAGCCGCTGCCTTCCTTCACACATGTCGCATGTCACATTGTCGGCATGTGTGTACGCACATTTTCTCACTGAGATCGCGCTCTGCACAAAACGGCTCGGCCAGTCACCCAGCCTGCAGACGCGGGCGCCCCCATGCACCCTTCACGGGACTCTATGCATATATGTGTGATGCTGACTCCCACCCACGCCCAGCACGCAGGACATGGCACAGCACGGCCACACATGTATGATACACCCGTAAGCCCCTGCGCCGCGCAAACATGAGTTCATGTTGACGCCAAGACTGTCGGCAACAGCACCGGCGGCACCGACAGCGCCGAAGCCACGTGTGGACACGAACACCGGTCATCAGGCTCCTGTGGCCAGCACGCCCCCGCTCCGGACCGAAGGTGCATGCATGCACCAATGCACAAATGCCTCACCACCGCCGGCCATGTGTCACCGAGACAGCATCGCGGTCAAGACGCCACACACTGTTGTTGCCGGGCACAGCGTTGCCGGCCAGCACGCGAGAGTTACTGGTACTGCTCGGCCAGGCCAAAGCCGCCATCGCTGCCGGGCCGGGCAGCACGCGGCACGGGCAGCACGCAGCACGGCGTATCATTGCTGCGGGGGGGCATCCGCGAGGTTCTTGGAGATGAAGGCGATGAGGTCGGTCGTCGTGACGACGGCCAGCGGCTTGCCGGAGGTGCCCCCGGCGGCGGCGGCGGCGGCAGCGTCGGCGGAGTCATCAACGATGTAGACGCGGTGCACGCGCTTCTCGAGCATCATGTCGATCGCGAGCGACACCGGCGTGTCGCGGCCGCACGTTATCAACGGCACCTGCACCGCGCATGGGTCTGGTCACGGCGCGCCAGAGGGCAGGGGAGCCAGAGGGCAGGGGAGCCAGAGGGGAGGAACAACGCGGCCATTGGCGCGTAAATGGGGCACGCGAAAGCGGTCATGATCCAGCTGCTGGCGATGTCGTAATTGGCACTTTTGCCGATTTGCCGATTTGCCACTGCGCTGTCCGTTGCCACGTATGCTTGATCTCCCGGTCTGGACCAGAGGTTGTGACAAGCCGCCAACCGGCAATGCTAGGCAACAAGGAATGACACAGCTATGAGGATGCCAGGATGGTGACAGCCAGTACTGAGCACTTACCCCCCTGGTGGCAACGGCACTGGGGCGCGTATTGTCTGGTTGCTGGAGCACGTGCGCATGCATGCAGAGCCGACATGTCTAAGGGGGTTTTCAGTAGATTTACATTTACAGTCACATTTACAGGGCGGTGTGCGCGCACCGAGCTGTTCGAGCCGGCGCCTTGCGCAAAGAACTGGTGCGATGGCGCGGGCTCCGGCGCAGCCTTGCGGCGGCCGCCGGAGTCATCAGCGGCGGCGGCGGCGGCGGCGGAGGGGGAGGGGGAGCCGCCAGACGAGGTGGAGCGGCGGAGGTCGCCGTCGAGGGCGCAGCTGCCGACGTACACCGCGCCGTGCAGCAGCCCGAGGAACTCCCCGACCGGCAGCGCGAGCACCCCAAAGTGGTTGGGCTGCAGGTACCTGCACCGTGCTGCGTCAGTGACCGTGCTGTGTCAGTGCACAGCGCACAGCGCGGGTCATGAGAGAATCTGGGGGCTGATGTGGAGATTTGCAACTCAAACGCGTCAACTAGCAGCGCAGCACCCGGGCGGAGTCTCCTCGCCACGGCCGCCTTGACAGCGTGGGTGTGCGTGCATGCCGCGACCCGGGCGCACAGGACCACCAGACGAAGCGGCACGTGGCGTGCTGTGCTGCGGGGGCCGCGTTTGGTCCGTACACCACAGCAGGCGCGGCTGCAGGTGTTCAGGACAGACGTAGATGCGTCACCATGTAACGTCGTGAGCGCAGAAGCCCTGGCAGCGGAGCTTGTGCCACGATTATAATCAGAGCAGCAAGGCACGGGCTGCTCAGAGGGACTTTGAGGGATGACCGTATAAAACGTAGAAGCGGGGGTGGGGCTCGGGGGGGCGGGGGGAGGATACGCATGAAAAACGTTTACCTCTGTTGAAGAGGGTGCAGTTTGACACACATGTTTGTCGACGATTGTGCGTCGACGATTGTGTTGACGGCGACACAATCGGCGACACACAACCGGCTTGTACCACCGGCTGAGATCCAAAACTATGGCATGCATGCGTGGGCGCACCGGAGGTCCGAGGTGGAGAGGTTGGTGACGAGGCCACCGTCCGGCGCGAGCACGGCGACGGCGGAGCGGCCGCCGCGCACGAGCAGCGAGAGGGCGTGCACAGTCGGCGTGTTGATGTCCACCGCCGCCACGCGGCTCTCCTCCGTGACAAAGCCTGCACCCTGTGCTGCGCGGTTAGAGGGGGCATGCTGTGTTGCCGGCTGGACGCAGTGGCGGGGGTTGGGTGACTGGGCAACCGTACAGCATGGCAGGACACAGGCACGCGATGCGCGAAGGGCGGCTGCCGACAGTAAGTGATGCATGTGACCAGGGCAGCTACCAACAGGTGGAGCTGCCGACCGAGAAGCTCGCCCAAAGGCATGCTGTGCTGTGCTGTGCTGTGCTGTGCAGGACCTCGGCTCGGGGGCCTCATGGCCTGTATGCGGCTCACAGGCATGGTGGTTGGTACACAGCACCAAGCAACATGTGTGCGTTGCAACACACAGACTGTTTGATTGTCTCATGCATGCAGTGACCACAGCAGCCGTGGGGGTCGCCTGAGCAACGTGCGCGTGATGCGAGCGGCCGGGTGTGTCCACACGTGCGCAAGACGGCAGCGCGTGGGTGGCGTGGGGCGCGTGCCTGCGTCCTCGACGGTCTGCTGGGCCCAGGCCGCGGTGGCGTGGTGGCCGTGCATGTACTTGAGCACGTCCATCTGGCTGATGACGGCGTCGATGGTGCCGCCAGCGTCAAAGAGCGCAATGCGGTGCACGGGAGGCAGGTCCCCGCTTCCAAGGAAGTACCTGCAGAGCACCGTAACTAAATTCACACTTACAATTTACAAAAAAGCTTACAAAAGGTTACATTAAAAAAATGTATTACGTTGACTGCCTTGGCACAGCTGGCACGCCACTGACACACACTGCCACTGGTCCCGGTTCGCCGGACATGGCCGCTGGTTCGCCGGACATGCAAGCGGCGCAACCGGCAACGGCAAGCAATCAAAATTGTCACTTGACACTGGCATGACACTGACACAGTGCCACTGGCGTGGCGCTGGTGCAGAACTGCCGTGCGCTGACATGAGGCTGGCATGATGAGTACGTGTATTTATGAATGATTACATTGCCATATCCATGAGGTGCATCGTGGAAACCTCCGACAAGCGGGACCGAGTTCGCACGCGACGCCACCCACGTGTCTACATGTGCAGCTCGACTGGAGCAGCACCGAGCTCAGTGCAGAGGAGCAGCAGCGTGTGCAGAAGACAAGGCATAGTGAATGGGTGGGCGGTGCAGGATGAGAGCCTTCAAGCTGTTGGGCTAGAAGCAATCGCTATCTAGCAGCGAGGTGGAGGGCGGAGGGCAGCCAGGCGAGGCTGCATATGCAAACCAGAGAATGCAATGAACGGCAACAGATCACCGACAGTCTTCAGTCAGGTCCTATGGTCACTGATCTGAGCGTTTACTCGGGCAAGGTGGATCGGGCACGCTGTTCGTAGACTGTTCTGTGCACTGCTGGTTTGACCATTGATGCTGATACAGTGGGGACAGCCTCATCGCAACGCCAATGGGGTCTATTCAGCAGAGCTGTCGATGACTTTGAAGGTGTTGTTAGTTCATGCTACCTCTGATAGCTCGCACCTGTCTATTGCTGACTTAAGTGGCATCGACCGCTCTCCATCATACACCAACTGCTTGTCCTCCCCACCTGCACACGTCACACTGATCACGTCCGTAGACCAGCAGCAGCGTTCATAGACAAAACGCGTATATATCCGGGAGCTGCGTCAAGGTTAGCGCTGTGGATGTTGCTCGGGTGATCTGATTCAGATGCATCTGCAGATGTTGGCAGGGACACATGCCAGTGCCTGAGCAATGGTTAGCAACAGCAAAACAACACGTGTTGTTGAAATTCAGTGGTCTATGTGGATGATCTTGGCGGATGGCGGAAAGTTGTAATGGATTTGCAGTGCGGCTGCAAGGATGCATTTGTGTGATGCAGAGACTGGCGGGAACACACCCATGAGAGTGACCAGCGGCCTCTCAGCAAAGGCGGGTCCTTCTTGTTCCAGAACTGACATCAGATGAAGCATGTTCTTGCCTTCGAGTTTCTCCCCAACAGCTGCAATTACCCGGCTGTGTCAGGATCAGCGTGTCTCCATTCGTAAGGGCAGCGCAACCGTCGCAGAAAGTGACAGCTCTTGAATTTGCAAATCACAGCATACAACGATTGACCTCCGTATAAGTTTGCAAAGCAAGCATGTCTGCGCGCACATTTCACAAACTCTCGGACGATGTCGTTCACGTCAAGCCATCCCAGCAGCTGAGGTCGAGGTTGCTCCGCTCTGAGCTCCGACAAGTCTTCAAGATCAGGTGATATAACAACAGGTGCACTCAGAATCGAGTTTTTGGCCAGTATCTGCACATGCACTGTGATGTAATTCAGAATTGCGCTCCCGGTCAGTCGACGCCGAGCCGGCCGGACAGCAGAATGTGCCCAGTCACACCTTCATAGCATCTCCGATAGATTGATTGTGTTCCAGAGATACAACTGCCCGCTCTTGTCCCTCTGGGGGCAGTACATCACCCAAAGTCTCCGTCATATCGCTAGAGTATATCTGGATCGAAGGAGGGTGATCCAATTCAGGTTCAGGCTACGAGTTTCTGATATGGGTCGTTGCTTACCAAGGTGAGGCTACCGAGCCTAGCCTGTTGGAGGACCGCGCTGCAGCGGCAAGCTTAAGATTCCGCGCGAATGCGGGGACAGAGGTCTGGCGAACTGGGCGGGCTTCGGTTGAACGATGAGGCGTGCATCGATTCGGCAATACCAGCCGTAGAATAAATCACTACTGCTGCACAGGCCTGTGCGGTACGTTATCAACTCAGGCACTGTACATCGTCCCGGTACCCTGCATGCGTGTCGCGATGGTCATCGCACGCGCGCCACGTCATCACGACACATCACATTTTGTCGGTCGATCGGAAGCATGCGCAAATTCAAGAGTTGGGCATACTCCGCATATCCACCGGCACCGGTGAAATTGGAAGTCATGCAAATGCAGCATGCAGTCGAGGTGCTCGCCTGGAGCACGCAGTAAATCAGAAGTTCAGGAGGAGCCATTTAGCGCTCGTCAGATCAGCACTGCCACTGGCACATGGGGTCTCACGCGATTGCAATCCAAAAGAACAAAACAACCCCCCCCACCCCCCCCCGCCCCACCATTGAACATCACGGAAAACCCAGAACGGGCATCGGCCACGGCACCCCTGCGGAAAGGGGTGGAAGAACGGTCAACACGCACACATTTGGTCAACGCGTATACCCCGTGCACCAGGAAGGGGAGCTCAGGGAGCAGGCGCGCCAGCCACGCACACAGCTCAAACGTTTCAGTCAGGTGCTCAAGTGGCCATAAATCTGATTGAATCCCCCAGAAACCCGTCCGCAGGCAGCTGCCCTGCCGGGTATGACAGCACACACACACGCATGTGCTGCGCAGGCCACCGCGCACGTGCGTGTTCGCTGCAGTACTTACACACACCTGGTGGACCGCTCAAGCGGAGACTGGCTGCAGCAGTGGCTGTGGCAGTAACCACAACAGCTG
>JALKAD010000200.1:47146-66898 GCA_024500015.1 Ulva compressa | reverse complement strand
AATTGGACAGCACAATGACCCATCGCACTGTGGAGTACAATCACAATCACAGCTGCTGGTCACTGTGGTGCCTAGCTATAGCCACGTGAATAAGCACACAGCCGGCAACAGCAGCCATCACGGCCGCTTAAGGCCGGCGTCACTGCAACCGAAACCACACGACGGGCAGACGCCTGTTCATGGCGCCAATGGCGCATGCGGCCAGATGCGAGCATGTGGCCAACCGCAGATAAAGGAGGCCTAGGGGAGGGGCTACGTCTCCCGGGTCTCTATTTCTCAACACCGTGTGACATGACCATGAGGAACTGAATGGAGACGCACGCCTGTTCGCGGGTCACCTCAGCTGCAGAGGCCGACCCGGAGGCATGAGCAACGCCAGCTTCCAGGCCGACGATGTCCGACACGATCTTGGCAGGATCTACCACCTGACGTGCTGATGCACTCACGGACAGTGCAACAGCCACCATGCTCAGGAGCTTGAACATGGTCATCTTGGTGGTGGGACGGGACAGGACGGATATGGGACGGAAATGCGCACTGTACCTGCAGCTGCATGGCAAAGATACCTCTGTGACCAGTTGTTGGCACTGTTGGATGCAAAAGCCCAATGTTGTGCTCACATTATATGTCCCCTGGCATCCCCTGGCAGGCAATGCAGCCTGCAGCCTGAAGCCAGCCCTGACTAGTTATTACTATTAATCTGCATCGGCTGCAAGCACACACCTCGTGGACTGACTGTGTTTGGCGTGCGCGTGGACTATATGGTACTGAGTGGTGCTGCGCTCGCTTCCTGCGGTGTTTGTGTGTGTGTGTGGTTACAGAGTGTGTTATGTGCTAGTCATGCCAGTGGCACATTACACATCCAACGCACTACCTCACACTGTGAGGCTCACAGCTCAGCAACCGGGCGGACCCTGCCCGCCACGGCTGCCTTCCCAGACACACCAGTCATGGTCTGCAAGCTCATCCTGAACAGCAGCGCATTGCCTCTACACAAACCTACACCCACTTCTCTTTTCACATGCGTGATGTACTGCGCCCGATCAAGTATTCAGAAGTATTTGCTTTTTTGCCGCCGCTGTAACCACACACACGCATAACAACTCTGTAACCACACACACAAAAACTTTCGTGCCGGCGCAAGTTCCAACGAATTCGTGCTGGCATTTGCTCGTGCGGAGAGTAGCCATAGTGCTTGCAGTGGCCTGTCTGTCTGTTTGCGTGTTGCCTGGTCTATTGCCTCGGCGCTGCTGGGTCCTAGATCTATCACTGTGTAACACACACAGAAACAACACAGGATCCGAGCCTTGGGGCTTGTGATCGTTTGTCTGTTTGCATGTTGACTGGTCTGTTGCCTGAGCGCTGCTGGGTCCTAGATCTATCACTCTGTAACACAACTCGTGGAGGTCTAGAAGAAGCTTGCAGACATCAGCAGATGCATGTGTTACACGGAGATGAACGCAAGAGCCCGGCAGCAAGGGCAACAGCAGGAAAGCAGACGGCCAAAACCCCCCAAAGTAGACACACTACTGCCCACTCCAGCAAACCCGGCCACCGCCGGCCCCCCAACAGCAGCACCCCCACTGCAGCCAGCCCCACCCGAGCACTCCACCACGGCCCCCCACCCCTGAGAGACCGGGGGCGCACGCCCCCCGCAGCGCAAGGCGTACCAGCCCCCCACCCCCGGCTGCCCGGCAGCGGCCTTAGGGCGTGGCGCGAAGGGTGCGTGTGGCGTCGCATCGCACACCCCCCCGTGGCAGCCCAGACAGCAGCCCCCGGCCCATCAAGGTGCATGTGGTTGACGAGTCTGATGACGTGTGTCAGTCAGCCAGACCTTGTGGCGGACGTTCGAACTTCATGTCCGAATTCATGTGTGTTGGAAGAACATGCTGCAGCTCCTTCAGGTGTTTTGTGGTTCCAGTGCAACACACAAGAAGTGAAATCTAAATGGCTTAGATCTATGCTGGATTCTGCACAACAAAGTATCCCTGAGGTTCTGCTTCATGTGTGTCGTCGAATGTGCACGGCGCATGCGGTAAGATATTATGGCAACGCGCGTATACAGCGCCGCAACGGACGGCTTTCTGGTTGCGTACGCGAACGCCCCTGCGATTCGCAGACTGCGATCACGTCGGAGTTGCGCGCGCGACGCATCGGACTTGTACAGGAACGCATGAAATTGGAAGTAACACATACGCATATTAGCGTCCGCATCGGCAGTCCCTGACAGCTGCAGGCGACGACGCTTTGGACGCCGACGCGCGCGGATGCTTACTGACCAACATTGCGCATCAAATTCCCGTTTGCATGTGATTCAGGATCATGATGGGTCAAGGCCTTGCAAGGGGACATGTTGCATCCTATTGTGGTTCGCATCCGAAGAGTCTGTCATGCGGTTCACATCTGCCATGCACACCATCTGTACTGTTCCCGGACCTTGGGGGCCTGTTCCAGGGCCTTGTGGCATGCCATGGCATAATCTCCTCCGTGAGTCGCTGCATCATGATGGATGGTGCATGACACAGGCACTGAATCCTGAACACCGTGTCGAACATGCAGTTGTGGGAGGGGGAGGCACCCTGCCCGCGCTCCGGGACCACTTGCCCGCTGACGCTCCCCAACGGCAACACTTGTCAAAGCTTAACACGGAGTACCGCTCAGCAATAGTGCATGCGCGACGGTCGCATCAGCACGCACGAGGGCGGGCATGTGCTGCATTGTGCAGGGACGCCCCGGGGTCGTATCGGATGCACCGCTCCCTCGAAGCGCTGACACACAGGGCCTCCCGCCCCGCGCTCCCTACCCTGCGGCACCCCCTCACAGACGCTCTGTGTGTCACGGCGGAGGAGAAAGCGGAAGCTATGCGTGTGTACACAGCCAGGGTGGCCGAGGCGCGGGCACCGGCGTCGCCAGAGGAGGCTGAACTGCGGGTTACGGCCCGTAGGTGCATCGCGGCGGAACGGGCGGCCCCCACCCCACACGCGGGCAGCCTCGACGACGCATTTGAGGCACAGGAGGTGCAAGAGGGTCTCTCCCGCCTGGGCAACCACAAAGCCGCCGGACATGACGGTATGCCAGCCGAACTCCTAAAGTATTCTGGCTCGGCTGGGGTGCAACTTCTAACGCGTCTGTACAACGCGGTGTACGAGTCCGAGCGGGTCCCGTCAGCGTGGCGCCAAGGTACCGTGACGCACCTGCCGAAGGGCGGCGATAACGGCGACTGCGGCAACTATCGCCCACTGACGTTATTACCAGTGATAGACAAACTGTTCGCGTCACTTCTGTCCGCCCGTCTGATGACCGCTCTCTCCCTTCATGATCAGCAGTACGCTTTCCGCCCAGGCAGGGGGACGCTCCAGGCGCTTGGCAACTTAACGCACACCATCCGCCGTCGGTCCAAAGAAGGCCTGCCCACCTTTGCTTGCTTTTTTGACGGGCGAAGGCGTATGACTCGGTACCGCATGACCTGCTCCTCTGCCGCCTGTTCCAAAAAGGGGTCACTGGCAAAGCATTCGCCATGGTTGACCGCCTCTACGCGGCGGCGCGCAGTCGCGTGCGGGTGGATGGCGTGCTGTCGGAATCCTTTCCGGTGCAGCGGGGCGTTGCCCAAGGCTGCCCGTTGTCACCCATCCTGTATGCGGTCTTTGTGGACAGCGTCCTCGACGACCTGGGGACGCTGCCACCGGACGGGCTTGTGTCCATCCCCGCCGCGGCCTGGCAGCGGGTACACCCAGGCCAAGCATACGCTGATGACATGTGCGGCCTCGCTGGCACGCCTGCGGGCGCCCAAACCATTGTTGATGCTTTGTATGCCCACAGTCGCCGGTGGGGGTGGTCTCTTAACGTGCCCAAGTCTGTGCTCGTGGTCTTCGGCCCCCTCGCGGTGCGCCGGTTACATTCTGGCCTGCGCTTGCGCTTGGGCTCTGAGCTCCTCCCACAGTCGGACATGGCTAAGTACTTGGGTCTGCTGCTAGAAGCCTGTGGCACGTTCGCCGCCCAACAAGCCGCGGCTTCGGCGCGCGGGTGGCGCGCACTGGGCCAGTGGATGCCAGCGTTGAAATGCACCCACCTGACAGCTGCGACGAAATGCATGATCATACGGACCAGGGTGGCCCCATGTATGCTCTATGGCTTGGAGTTGTGGCCGGTCGTGCAACCTGCTACTGCCATGGATGCGGTTCTGTTGGCGGCCGCCAAGATGGCCGCTGGTGTTCGCGCATCCACGCTGTCACCGTCATGGGTGAAAAACCGGAGCATTTCGAATGACGTCCTCCTTACGGACCTTGACCTGCTTGGCTCGGCTGACCAAGGCCGCGTCGCACATGCTCGGCAACTGGCCCGTGATCGCGCCTCGGATGCCGCGGCGGCGTCCCTCCGCGGCCATGACCCTCTTTCTGCATTGTTCTTCGCCGGTCTCCCGGCGGGGCTTTCGCCGGACTACATGGGCGCGGCGGTCCGGGCGTCCATGCCTACGCGGGACGCCTGGTTGCGGCGGGCGACGGCCGCGTACGACCTTGCCTCGAGCCACCAGGCGCCCGCCCTGGGCGGTTTGCCGGTGCGCCCGCGCGCGTCGGACCGGCGGTCCGGTGCAATTGGCCATGCAGGCGCGCTTGGAAACGGAGACCTCCGAGCGGGTATCACGCTTTGGGCACACAAGCAACGCGGAGTTGGCGTGGCGGGCGCCGGCGCGACGGCAGGCCCACTGCGCGGTCGCCTGCGGAAGCGCGCCCGGCCGCGGCTTGCTGCTCGCAACCCTCTAGCGCGTGGTCTGTGTCTCCCGGGCACGGGTGTTGCGCCGTACACTCGGTCCCCGTCCGACGTTGTCTATCCCCTCATGGCGTTACGGTCGTCACATCTGCCGGGTGACTATGCTGTGACGTATGGGACTCTGCGGCGCCCTCATGCGTGCTTCCTCTGTCAGTGTGACGTGTACGACGAGCATCGCGATCTGCTCGGGGATGACCCACGCGAGCATAGGTGGTTGCATATTGAGCATCTCCTGCTGTCCTGCACGTGCCTTTCCGCCGCGGCAGGATTGACGGGGCTTGCCTCCTTGCGGGTGGACCTGTTGCACGCCGTCGCCGGTGATGCGGTTGCGCGTGCCGTGGTGTGCGACGCCTTTCCGTCGGCCCCGGACTCTGACCTGGCTGCGGCTGTGTGCCTCGTGCCTTTCCTTCTGGACCCGTCGGCTGCGCTTCCGGCGTCTGTCCCCCGTGCTGCCCGCGCCCTGTGCCACGTCTGTCGCTGTGGTCTGTACGCGCCGGTTTGTGTCCGTTCACGTGTGTCCCTCGGCCACTCCTTAGCGGTTTGCCCCCTCTTGTCCTGTTCTGCCTTTGTGTGTGCATATCCACTCCTTTCCATCTCTCGTGCTCGTCAGGTGGTGTTTCAGAGCCGTCGTTTGTGCGGCTGTTTCCGGGCAATTTTTATCGGTCCTCCCCGATAGCGCATGCCACTGTCTGCTCTTCCTAGATGGTGTTGTTCTTTCCCCTTGGGCTGCCTCTGACTCTCCGACTAGCTCACTACTTCCCCGGCCCCCTACCAGTGCACTGTGCAGACCGAATCTAGTGTCGCCCTCGCCGATGTCTCCGTGTGTATGCAACTGTGGCGTGATTCCCGATTTTTTTTTTTTTTTTGTTTTTGTTTTTTTTCCAGACTCTGAACACTTGAGTTCTTGTGTGCAACTATGCAGGTACCTGCATGCCGGTATGACTCCTGTACCATGGTGATTGTGTAGATATACATGCACCTTGTGTGTAATCCAGCACAGCGCATTGTGGCACAGCGCATTGCGGCAAGCCTTGTACGAAATGATGCAGCTCTCGCGAGGCGGCTGTGTTATCTGCTTGGCCAGGCGGCTGTGCGGCGGTTCTGCGACGGCGCGGCTGCCAGGCGCGCGCGCGACAGAGGATGCAGTTTCGCGTGCCATTGCAATGGGGCTCCATGGAGGCGATTTCTGGGACTTCTCACCGCACGAGATGTTTTCCGACCACTTGTATGTGTGCCTGCAGCTGTCGACTCGTGCCTGCCTGTGTCGTTGTCCACGCGCCGCTCGAGGTTGAATCCGGAGCAATGATTCAAGTGATGCAGTTATTTGCAACAACATGCATTCAAGATAGCGTTACGACAACGCGCCTTTATTGCGGTTGCGGCTAGCCAGGCCTACCTTGACCTACTGAGGCTTCATGAGGACCACCGCGGTTCAGCTGGACTCTAGTGAAACACGTGCACCTCGATCTCTATCTAATAGAGGGCTTACCACCTGGGCTCCTGACTCTCTTCTTCCGAACACAAATTGCACATCACGTGCACGACGCAGCTCAACGTCTGCTAGCAAATTTAAACAGACCAATCCTATTGATAGATCCGTCGACGCGTGACGATTTTCTGCAGCATTCTGTCAACGACGCTGCAGCGCGCCGCATGCATCAATGATGGCTTTCCGGGGGAAACCCTGCCCCCCGGGAGGGGGGGAAATGGCTTCAAGTTGCAAGTCGCGATAGACAGGGACAATGAGTAATGCGCGCAGCAGTGGTCGACGGGGAATTCCGTGGGTTCAAAGCAGTAGCTCGTAGGATATGTTGTGACGACGACGATTAATATCTTCGGCGATGCAGTCGGCCCGCGGTCGACGCGGCGGCAGGGCAGTTCCCGGTCAAGGCAAGTACGCGGCCGACGCGCGGGGAGGGCAGTTCCGCTCTACAGCCCGGGGGGCAACCATGGCCCTTACAGGTCCGCCCCCGACCCCGGGGCAGACTGGGGAGCGAGGCCGCTGCGAGGCATGGCTGGGGCCGTTGGAGGCGGTCCCCCCCCCAGGGGGTGGGGGGGGGCTTTGAGCTGGGAGCACAGGGCATGGCATCGATCATCGATGATGGCACCTCTGTTGACATTGATGCACAGCCGCATGCGCATGTGCAGTTGCTGTGCCGTTGACAAAGTGCTTTCAATCGATATACCAGGCTGTTACTTGCGCGGTGGGCACTATACACCTCAGCTGTCAACAATGCTGGGCCACATGAACAAATCTGTGTGGTGGGCAGCTGTTGTTTGTGCATGCTAAGAAGTGCCGGGTGGTGATGGTGCCAGCACATCGGGTGCTGTGGCTTGTGCAGCAAGCGGAGACCGAGAGCGACAGCCTCACGTGCAGCTGTGTCCACATTGCAACACAACAGAACTGAATGAGCCATCAACGCTTTGTGCTGTCGCAGGCAAGTTTGTAGAGTCAGCCCATTTTTATGTTCAGCCCGTACACAAAAGGACGAGCATAGTACATCTTGCCATTGACATATGCGTCACTTCATCGGTTTGTTCCAAAAACTTGTGCTCCTGTGACCATGTCTGCGCTTTTCTCAAACGATCGAACTGCCGATCGCGGACCGCGATTGACGACACAACCTCGGAAGCAGCCGCAGCTCACTCTGAATAACGCACATCTGTCCTATGCTCTCGCTTTGGGGGATTTTGGCCCGGTCTGTGTGGCCTGCGCGCCATCGCGAGGCCCGAAGAAGATTATGGCGAGTACACGCGGCGCGATAGGCGGCGTGGGGCGGTCGTGCCCTGGACTTTTGCATGCATTGCCGCTTCGTTACCCGGGGTCGGGGGGCAAACACCGAGAAAATGCACATGATCATGCCCATATGCTTGCTTTAGAGCAGTTTCAGAGACCTATTGTACTGTCTGTTGGCAGATTTGCGGACAGCGCCTACCGGATCTCGCACAATGGTCACAGCGTCGCTTGAAAGCAGGCATGCGACTCATCCACTGGCAAGACGCCATGCTGTAATATTTTCGACAACGCGTACGTTCAGTGACCGCATACGGTCACGTGGGGCAAGCTTATACACAGACCAGTGCCGTGATGTGCTGTGCACATGCCTTTAAACCATCCAAACCGCCCAAAGCTGAAAAATCATGCCCAAAACCTTCGTTTCGACTGCCGCCCGGGGCCGCCTGGGGGTGTTGCCGCCCGGGGCCGCCGCCCGCGGATTTCGAACCCACATGGTCCGTGACTAGCTATAGGTTTGGCTGGTCCCAATATTAATGGCGATATATTAATAGCTATAGAGCGTATTCACGCCGCGGCTGTCACGCCCGACAGCAGCTCCCGCGAAGTTACGCGGTGTGAGCTGGTGTGAGCTAGTGTGAGCTGGTGTGAGTCGATGCGCTGCGGAGCAACTGGCACTGCATCAAATTCTTCAAAGGCATTCCGAGAGTCCGCACCGGCACAACCATCAAAGTAAAAAATGCATATGTGACCATTTCTGACACGGACACGAGCTTTAAGTTTTGCGCAACACGTGCACCGCAGCAATCGGTACAGTGCTTGCCCTATCCACTTTGACGCAGTCGCGTTGTCAGCATTGTTCGCGTCAGCAAATACCCCTGTAGCCACGATCCGCTCTGACCGTCTGCGCAGGTGTACATTCGGCTTTGACTAGCATATATCGTCAGGCCCAACCTTCAGCACATATATAGGAGCCGGCTTAACCGCAAACTATATCGTCTTGCAGTCTTGACTGGCAACGTGCACGCAGACTCTATAGAGAATATAGCTAGGATGCATTCGAGATCCGCAGTAGTCAACACATGTAGATGCACCCTTGTGGCCACCCCGACACGGAAATCTCTCCTTTACACGATATACCAGCTGCAGAGATGTGCATCTATGCATTCGATAGTGGTGATGTTACTACGAGGGCAGGTAAGCTTAAGGTAAGCAGCATCAAAGGTAGACAGTACGTACTATCCACGGACTGAGCACGTAACACGCATCACTGCCAGCAGCACGCTTGGCCACAGCATGGCGCTAAAAGAAAGAAAAGAACTAAAAACACCCATAGGGCATCACGCCGACGAGCAACGGCCACGGGATCCCTAGGCCTGCAGACAGGGACGGCACGTACAAACCCCCCTGGGAGGGGCCCCTTCCCAGGAGCAGAGGCGCGAGAAAGCTCTAGAAGCCATTGAGACCATCTCAGTCGAGGAAGCAGGCGCCAGCAATGCACACAGCTCAGATGACCACACACACAGCCGGGCCCAGCGCGGCAGCCACACAGAAGACACAGCCAGGGGCGCAGAAGAGGACAGGGCCGAGATCCGGATCCGTCTGGCCGCGGCGGCCAGGACAGCGGCCACAAGGGGGGTGCAGAGTCCGCAAATGGGTGGACAACAGGAGAAGGCAGGGCAGCCGCAGGATCCAAGAGGAAAGGAACGGTGCATGCACTGCTTGCATAAGCAGTCACAACAGCAGCACACAGCAGCGAGGCCGGGAAATCGCATTCGACGACGGCACATGCAGCCATACTTACGCCCATATCACCATCCACAGCTCGAAGCAGATAAGATAAAGCGCCCACTCGATCAGGCATCTTGCCAAACCCACTGGGCGGGCAGCAGCCACAGCAGCGGTGCGCTAAGCTAGCTTATCGATCTGAGCAGAACATGGCCACACGAATCGACGCAGCAGCCCGGCAGCAACCAAGCACGTAAGCTATGCACACCGGTACCTACCCTATGCACACTAAGATTGCTCAACTGCGTGCCGATCGGCCCACTGCGAGTGGCACCGACCTGCATCTGAAAATGGTATGTATAGTTCTTATGTATACATAAGACCATAGAGACGTTAGTATTACTTGGCACAGCCCAACTTAACTCAGCATGACGCACTGTCACTGTAACATACATTAGCCGTCTACCGCATACAAATCACCAAGTGGTTCGATACCCCCCCGAAGGGGGGGGTGGGTGGAGGGGGGCTGGCACTCATGACCTCCAGTGGTCCCAGCGACGGCGCGGACCCCCTGTGAGCCCCAAACAGACTTTGGGACGTCCATAGGCCATAACTATATGTCCTGAAGCCGCCTGTACCTTCATTTGCGATCTTTGGGGAAACAGGCAGTATCCGGCCAAATCAGGGCAAATGTTTGGGGGAATCTGCATGTTTCCCCAAACCGTCCCCAAACAGTGCTAGGGGTGTTCTATGACCCCCCAAACAACCTGCCAAGCTCCCAAAGTGATCATCGGGGCTTGCTAGGTGGTCAAGCACGATGCACCATCATATAGCTCATTCACAGCGCCTCAAGCCACCATCCCCTCTCGCCACATGCTCCACGAGTCCGCATTCTGTGGCGCACAGAATGCATCCAGTACTGCTGGTAGTACCATCATTACTTTCATCCCATCTAATTGCATATCATAAATGCCAGGTGCAGCTGTCTGCGTGAAGCCATGAGCAAGCTCTGCTGTGACTTTGTTGTTTCCAGTAGATGAAGAGTGGACAGCTGGAAAGTCTGTAGATGGAGCTCAAACAAATTCGTCGTGTAAATTTTTTGTGCAGAAAGGTATCAATTGCACATATGATAGGTCAAAGCATACGTATGGACCTATGAAATATGCACTGATGGAGAAGTGGGATTTGGACATGAGCACAAGCCTGCGTTCGGTGTGAGGTAAGCTGTGGTGTTCGTGCTCTTTCTTGTGACACCGCAGCTCATCTCCAAAACGAGACAAGCATGTAGCCACATGAAATATGCACTGGTGGAAATGGAATTTGGACATGAGAACAAGCCTACATTGTCATCACCATGCTCTATATGCTGCTTTTGAGTCAAGTTCGGTGTGAGGTGAGCTGTGTTCGTGCTCCTTCTTGTGACACCGCAGCACATGCCGTCCTCAAATCATCCTTGGCAATAGCGCCCTGTACTACTTCATAATTATGGTCTAACGTCTCTAGAAGTTCCACCAACGGCGGGTCGTGAATGTGCGTTGCACCAGCAGGCATTCCGCAACTTGACTGCAGCTGCTGACCGCGGACCAACCAGCAACGAAGGTCGAGATCACATGTGTAACACCATATCAATATCTATAGTGTTTTAGAGGTATGGCACATGCTTTGGGACAGACTGTGCGTGTTTGGGAGAGAATGGACGTCATTTAGCGCGAGTTTGGGGAAATGCGCTGTTTTCCCCAAAAAGAGCGCGAATGTTTGGGGGATTCGACGAAACGCCCCAACACCCTTCAGAAGGCTTTAGGACATATAGTTATGGTCTATGGGCGTCCCAAAGTCTGTTTGGGGCTCACAGGGGGTCCGCGCCGTCGCTGGGAACACTGGTGGTCATGAGTGCCAGCCCCCCTGTGGGTGGCCACTTGTAATAATAATACATGATCATCAGACGGATCATGTGTTACACGGAGATGAACGCAAGAGCCCGGCAGCGAGGGCAACAGCAGGAAATCAGACAGCCAAAACCCCTGCACGTGCGGCGTCGCAGCGCTCCCCCCGCGCCAGCCCACGCGGAGGCAGGGCGGGCCAGCACTACAAGACGCGGGGCCAGCCTGCGCCGCCGCAACCACGGCCCCCGGCCCATCAAGGCGGCCAGCGGCCGCCTACAGCACGTCCGACGGATCATGTGTGGGTCATGATCAGCAGTCAACGGCGAATCGTGAGCATACTACTAGTATGGTCATAATATAGTCCTTCAGGGAACAGCTGTCTCAACCTCCTTTGTTCCTTCACTAGATTGAGAACAACATGAGTCTAGCATATGCTTTACAACGGGACCGGCAGTGTCCATGTGGCTGGCAGTGTACGTGCATGTGGCTCAGGTGCTACACGGAGATGAACGCAAGAGCCCGGCAGCGAGGGCAACAGCAGGAAAGCAGACGGCCAAAACCCCCGAAAGCAGACAACAACAACAAGCAGCAACTGTCTCAGGTGAAAAGCCACAACGAACCGACACAGCCGACACAACCACACCCACACATGTGGCTCAGGTGCTGTTAATTTGCATGCAGCATGCAAGGTGTCTGTGTAACACTGGATGCTGCTGGTGTGCGTCGGTGTGCGTTTCTGGCGCTGAAATTGCATTGCGGTTTTGTGGTGATTTTGCCCGATGGGGGGGGTTTTTTTTTTTTTTCAGTTGCTCCTTGCTGCCGGCCGCTTTGTGGAACATGGCTGCTTGCTTGTTGCTGCCTCCCGCGTCGATCCTGATCATGATCAGGATCAACAGCAGTGATCACTGCTGTTGAGCTCCTGCCGCAAAGCACTCGGAGTCCTGCGTCAATCCCTGTGTTAACGTTACACTGTGATAGATCATCAGATGATCTAGGCCTCTGCAGCGCCGAGAAAACCAAGAGGGACAAAGATAACCAAAACAGCAAGTAACCACAAGCAGCACAGCCACCACACATGTGTTACACGGTGATAGATCTAGGACCCAGCAGCGCCGAGGCAACAGACCAGGCAACACGCAAAAAGACAGACAGCCCATCGCAAGTACCAAGGCTACTCTCCGCACGAGCTAATGCCAGAACGATTTCGCTCAAACTTGCGCTGGCATGAAAGCAAACACACACATGCGCATGCACAACACACACACATACACACATACACAGTAAACACACACACACATACACACACAGACACACACAAACAACGCATGAACCGAGCGCAGCACCGCGCAGTACCACACACTCCATGCGCACCCCAAACACAGTCAGCACGCTCCAGGCCCACTGGCGGGCGCCTACCCGACACCATCAGGCTACACGGGCGCGCAGCCGCGCGCTACGGCCATCTCCGAAGCCGCGAGGCACCGGTCCCAGGGGCCGCAGCCACAGCCAGCCAGGCTGTACGAGCGGTGGCCGGGAAGGGGGGCAGAGGAGAAATGGCGGTCGTGCGCGGGCAGGAGGGAAGAGGGAGGGAGGGGAGAGGGAGGGAGGAGGAGGGACGGGGTGGGGGGGGGGGGGCGGGGGATCAGAGCTCACGGGCAGGCGGGGGGAGGCCACGACGCAAGCCTATGCGCGATGGCCCGTCAGCGCCGGCAGGCCGTCCGTGGGGACAGGAAGGCCCGCCAGCAGCGCGCGCCCGACGAGTCTAGCGCGGAGGGGCGCGGCCGCCCGGGCTTGTCGCGCCAGCGCTCGGCACAATGTTGTGGACAGGTCGCGCATGGCATTCAGCAGAAAAGTGCGTTTGGACACCGCGCCGTGCCCCGCCGCTATCTCCGCGATTGTCTGGAGGAAGCGGTACGCATCCCGCCCAACCCTGCCATACGTCTCATGCACGAGCGGGATGAACTGGGCGGCACCTGTGATGGCGCCATACTTGTCGTGCTTTTGCCGTTCGCCCTTCTCAGCGGTCGCGCCAGCCTCCCGTGCCGCCCCGCGCACATGCGACCTAGCAAGCGGGTGCATCACCTTCACATCCAGCAGCGCCATGCGCGTGGTGAGAAATGCCAGGAGGTCGCCGCGCTGCGGGGGCCGCTGCGATCGGGGCGGCGGGGGTGCGGGCGGCGGCGCTGGCGCCCGGTCAGGGGCGGCGGGCACGTCGCGCGTCGTGGGCTGGGCGGCGGTGGGGGGGTTGGTAGCGGCGGAGGGGGTGGGGGAGGCCGGGGCCGGGGCTTGGGTGCCATCAGGGGTGTGGGGCACGTCCGAAGCCACTTCTGGGACGCACGCCAGCGCGCAGATACCGGCGAGGCGCATGAACACTTCGCCGATAGCGATCTGGCGAACGCCGCCGTTCGGTTTGGCGATGGCGATCAGGCGGCTGGCGAGCAGGAGGTCGGAGTGGGGGATGGTGCCCTCTGCTCGCGCCAGTGTTGCCGAGGGCCTGGCTGGGCAGCAAGAGTAGGAGCCGGAGCTCTGCCTCTACACTGGGCCGGTGACCGCGCTCAGCCGCGTCGGCGGTGCGTTCCACCACACATGTGCAGCCTGCACGGTGTAGGCCCCACAAGCATGGCCAACAGACACAGTAGCGCACCCGTGCGCACACATAAGCACGCACACATAAGCACCGTACGACGCAGACCACGCACACGGTACGTACGTCGTACTGGCACCAGGTGTCAGGGATCACGGCGCCCAGCCGGCGCCAAACCAACTTCTGCCGGCCAGGCACACACAGTAGCGGGGTGCCGCCGCGTGGATTTGCGGCCATGCCCGGCAGCCGTACGCATGGCCCCTAGCTCTACATATGCCCCATGCGGCCAGCGCCCCATGCACTGTCGTCGGGGGATATCATCTGCAGCCACTGCCGTTGAACGGTCCGGCAGGCGGCCGGAAACCACCCCAGCACAACCCAGCATGATGTGCACAGGGCGCATACCTTCTGTACCATGCCAATCATTTCCATGGGGGCACGGTGGCCAGCATCCACCACTGGCAATCATTGCCATGGTGGCACAGCAGCGCATGCGCAGGACAGTGACATATGCGGCGACGTCCAAGACCTGGACCGTGAGCGTGATGCCACAATGCACACCCTCCTCCCGCGAGCTTGCCCACGCCGGCCGCATGCACCTGAGCATGTTCACGCTGCCTGCCTAGGCAGGCCTGCTGCGCGGCAGAGACCAGGGCCCTACTCTAGAATGCGGTCCTACCACACAGCTGTCCTCCGAAAACTGTGTAACACACAGCTGTCCTCCGAAAACAATCCAGCGGGCTAGCCAAGCTTGCCCGCGAGCTCACCCAGCCGGGCGGTGTCAGCCCGATCGCGATTAGCAAGTTGCTGCCAGGTACAGTTTGCATATTCGCTCCACGGCAGGTCGGAGACGGCATCTACAGCTGTGGGGGACAGCGTCACCGACTACGCGCCGCTGTACCCGGAAGGGAGTGGCGTCAGTTCGACTCTGCAGCTGACATGCATCGTCGCCGCCCAGATCGACCTCCACCACGCGTTAAGACACTGATACCAGCTTCATCATCGCACGGCCATGCATATGCTGGCTCCGTTCAGATTTTTAGACTTCACACTGCACGCCCCAGGCCTCTTCAGCTTGCGCTTCATATGAGTACTCCGTATATCGGATGGCATACCGACAGGCATCATGCCTCAGCACCTAGACGGCACTCCTTGACGCCAATGGGCACGGAAAGCTGCGGGGCGTGACCCGGGTGCGCCAAGCTTAAGGCGACACGATTTGTAGCCGGTCACCATTGATCATCATATGATATGCTCGGCCGCAAGGACACGGTGCTAGGTCGCATGGGTGTAGTGAGCCGTGCTGTGAGTACGGGTGAGTAGCACTTGTGAGTAGAGTGTGATATTGTTGCGGTGAGTTGCGGTGAATGCATGCATGGCATGCCCATGCATAGATCTTGCCGATTGCAACCATCCCGTCGCCAATGCATCCTGCTGTGTTACACGGAGATGAACGCAAGAGCCCGGCAGCAAGGGCAACAGCAGGAAATCAGACAGCCAAAACCCCCTCGAAAGCAGACAACAACAACAAGCAGCAACTGGCTCGGGCGAAAAGCCACAACGATCCAACACAGCCGACACAACCACACCCACGCATCCACACACACGCACACTCCCGCACCCCACCACCACGACCCCTCGCCACAGCCTCACACAGCAACCACCCGCCACACTACGTACTACCGCCCACCCCGGCAGACCCGGCCGCCACCGACCCCCCAATAGCAGCACCCCCACTACAGCCGGCCCCAGTCAAACACTCCATCACCGCTTGTGAGAGCTCGGGGGCTGATGCCCCCACACAGCAGGGCGTACCAGCACGCATCCTCCGGTTGCCCGGCAGGAGTCTGAGGGCGGGACGCGCAGGGCACGAGCGGCGTCGCAGCGCTCCCCCCGCGCCAGCCCCATCCTCCTGTGGCAACGGCGTTTGTCACAGCCTGTGACACTTGCCGTTTCGTAAAGTGCTACTTGGCACATGCTGCAAGGCAAACTGAGACACGGTAAACATGCAGCCGCACTGCGAGGCGCAGGCAGCACCGATATCGATCTAGAATGGCAAGCATGCCTGTCTCCGGCTTTTTAAAGCATGCAGAGGTAGTCGCATGCGCGGAGGCAGGCCATGATGCAGCATGCCACGTTCAACTGCATCACCTCCGGTGACGGAATTATAATTATCTGTGCCGCTGCACCCGCGGCTCGCATACCATTCGGGTGCACCTGGCCAACTGTCTACCAGAACCCTGTCCCGTTGAGAAGTTGTCTAGTCACGTGGATTGTGCAATTTATGCTGTACCATGCAATTCTGCGAGCATTGAAAGCGTTTTGAATTCTGCATCTGCCTTGCTTCGAACGGAACTGAGGTTGACACGCACCATTGCAGAACCTGCCGCAGAATCCCGGTTACAGTCTACATGAGCACATCCCGCATGTGCTGCTCAGCAAAAGCTGTCACGGCAGCACAGACACAGCCACAGCGTTGCGGTGCTCCAAGAACGAGCACCCCGTGAGAGAGGCGGAACTTTTCCAAACACACGCACACCTACTGGCCGCGGCTGATATGTGGGCACTCCCGGCTGATAAGTGGGCACTCCCGGCTGATAAGTGAGCACTGCTCCTCTACACGTGCACACAAACACCCAAAAAACTGGCAGCTGAGAACTCGGCAGAGGTGCCACTCTGCAGTGCAGCTACCCCATATATATAATACCCCATATATAGTACCCCATAATACCCCATATATAGTACCCCATTATATATATAATACCCCATATATGTAGCAGTGCAGCTACCCCATATATATAATACCCCATATATATAATGCCGGAACACGACCCCGTCCAGGCGAAAAATGCATTCTGCGTCTGTCCATGCGCCTTGACGCACATTGACCATTCAGTGACACTGCCGCCAACAACAACCACCTTTCCCCCTGGCAGGCATATGCATACTATAGTAGTGGCCGGCCCCGGGCCATGTCTCGCACTCCTTTGGCGACGCAGCATGTGGCACATCGCCGGACTCTCACTGGATCCAGGAGTACTAGTGCACAGTCCAGGAGCGTACATGCATGTACAGCGCACACCCACGTCGACGGCCACACCCCGGCCACAATCCGGCCATAGCTATAGGCTGCAAGCAAGCAGCCGCACGCCTGGACAACAGACGAGCTGCATCGCACGCAGACCCCGACGTTGCACTGCGATATATGGCAGCTATGCAGCTGCAGGTGGGCCCCTGGATGATCACCGCCCTATCACCACTCAGCCCCCCGCGGATGCCTGTCAAGGTTCAGCTTGCAGTCGTCGACAGCATGGTCTCTGCTGTGCTGTGCTCAGCCTGGCTGCAGGCGCACTGACGTCGGCCTGTCAATATTGCGGTGCCGTCTGGCAGAATTGTGTCGCAATGATGTTTATCACTGTACTCTACTCTACATCCCTCGTCACGCAGCATTTGCTTGGCTGCCGGCCCGCCGTGCTGTGCCGTCCTGTCCCGCATGTCGGCATAGCAGGCGACCAGACTCGGAGCCCGATGGTCAGCATCAGGGAAACTTTTGGCGGATGTTGTTCACCGAGGGGATCTCCTCGTCTTCCGCAGCGCGCAGCACGCGGTCTGTCCAGAAGCCATGCAGGCCGGGCGCCAGCGCCTCGCCGACGTCGATCGCGGCGATGGGGCCGGCGGAGATGTCAGAGGCGTCGAGCACCTCTAGCCACGTGGTGTTGGGGCGGTCGCGGCGGAGGTCTTTGACGAGCACAAGCAGGTAGCCCTCGCGCGAGGGCTCATCAGCGGCACAGGTGTCGGCCGTGGGCACAAAGATCGCCTCCCCGCAATACCGGCTGTCACCTGGATACGAGCAGTGCAGATGCATTGCGAGAGATGTGAGGGGTGCGCGCTGTGTGTTACACAGTGATAGACCTAGGACTTAGCAGCGCCGAGGCAACAGACCAGGCAACACGCAAAAAGACGGACAACCCGGTGCGCGTTCTGTGTTATACACACAGCCGTCCCGCTGCATTGCGTCTAGAGGCAGTTTATGCAATCCTCTCACATGATACCTCATGATGCCACATGGTACGGGCATGCTGTGTGGCTCCAGTTGCACACGATGGCGGCCGGCAAATGCGGAAAGGACGAGGAACGGTACACGTGTATTGCACACGGTACGACGACGTACCGCAACAAGGCGGAATTGACGACCGACATGCAGCAGATGCTCAGACCAGCGAGAGCAGTATGTGAGAGTGCACGGGCAGGTGGTCAGGGTCCCGGCCTCTCAAACACCGGGCCAACCCTGCGGCCGCCACCGCCACTGTGCCGCGAGAAGCTGTGCCTGTGTCGACATGGTTTCGACAGCCACTGCCCGTGAAAGAAGCAGGGGCCACGGCTGCCTCGCAGCACGTGTGCGCGGTCGCGGAGACGGGCTCGTCCCCACTGCCCCGCAGCGCAGCACGCAGCACATGGGGGGACAGCGCAGGAAGCGGTAGAGGCAGACCGCGGTGCCAGCTGAAGGCCAAATCCGGCAGGCACACAGCAGCAACCGGGTGCCCAAGGCTGTACTGAGAAGTGTTGCAGCTGTATGCTCCATACAGTGGCCGAGCATGATTTCGAGCCTGTTCAGTCCATTCCAGATAGTGGCAAGGCGGTGGCAGTGGCGCACCGGGGTAGTATTCGGTGATTTTGACGGCGGCAGGGTCGAACGGCTCCGATACGCCCAGCGAGGGCGGAGCCTCGACCTTGGCTATGCTCTGCACGAAGCCCCACTGCCCCTCGGGCACCGAGCGCCCCGCCTGCAACACGCTGGCATGTTATGCTGGCATGCCCGATCGCATAGCGGGTGCCATGGCGAATGGAATGGCAATTGAGTGGCATGTCATGCACAGACACCTGCCTTTGGTGCGTGATTGCCGCTGCCTCTCGCCTCTTGCGGATGCAATGCAGGCTCTCGGTGCGAGGCAAAGCTCCTGCCTACGGTTTGCGGTTCTTGTGGGATTGCAGCTGCTGAGTGCAGCAACAGCATGCACAGCACAGCACAGCACGCACAGCGCAGCGCAGCACGCACAGCACAGCACGCACAGCACAGCACAGCACAGCACGCACAGCGCAGCACAGCACCGTGCTGCGCATCAAGTGCGTGCTACAACCAGACACAACTTTGAATGCTGCAGATCGTAGCCACCGAGTTGCTGTGGCGCAGCTGCATGCCGGATGCTGCTCGGATCAGATCAACTGTGTGCGCTGTGGTGCACAGCATGGTATATTTTGTTTCACTCCCAGGCATGCATGTGTGTGCGGAGCAAACCAGCGCGAAGAAGTGGCTGTGGGGCCGCCCCGCCTTGCCAGGCTGCAAAGGCGTCGGCAGCTCGGTGTAGCTGTCGGCGCGGAGGCGGTGCTCCTGCGCGCTGCGGTCTTCGCCACGCAGCACGAGCCGCCGTGGCGTCATCGCGGCTGATGGGTCGCGCGTTGTCTCCAGCAGCTGATCATCGATTGGGAAAAAAAAGTCGATGCCGTCTATGGCGAGCGTGTCCACGACAATTGCCTCCCCGCCGTCAACCTCCCACGCGTTGATGTGGTGGAACGAAAACTTGTTGGAGCTCTCGTACACAACGCGCTTGCGCCCTTGCTTGCCGGGCCGTGGGATGCAGTGGATCTGAAGGCAGGCACGGAGGAGTTGTGATACACGCATGCCACATGCTCTTGCAAGGACACACGTGTACACACAGGAAGCACGTGCGGGGGAAATTGTGTGGCGGCAGTCGTGCGGCATCTACTGGTCAACATCACACAGCATTCCATACGGTGAGTATCAAGCCTTCCAGTGTCCAGGAGTCCTAGACCCAGCTAGAGCTCAGAGTTGGACACCGCATGCATGTCCCCAGGTATGCACCTCTCCGGGCACCCCAGACAGCAGGGCATGAACTCAGGTCAGGGCCCGACACGGGGCAAAAAAGGAGCCCGCAAGCCCTGGGAGCGGGGAGGGGGGGATGCTGGGGGAGAGGTTGTGCAAACAATGTGGAACCCGTCCCAAATGAGAGCAGTGCCAGAAAACAGGCTGCTGCAGG
>JALKAD010000200.1:19752-47046 GCA_024500015.1 Ulva compressa | reverse complement strand
GTCCACCGTCGCCACTCCCACCATAAGTGCGATTACATTCCACGTAATCCACCTTATGGTCATACGACGGCGGTGTTGAGTAAACACCGGTGCCCGGAGGCACGTGGAGCCCAGAGGCTCCACCCCTTGAGGAGCTCCACTACTGCCTAGAACCGCTGAGACCTACGCAGAATGTACAGGAGGGAGATCGAGCGCGTCCAGCGCGTGTCATGCCGCCGACGGCCACTTGAACTCCGCTGGCATCTGCTTCCCAGCATGCTTGTGCCACATCACGCTAAAAATCCATCGGATCATCGATTTCACAGTGATGCACTTGTTAGCGAACATCCATCATCCTCGGCAACTTTGTTGTGCGTGTTCGTCCCGACTGCAGGGTCTATCACTGACATCACCGGCAAAGCCTTAACTAAGCAAAGCTCCCGTCATATCAATATACCGCCTGAGCCTTCGTCATATCAATCCTTCATGCGCCTCAATTCTATCCGGTGCAACATCTCCTGGGAAACTTGTAGCAGCTACTCCTCCAGCGCCCATCCAGGCATTTCGCAATATACACTGCTTCGATCTCCTCATAAACTCAACATCTGCATCATGGCTCATTTTGGTCTCTTGTGCAACAACCCGTCAGAGCAACAACCCATCTAACTCGAGGACCCCTCCCGGTCACTGCCGTGTTCCGGCCGTCGGCAAAGCAGCTCTCCGCTATCTGTAAAGCTCTATACTGGTGTCTCCATGATGCTTCTCCTTCGCCACCCTCGTCAGGCGTGCATCATGAATTTTGGTACATCTAGCCGTGGGACTCGATGCCAACTAGCTTCACTGTCCTCCACACGTGGATCCCGGCCCGCTTGTGCGCGCCTGCGGCCTCGCCCCCAGGCTCGCCTCCAGCCTCGCCTCCAGCCTCGCCACGTGAGAAAGTCGCATGTTCGACGTCAAATTGACTGTGTATGCTTGACGTTGGCGCGATCTTTATATCCCATCTGCTCATCCTCCTTCTTCAAATACTAATCTTGTAGCTCATGCTGGGCCTTGTGCTTCTTCCGTCCAAGCAGCTCTTCATCCTCTGCTAGAATCCAGTCGTCATTTGCCTGACCCTGCTTGCAGAGCTCCCGACTTCCGTGGAATGCAGACTCCTTCCCCGGCTGCTCTTAAAAACAGCCCCCCCGACCGCTTTGGAAAGCGGCCCCCCCCCGACTGCTGTGCAAAACAGTTCCCCGCCTGCTATGAACAGCATCTTCCGCCGACTTCTATCGCGTCGCCCCTCTACTCGACTCTGCATCACGTCTCCCACCCCAACCCCTTCAAAGCAGCATCTTCAACGCCGTATCGTAGGCGCTGACGTGATCCGTCCGCTAAACCTGTGCATCATCTAGCCTTACGTAGTACTCCCGCTTCACCAAACAGTACTTGTGCACCATCTGTCAAATCGGCTCTTCATCCTCTGCCCGAATCCAGCCGTCATTTGCCTGCCCCTGCTTGCAGCGCTCCCGACTTCGGTGGAATCCCGACTCCTTCCCCGGCTGCTCTTAAAAACAGCCCCCCCCCGACCGCTATGGAAAGCGGCCCCCCTCGACTGCTGTGCGAAACAGTTCCCCGGCTGCTATGAACAGCAGCATCCGCCGACTTCTGTCGCGTCGCCCCTCTACTCCAATCCGCATCGCATCACCCACCCCCAACCCCTTCAAGCAGCATCTTCATCGCCATGGCGCAATCGATGTTTTAATCCTGCGCATCATCTAGCCTGAAATAATACTTCTGCTTCGTAAAACACAGTGCCGTGTGCCATCCGTCCAAGCCGCTCGGCCGCCTCTGTCCGGGTCTCGCACTTCAGTGCACGCGAACTGTCACAAGGCACATCTTCAACACACTAGCCTAGGATTTGATGTAGCTTAACCGCCCCAGCTGCGCCTCCTCCGTCATGCAATCCTATGCCTCATCAGCACACTCTGCTCTTCCTCACATATCAGCCTCCCGCACTTCTCTAGAAAGCCAGTGCATGCTGACTCCCAAGAGCCGCATTCTCAACACCCTAGCCTAGGCAGGGGCGTCGCCGAACCGTCCGAGCTATGCATCCTCATGCGTGAAATCCCTGTGTCTCGTCGGTCCAAGGACCTCTCTATCCTCTGCTAGACTCACTCACTGCTGTGGAAAGCCAGTGCATGCAGGCTGTCACAAGGCACCTCATCAACACTCTAGATTGTGAGTCGGTTTGGCTCAACCGCCACAGCTCCGTGTCGTCCGTCCAGAAGTCTCTGTGCCTCATTAATGCAAACTGCTCTTCCTCATGTATCCCACTCCCGCACTGCTATGGAAAGTCAATGCATGCTGACTATCAAAAGTCGCATCTTCAACACCCTAGCCTAGGCGTTGGTGTCGCCGAGCCATCAGAGCTGTTCATCCTGTTGTTGGAAAATCCCGTGTCTCAGTTCAATCCTCTCTCCATCCTCTGCCAGACTCACGCCCTTCTCTGGAAAGCCTGTGCATGCAGACTGCCACAAAGCGCGTCTTCAACACCCTAGCGTGGGAGTCAGTTTGGCTCAACCGCCACGTCTGCGCGTCTTCCCTCCTGAAGTCTCCGTGCCTGGTCAGTGCAATCCGTTCTTCCTTACATATCAGACTCCCGCACTGCTATGGGAAGTCAGTGCATGTTGACTGTCAATAGTCGCATCTTCAACACCCGCACTGCTATGGAAAGTAAGCGCATGCTGACTGTCATGAGTCGCATCTTCAACACCCTAGCCTAGGCGTTGGTGTGGTTGAGCCGTCCTACTCATGCATCCTCGTGCTTGAAGCACCAGTCCGGCGTCACGTACTAACCTCATGCGTCATCGGCCCAAGCACCTCTGCACCGTCTATCAGACTTCCGCACTGCTATCGAAAGTCAGTGCATGCAAATTGTAACAACGCGCTATCCGGATATATCGCAGGCGTCGGTGTGATCCCTATGTCAAAACGACGCTCCCTCGTACATCAATCCAGTGTGCGTATTAATCACGGTCCATCGAAGGAGTCGAGGAGATTTCAACACTGTTGTTGTTCCGCACAACCAAAATTATATACATAGATCTGCGATATAAATAAATGATCGCGCGCGCGCACGATCTTGGTCCAACGTCGTCACGTGTCCCCGGTTGGAAGCTGACCTTTAAAATTTGTCGCATCAGCATCGCTCAGCATCCATGTGCTACGCCGGCTGCATGGTTGCCACATCACATCAACGCGCCAATTTGTCAACACAACTCCCATGGTGTCCCACGCGATAGGAACATCTGTATTTAATTCAGCCTGCATCGCTGAGCATCCTTGTGTTGCGCCAGTTGCATGGTTGCATGGTTGCCGCATCCCATCGACGCGCCGCATCCCATCGACGCGCCGCATCCCATCGACGCGCCCATCGACAAGCGGTCACCACGACTCCCAAGGCTTCCCACGAGATAGGTTCATCTGTATTTAATTCGGCCCGCGAGGTTCTCATGCGATCTAGACGTCGTGTGGTCGGATAATACCCAAGTGCCCGAGTACCGTCATGACGCGTCACCTCTGTCGTAGTTGCTTGTGCTTGTCCCGAAGGTGCACTTCCGTGACGCAAACATATGCCTTTGAGACTTCCCGAAATGGCCTCGTGCTCGTCCGGATCCCTTTACTTGCACGTCCATGATCGCCGGGGACAACTAAAGGGCCAGTCTGCCTTCGACTTCTTTTGTGCCACACAATACAATCGCTCAATAGCATATGCGCGTACATCGCCACGACATCACGCAAAATTTCTGTAAACTCCCACCATTGGAAACATTTAATGCGTTTCCGAGTCCGGCGTCTTGTACGAGGTTGTATCTTATAGAGCACGTCCCACTTGCCACGGGCCATGTCGAACATGCCTTAAGCTGACGCTCGCCTGTGCACACTCCGCGTGCCGCAGCGCCATGAAGCGTTATGACTCCTCGGAATCTACGAAACTCCAAGAATACCGGACAGCGTAACGCAATCAGACGTGCATTATCAGCATACGCCAATAGGTTGACCATCAGGTCGAAGTATCCGTGTACAATCTGGCAGAAGCACTCCGGGTACATCTGCGATATCAATTCGGCATGCATCTGATGGTAGATCACACTAGTGCAAGCATGCCTGGCCATTCCAACTGTACTAATTTCACGACAGAACCAAGAGCAAACGCTTGCTTGTGCCCACGCGGCGTGGTGTGATGTGCACCTCCGGGAACCTCGAACGTCCACAAACCCTTCGAGAAACACACGACGACGATTGCGTACTCATCCATACGAAACAGTTTGCCCCTATGTCGAGGGACGAAATGAAAATTGAAGCTTCGCCATCGCGCACCTGATTGCGCACAGATGCAACCACGCTGGAAGGAAGTAGCGGGTTCGCTCGAGCAGCCCACCAGCCTCCACATGCAGCCACATCGCATCAAAAGAGGTAAAAAATCCGGCTTCACTCTCTGTTGTAGGCTTGGACTCGGACGCAGCGCTGCTCCTCAAACCGGTGACCATCCTTCCTGTGACCCGCCATGGATTACTAGGTATTGTGCTAGGATCTTAGCTGAAAGCTGCGAAGCACTAGCAACGAACACCCACTCTGCGTGGCGAGCTGCTGCTCGCACCAGCCTAAAAACATCAAATCTTTGCACAGCCTCCGGCCCGCAGCAGAGCTGCAAACCCCTGTAGACACCGAAGCCCAGAGTCCTTCGGTCCACCGTCGCCACTCCCACCATAAGTGCGATCGTATACCCCACTCACACCGTCCACTGCCCCGAACAATTAAAACAGCGCACGCATGCATGCCTGTGCGCGGCGGCGCCCATGATCATGCGGCGGGCGAACCGAGGATGTCCAGCCATGTGCATGGTGTGCACTGATCGAGAAGGAAGCCGGCCGCACGTGGGTGGTTGGAGGAGGTTGATCAAGCACTCGCAAAACTGTACGGAGATTTTGCAAATCAAACGTAATTGTTGCCGAACTAAAAAATGTTACTTGCTTGTTGCAGTGCGCCAGACTGTACATCGGCTGTGCACACGCTCAGCTGCAGTTCAGAGTCCGGCGAGCGACGGAGATGGAATGCAAGCGCATCGCGAGAGGCATGAGCATTTAATACAGCTTTCTGATCGGGAATGCATACACCTGCATAATTTGTTCACACTCTGTCTAGCTCTGCAAATCATGCACGACTTCTGCTGCTGCATGCGGCTACATATTGCCTGGCCCCCGGCTCCCGCTGCACATTAGTTTTGCGTCCGTGCGACGCTTGCGACAAACGAGGCTTCTTATTACCCTATATGCATGTGCATGTGCACAGTCAAAGTGCCTGCATCGATGCATGTGCACAGTCAAAGCGCCCGCACCGGTGCGCACCGTGCACCCGTTGGCGCGCGCGGAGCCGAGATCGCGAGGGTACGCAGTCACTTGCATGCATTGCGAATGGTAAAATTTAATGGGATCGCACATGCATTATGCCGATACTGTGTTATCATTACGCGTGTTATCTTTGCGGAGCAATGTCGCGACTGTCGCTATACTTCCCGCATCTGCCGGCATGCCCTCCTGCTGCTGCTCCTGCATGCATGGAAACACGGCTGGCGCGCGACGCGACGTAACCGCGAGGCCTGGCGAGGACGAACTGGTACTGCGCATGCAGATATCTCCGATTCGCCAACGCTAATAGAGGAGAGTGCAGCTAGCCACGATCCAAGCCAGCCCTCGCGAGGATTCCAGCTGCAGCAGGACTAGTACTGCGCAAATGCGGGTACCGGCACAGGCCCGCACACAGTGGCGCACATACGATTCGCATGCCCAAACTGCAAGCACCCGGAACCGTAGCATGCCGTGACAGTCCCTCTTGACTTGCCTTACCTGGAGCCGCGAAACAAATCCTGTTGAAAAGTTTGTTCAAACGAGACCCGCTGCAGCTGGGAGTGCCCCTCGAGAGCTCGACGCCAGGATCAAACCTCGCCAGGACACTAGATACCCACGCAGTCTTTCGAATAGGGAAGGCATGAAGTAAAGCACAGCAATACTGCTGCCATCTGCAACAGGCGTGCATGCGCGCGAGGCCTCGCGAAGGGCCATCGTGATGTTGGCCTTCCTGCGGCTGTGAGCCTCCGGATCCGAAGACGCAGCTGCAAGCAACGGACGAGGCGCAGACGCCTACCACCGGTACTGCAGCTCCGCCGGCTCTGCATGCGGACAGGATGATGCAGGGCGACACAGACATGCTGCAGATGCGAAGGAGCGTGCTGGGCAAGGTCAAGAAGCGCGCGTACGCATTGGCGCCGGCCTTTGCTCCGCTGTTCATTGTCTTCGCGTTCATGCTAGGCTACCTCGGAGGCTCCTCCAAGCTGTACCTGCTACCTGGCACCCCAGCCCGCCCAGTTTCTGCCACTCGATCGCCTTGGGGAGGCCCTGGTGAAGCCGTGCGTGCGTTCCTCTTCCCAGATGTGTGCGTACGCGCCCCTCATGCTCGGCTTGAATGCACACACTGCGCGCCCGAGTTGAGTTCGAGGTTCCAAGACCATGTGCAATGGCCGAACTCGAACGCCCCTTGATCACACCCGCCTGCATGACGGCCAGACGACCGCGCGCGGTCCCGAAATTCCAAATTTGAAGCCATGGCCAACGGTGGCCATTGTCAAGCTTTGCACGATACATTTTGCCAGCCATCAGAGAATAGTAAAAGCTTCCAACTGCTATATGGGGTCACAGATCACAGACATGTCGGTCGACCACGTGGTGAAGTGCACTTCAATTTCATCTGCTACACGACTGTCCGAAATCGCGGCAGCTGCATGCATATGCTGATCATGCACTAGCCGTATACGGCCGTATCGGCATTTACATGTAACACCTGTGACACCTGTGAGCCGACAGCCGCTATCATAATCCGACTGCAATTGGTCACAGCTGTGACCTGTGCACAGGTCTGTGAAAACTGCAGTGACTTGTGTCCACAGGTGGACACAAGTGCCCAATGGTGCTACACGTAAATGTAGATATTGCTAGTGATGAGGCCTCATGAGGCCACCATATATGCGTATCGCTACGCGTGGCCACGTGTTAGTCAGTCAGAGCTGCAAGTAACTCGTCGTGATCATGACGCCGAACGGGGGTGGTGGTCAGTTCACGCCAGTTCTTCGCCGCATGCGCAGCTAGCCGTCTGTCAGCGCGCAATTAATTATTATTAATATTGCTGCAGCGCTGGTGTTGTAGATCTGATTGGCAGATGACGTTGATGTACAATGGCTTGTTTCTGCAGCATCAATATCAGCAGCGGTCAATGTTCGGACTTGACTAGTCAGCTGGTCCAATCCCACTCGTGGATAAACCTTTTGCTATTGTGTACTCTCAAAGGTGCAAGATGCATGTTATTGCTATTGTGCACGTATTGTCCGCTGCCGGGCTCTTGCGTATATCTCCGTGTAACACGTACTCTCTGTGCATGCATGCCACGCCAATTGCAGCCTGAAGGTTCTGTGCAACCTGTGCAACCTTCTGTGCAACCTTCAGGCTGCGGGCACGCCAAGCCTGCATGTTGTGTCATGACAAACAAGCGCGCAACAGGAATATGTACGTAGTGTGAGAGGCACAGATGTGTGCACCTGCATACCACGGTGCAGCTGGTATTGGAAACTAGTATTGGAAACTGTCGGTGCAGTGGAGATAGTGAAGATACATACATGTGTACTATCAATGAGGTAGAAGATACAATGGATGCTGCTGGTTACAGATCTGACACAGGCTACCGTGACTAGTTTCGGCCAGTGCCAATGGCCTCATCAGACGGATGGTGTGCAGTCCAGCAGTCAACGGCGATCACAAGCGTAGAGCTCCTAATATAGTCCTCGAGGGTACCGGTACACGTGCACTGCTGCAGTGCACAATGCCCCTGGCCATGGCCATGGCAGGCACCCCTCGAGCAGCGCCATCGTGGATGTTGACAGGCGTACATGGCGAATTAGAATTAGAATGCGCTGTGATATCGCATTCACCTGTGCATGGTCCACTTTCCATTCACCTGCTCTTGCGTGAACACTGTTAACACATAGGCCTACGCCTGCTACCTTCGTGAAGGAGAGTCTGCGCCTGGAGGACAGTGTGGGCTGCATGGTGCTGAGAACTCTCCAGCAGGACCCAAAGCTCTGGCACCTACGGGCTCTCCACGCGTAACACATGCTGAAGATGTCTGGACAGTGTAATAGGTGTGCCTAAATATGCATGCAGTACAGGTGCACAGCATGGTACCTGGTAGTAGGCTCTGCATGGTAACTGGTAGGATTTACCACAGCTGCTTCATGCAGCAGTACATTGCTGGCCTGTAAATGTAAATGTAAATTGAATTACTTGCCGTAGCCGATTAGGCCATTGACATCTCCGGCGAAGCGGGACCCTGCAGCGAAGCGGGACCCTGCACTGCCAGTGTCAGTGACCCATGGAGCCTGTGGCCACGGCTGGAGCCACAGTCACAGGAGACTGAGAGCTGCAGGCGGCTGCAGACAATACAAACATATGGGAAACATGCCAGACTGACAGAGGGCAATCGGGCACGGCATGCCTACAAGTGGTCGCACTTGCACGTGAGACCTGATCATGATGTCAGAAAACAGGCCAGTGCTCACCTGCGCAGTCCATGCATATACTGCTGTTGACGCTGCCACAGCAGCATGACAGAGCTCTCGTGAAAGCTTACAGTGATACAGCAGATCACGGACTACATTTCCATTGTGCAATAGCAGTTCAAACCACCATTATGCACGAGGTCCCTCGCCAGGGACGAGTAGTACAACCTGAGCGTGTAGTTGCACCTGACGTCGAACGTTCACTCTCTGGCCAACCACGAGCACTGTTTCACTGCACCAAGTGCTCCACAGCCTGACAAGAGAGGACCAGATTCGCATCACTGTACATATAGCCACGCGGCCACGAGGCATGAATAGCGTCTCCTGCCAAGTGTGTCCATGCGTGGCTACGCTCGCGAGCGCTCAGTGGAATATGCAGATCTCATGCGCACGGGACAGGTCACAATCCGTGTAGCGTTGGCTGCGTGGCGGCAGCACATCCACGATGCTGGAGCACTGCAGTTGACTACAGTTAACAGTTGTGGCTCTGGGGTGCAGGTGGCAGCGCGCAGCATGCACGCCGCACAGGCCCGGCCTCCGGGGCTGCGGCGGGCGAAGACGCATCAGCCGGTATTGAGCAAGTGGAGGCAGACTTGGCTCAGAATGCACAGCAGGATCTCGCGGCCGTTGCGCCGCTTGCCGACCTGCCGCCGCGGTCAGATGAGCAATGCTCCCAGCGTACGGCCGCTAGCCACTCTCTCTCCCTTGCACAATCTCGCCCAGAGGTTATGTATGAACTTGGGGAGCTCTGGCGCCGCTGTCCGCTTGCTCCCGTGACTGGCGCGCTTCTGCCGCTCCGGTCGCGCTGCCCGCATCATGACTGAAGCACTCCCATCTCAGCACCACGCAGGGATGGTGCGGGTGACAAGAGGGCTACGCAGCATCGCGCCTGTCAACCGGCGCCTATAGCTACGTGCTCTGCGGCGGCGGCATTAGATGCTCTTTAGATGCTCTTTCTCCCTCATCTCTCGTCCGTCTAGCGCCTGCAGACGGCCACATATACAGATAGGCTCAGCACGCGACACATCGCTCGTTGTACGCATGTCCACGTGGAGACGTGGATCGCGACTGCTCATGCATATGCATCTGTCACAGCAAGGCAACGCGTGCATGTGCTGTGCGTGCACGTGCTGTCCGTGCACGCGCTGTGCTGTGCTTTGCATCTCTCACAGCGACGCGGTGCGTGCATGTAGTGGCCCCAGGCGACGAGATGTTCGTGTGCCGGGAGACTGCGGCCCACAAGCTTGCGGAGGACGCGTGCGCGGCTCTCGGGGCGGCGCCGCCGCAGCCGCCGTTTGAGCGGGCACGCCTGGACCTGAGCCACTGGGCCGCGCAGGGCCACAAGGGCGCGGGTGTGGTGACAGCGGGCTGGCTGGACATGGCGGTGGACGTGGCTGGCAGCGCAGAGGGCACCGCCATCAAATCACAGGGTGCGCCCCCGTATCCGATCGCTGCCTCCCTGCGCGCTGCCACACGTTGACGGCTGGCTGACGTCAGCGGCCGGCGCACGTCGACAGTCGGTAGACCTAACCCACAACTGTTACCGTCGCCCCCACACCATGTAGCACATTCCCGGCACCCCCGCCTGTCCGCAGCTCGCACCGTGCGCGCGCCACCAGCTGTGCGGCTCACGCGTACGCACAGTCATGCAGCAGCGATGTGCCAAGCAGTCTTTGCTGCGTCCGTTCACACATTCGAGGGTGGAGCCCCACCCGCCGGCTCGTTTCTGCCAGAATGACCCTGACTGCATTCGTTCCTACCAGAACGACCCTGACGGCATTCTGCCGTGGACTTTGTCTGGTGTCGAGCGAGCAACCAGCTAATTATAAACGATGTGCCGCTCAGAGCGACGCCATGGGAGCACAAGGCGCGCCGCGCCGCGCTGTGAAGCCGTGGCCGTGCTGCGGGGTGCACGCCCAAGCAAGCAACACCTGCCACGCTGCACTGGCATGTGGATGTGTGCGCAATGCATGTGTTGGATTAGAACTGGCATATCTGTCTATAACACGGCCGTGCTGCGGCCATCTTGCCGCTGCACTGGCTATTCGACTGCTCCGCTGCTCGTGTTCAGACGTCACTGGATCTCGCTCGGTGAAGTCAGATTGTGTGCTCTTGCAGCTGAGGTCATGTGTCAAACACAGAGAACATGGCCCCGCCGAGGCAGTCGCTGCACCACTGAGGCCCCTTGCAGCAGTGAGAGCAGCGGCTGCTCAGCACGCAGCATGCAGCAGCCCATGCCGCCATTGCCATGCACGGCTAGTACCAATTGCAAGCGCGATGTTTGGCCAAAACTTGAACTGCTCACCTCTGACTGTTTCGCTGAGTATCCTCACACACCGCAGCTTCCTCACACACCGCAGCTCACCTCTGACTGTTTCGCTGAGCATTCTCACACCCCGCAGCTTTGATGGACACTTTTGAGAGCAGTTGTCAGATAAGGCAGTCCATCAATGTGCAAGTACAGGGTACTACCCGGCAGTACGCAGTGATGATACATGCATGTACACGTCCAACAGTGCAGCCTGCCGTGGAGCACTGATTTCAATAGTTGAACAGCGGGACTGTAAGCAGGGGCCTGGGCATCTGCGGAGATCCACACGATTCTGTTGGCGCTGGAGCGCGTCGCAGCCGCCAACCCTGACGGCCCCGCGCCGGCGCTGCTGGACGTCGGCGCCGGTCTCGGAACCTTCTCCATCGTCGCCGCGGCGTTCGGCTACACCGCGCGCGCCTTTGAGGCGGCGCCGCGCAGCGTCCAGGCCATCCAGCAGACCCTGTGCTGGAACTCTGTGCTGCGCGAGCGGCTCACGCTGTTCCCGTACGCGCTCGGGGCAGAGGAGGCGACGTGTGGGACCGTCGTGGAAGAAGACGGGTCGGTGAATGGTGACGTGGCGTGTGTGGGGGCGGCGCACCAGGTCAAGGTGCATGGCGTGCGCGTGCGGGACGCGGTGTACAAGGTGACACTGGGAGAGTACCTCGGCAGCGTGAGGAGCGACGTCATGAAGATGAAGATTGGCGGGCTCGAGCTCAAGGTTCTACGGGGTGCAGGTGTGTGCTCTTGCATGTGCAGGTGTGTAGGAGCCCTGGTGTGTCCAAGTGCTGGCGCGTTGTTGATGTAGATCAACGAGGCTTGAACGGCTGCAACGAGGGGTTGCACGAGGGGTGGCATGGAACCCCAACAGCATCTATTGTGCTGCACAGCATGCACAGCATGCACAGCATGCACATGCCTATGCTTGATGTTGAGCCGTGTGCGCGCTCTGCAGCTTGCACGAAGGGTTTGCACAGGCAGCTCTGCCACCACCAGGATCGGCCCCACATGTGCACACACTACATGCGTGCTATGGCTGCAGAAGGGCGCACGAGACACTGAGTGTGCCCTGCTAATGCATGTGCCCTAGATCAGTCTGACAGGGCACTGCGATGTCGCTCACTGTCTTGGTGTGGCTGTTTAGGTGTGGCCGATGCCCGACTGGGTTGCCGTGATACCCAGGATTTTTCCTTGTTTGCTTCTCCTTTCTTGTTTTCTTTGTTTTGGTTCTTTTGTTCTTTTCCCTCTGCCTTGAGCTTCCGTGTCCATGATCATACAATGGATTGCCTTTCAGAGGTCGGTGGCAGGAGCCTGCATGGGCGGGCACACCCTTAGACTGTGCCAGCAAACGCATGCATGCATGTGTAGCTGTCAGCAATGACTGAAAGTGTGGAGTGGAGAGCTCAACGCTTCTGGCAGCAAGCCGGAAATCAGCCGATTCCCCCCAACATGCAACCACGTACCCCGCAAGCCTATCCCTCCACCCTCCACGTGGGCACACATTCATCCGGGGTGTTCAATCACCCCCCCGCTCGCACTCGCGTGTACATGTAGCCATAGGTCAGCCTGCGACCCCGCTGAAGTCGTGCTGCGTGTGCTGTGCAGGCACAGCGCTTGACAGCGTGCAGGCCGCGCTCACCGAGGTCAACGGCGTCGAGCTGCCGAAGCAGAACGGCACAGCGCACGACGTGGCCGTTCGTGCGTACCTCGCAGCGTGGCGGGTCCTCGGCTTTGAGGCGCACGTGTGTGCCGGCACGCCGCTGTGCCTCGACGCGCCCCTCACGGAGCCCGACATGGTTCTCGCGCACGGGCCGGCCGCCGTGCTGGACGTCGTGATGCAGCGGGAGGGCGCGGCGACGCTGCCGAACGCGAAGCTCACGATCGGCGAGCTGCCTCCGCGCGCTGACGTGGACTGCACAGGCGCGGTCCTCGTGCGGCATACGACGCGTGCCTGTGACGTATTGCAATATATTGGTATACCGGCGCTGGTATACCGGCGCTGCTGACTGTGTGTGATGATTGACATGGTAGTTAGACACTCTTGTGGTAGAGTGTCTAACTACGAGAGTCAGCCACACGGTGTGGCTGACTGTGGCGATTCTAGTAGATAGTCACTCTACCACGAATCCCATGTACATCGCGATGTACATGGGATTTGTGGTAGAGTGACTATCTACTAGAATCGCCACACTGACTGCATCGGCGAGTAGTTTCTGGTGAGGTATGTGGATGCGGCTTCAAGCGGGGCTGGTGACTGTGTGCTGTGTGGGTGCGCGCCGGTGCTAGTTGGAAGCTGGGACCCATGCATGCGGAGCACCTGTGCTGGCTTTATGTGGTGCTGCCCAGCGCTCCCAGGTGGCAGGCAGCACGGCAGGCAGCGCAGCAGGCAGGCTGGTGAAACGGGTGCATGCTTGGTCGCCTGTTGATCAGCACGCATTCGCGCGTGTGGAAGGCGAGATGTAGTTGCATCTGGCCTGTGGCATGTGGACACGCAGTGAAGAATCAGAGGTGATTCATGCGCTATTGCAGCTCACAGCAGTGCAGTCCATCGCTCGTCAAGACTGCACAATCCATGCATGCATGGTGTGATGCGGGGCGTTCAAACGCGTTGTTAAAGTGCACATGTAGGCGGTCGGATGTGACGGGAAGCTGCTGCTTCCCATCAGAGGATGATTGACCAGCACATCAAAGGCAGGCATGAGCTGCAGGGGAGGGGGAGGAGCTGTACAAGTGCCGGGAGGCGGTCGCCCGGCGGCTGGCGGAGGACGCGTGTGCTGCGCTGGAGGCCACCCCTGTCGAGCCGCCGTTCGCGCGTGTCAAGTTCAAGCTCAGCGGCCTGCTCCACCGCGGCCATGCTGGCGCAGATGGCGCCGCCGTGCCGGACGCGTTTGACATGGCTGTTGAGTCGGGAACGGACATCGTAAGCGACAGCATCCGCCGCACAGGTGCGCCGCTGCCACTGAGTCCACAGCAGGCTTCGCAGCAGGCCCCCAGCACGCAGCACGCAGCGCGCTGCTGTGTCTGCTCTCCCGTCCGCACATGCCCACCGGCTCACCTTCTGTGTTGAGTCACTGTTGTTTGTTATCGATGCACGACCGCAATGCTCGACGACGTTTTTCCATATCTACCGTTGAACCCAATTGCTGTATGGACCTTTATGTGTTTCGCTGATTTGCCTATGCACCAAGCGCATGTGAACGAACGCGTTTTGCGAGCACGTCATTCTCATCAGACGCTGTCTGTACCTGTGACGGTGTGGTGCCTGTGGCCGAGTCCCTCCCATCACGCTCGCCTACGCTGTGCATGCCGTGTGCTGTGCATGCTGCGTGCTGTGTACTGTGTATGCTGCGTGCTGTGTACTGTGTATGCAGCATAATGTGTGCTGCGCATAATGCGTGCTGTGCATGCTACATGCTGCGCTCGATGCGTGCTGTGCATGCCGCGCGTGCTGCGCTGCGTCACTGCATGTGCCACACCCCAGTACACCACAAAAGAGGCTGTGCGAAGCCGCGGCGCAATGCACTTGCTATAATCACCTAAAACCGTGCACGGCCGTGGACCTGAAGACTGTGGACTCTTAGCATTGCACCTACGGAGCCCTCGTAGCAACAAACCCTCCAAGTCCTCGTAGCAGTGCACCCCCGGCGCGTCTGCGTGCAGGCATCTGGGAGGAGCCGGAGCTGCACACCGTGCTCACGGCTCTGGAGCGGGTGGCGGCGAAGGCCGACGCCAGCGCCTCGGTGCCGTCCCTGCTCGACATCGGCGCAAACATCGGCACCTTCTCCCTGGTCGCCGCGGCCTTCGGCTACCCCGTGCGGGCCTTCGAGGCGCTCCCCCGCAACGCACAGGCGATCTACCAGACCCTCTGCTGGAACCCTGTGCTGCGCGAGCGGCTCACGGTGTTCCCGTACGCGCTCGGCGAGGCCGACGCGTCTTGCGCGGTCATGTCGATCCCCGGCAACGTCGCGAACGGCAACCTCGTGTGCTCCGACGAGCAGCTCGCGCAGCACGGGGACATGGTGCAGCGCGGCGTGACGCATGCTGTGCGGCTGGGGGACTACCTCGGGGGAGTGCGCAGCGACGTCATGAAGATCGACGTCGAAGGGTTTGAGCCGATCGTCCTCCGCGGCGCCGGTGCGGCCCTTCCACCTGTCCTTGCCCGTCCGTACTTGGCATGGAGCCGTGCTGGTGCGTGCTGTGCTTCGGACGGCCTTCCAGCAAGCTGCGTACTGCGCGGCGCACAGGCTCTGTGCCGCAACCCCGTCCACCCCTGGCCCTGTATGGCCGCCTCCTAAGCCATGTGTGTGTGTGTGTGTGTGTTGGCTTGAGTACTCTCCTAGTTGAACGACTCTAGTAATTACAACTGGATCGGAGCCCCTCGATGTAACAGAACATGCACGCTTTAGTGAGTACACCAGTCGAGGGAGCAGTGACAGGCCGCTGACATCATGCTGTGCGTGCTGTGCAGGCACAGCGCTGGACAGCGTGCAGGCCGCGCTGACCGAGGTCAACGGCATCGAGCTGCCGAAGCAGAACGGCATGCCGTTTGCGGAGATCACGAAGCAGTACATGGAGGCGTGGCGCGCGCTGGGATTTGCGCTGCATGTGTGCGGCGGCGAGGCGGCGGGCGGCACGTGCCTCGACGCGCCCGTGTCGCCGATCGACGCGATCGTGAGCAAGCCCCCCAACACCATCATCAACATCATGATCCAGCGGCCGGCGTTCACAGCCGCGGCGCAGCCGCGGCTGACGCTGGACCTGCCGCCGCGTGCCGACGCGCACTGCACGGGTGCGTTTGCTGCATGTGCTGTGTGCTGGGGAGGGTGGTGCTGCGCGAGGTGCCCCAGCATGCACTGCAGATTAGCCTGCCCCGGCATCTTGACCGCACATGCATGCTGAGCGGGCCGACATGTGGAAAAAGGGACATGACCCGCCGGTCCTCTCGTGTTGCTCCAACCATGCATTCCAAACATGCGTTGCTACCCCGACGTGGTGCTCCTCCGGGGAGCCGCTGCTGGAAGTCCGGTAACGGTAGCGTGTGTCGGTCAGTCACCGTATACGTAGCTCGATTGTTAAGCAATCACCTGTTCCGCAACAGGAACAGGCACAGAAGTGTGTGACCGGTGGAAGCCGCGCAGGCACTGGCGCGGCGCTGTACAGCTGCCGGGAAGGTGTGGCGCGCAAGCTCGCAGAGGAGGCGTGCGCCGAGCTCGAGCGCAACCCCCCTGACCCCCCCCACTCCCGGGCACCCTTCCGGCTGTCGCTGCTAGCCGCCCGTGGCCACAAGCATGCGACTGGCGGCACCGTGCCGGACGCCATCGACATCGCCGTTGAGCCCGCCGAAGACATTGTCAGCGACGTAATCAAGCGCCAAGGTGCGCGCTGCGTGTGCTGTTGTTGTGGTCGGTGCATGCTGTGTGTCGTGTTTAGCTGAGAGTTGTGACTGTACAGTGTCCAGGAGGGCAAACATGGTTGCATGCTGAGAGCGATCGTTCCGCGGGTGTGACTTGTCACGCTGTGCTTCGCGCTGCGAATAACGCCTGCGCTAGGTGCGGGGGTGTGTGTCTGGCGCAATGGGTGGCTTCGCAGGTTGCCGTAGCTTTGGCGCGCATGTCTGGTTTTGGTCGTGATGCATCTGTACGCTACAGCTCTGCTAATGCCCCTGCCGTGCGTCATGCAGCGGGGAGTACTCGCCACCCGTCTGTACGCCTCGTGCAGCGCACGCTGCTGCGTGCTGTGGCGCAGCACTGCACACCGTCCCACACCACTCATGCATGCTGCTCCGTCTGGACGCGCAGAAGATCAAAAACACGCAGTTACGCCCCAAGCACCCCCTGCATAACGGCCATGAAATGTGCCGTCTGCAGGGATCTGGGAGCCGAACGAGCTGCACACCGTGCTGACCGCGCTGGAGCGTGCTGCGGCGGCCGACCCCAGCGGCGCCACGCCGGCTCTGCTCGACATCGGAGCCAACATCGGCACGTACGCGATCGTTGCCGCGGCCTTTGGCTACCCCGTGCGGGCGTTCGAGGCGATGACGCGCAACGTGCAGGCCATCCAGCAGACCCTGTGCTGGAACCCTGTGCTGCGCGAGCGGCTCACGCTGTTCCCGTACGCGCTCGGCGAGGAAGAGGCGTCGTGCGCGGTCATGTCCGGCGCCGGGAACATCGCAGACGGCCACCTCGTGTGCTCGGACGAGCAGCTCGCGCAGCACGGGGACATGGTGCAGCGCGGCGTGGCGCATGCTGTGCGGCTGGGGGACTACCTCGGGGGCGTGCGGAGCGACGTGATGAAGATCGACGTTGAAGGATTTGAGCCGATTGTCCTCCGCGGCGCCGGTACGGCCGCCCTCCTGCCCTGCCGTACATCCGTGGCCGGGGATACTTGTGCACCGTGGCTCAATCACGCGCAGCATGCCCAGCAGGCAGTGTGGCACCGGCTGCCGTGCGGTGCGCAAGCACACGCTGCGCATCCACAGCACACCCACTCACTGCGACAAATCTCGCGCGTTGACTAGAGCTCACAGCGCAGCATGACAGCACACAGCGCTGCAGCATGGAGCTCACAGCATGCGTGCCTGCGCTGTGTGCTGCGCCCACACGTATGGTTGCGCGTTGGCGGCCCAAATGGAATGGTGTTCAAGTTCCGCGCGGTATCCGTTGGTGGTGTAGACCTGCGTGCTGTGTACTGCGTGATGTGCAGCGATTGGTTCACAAATGCATCTGTACAGCGGGCCAGCAGAAGCAGTACCGGCTACTGTGCCGCTAGAGCTAGATGTTGGTACGTACACAAACCACCCGGAGAACACAACCCGATTGGAAAACTGTGCAACACCGGCGGCTGACCGGAACAGTATTTTCAATGTCATGTGACCGGTCAGGCGGCTGACCGGAAAACTGTGATTCGTGAAACACCGGCGGCTGGTGCAGGGGCAGCGCTGGACCATGTGCAGATGGCGGCGACGGAGATCAACGGCGCGGACCTGGCACGAAAGAGCAACTCGACATTCGAGGCCGTCACTCGGGAGTACCTGGGCGCATGGGAGGGCTGGGGCTTCTCCATGCACCTCTGCAACCAGGGGCAAACAACGCCATGCATGGACATGCCGGCGACGACGATTGACGCGGTCATCGCCGGCGGCGCGGACAGCCTAATAGACCTTGTGATGCAGCGCCCGCCTCCTCCCCCGTGACAGGCCGCAGCAACCCCGCAGCAGGCGTAGCGCACAGCAGGCTGCACACGGCAGTCGTACCGCACAGCAGGCGTGTTGCAGCAACATTGCGATAGCAACGGGCCAACCCTAGAACGGTGCAAGTGGGGGGTGTAGTGGCTGAGTGGAGTAAGTAGAGAACTGGATGGACAGAAGGGCCACGCGGGTGAGCCGGTGGGTGGTGAGGTTAATCATGCTGTGGTGGTGAGGTGGCATCCCGGGATGCCTGGTGTAGCATCATGCTGCAAGAGTGCAACAACAAGCATGGTTGCAACATGTGGGTGCATTCGTGTAGCCTCATGAGTGTTGCAAGACTGATTGCATCATCTGCTTAGGTATGAATACGGAACGTTGGTGATGGAAACATGTTGCCCAGTGCGTGTGTGCTTGGTGGTCGGGCTTGCGACTGTGAGCACGTGTGCCTCCAGGTTGTGTCCACATGTACATGTGGTTTATGTGTACACATACGTCGACGGGCTGCGAGCCAGTAGGGGGCTGAGCCAGTGCACCAAGCATATGTACAACTACTCCCTACACCCATGTTCACATGCCGCCCATTTGGCGTGATCCAGCCAGGCAATGACCTGGCAAGAACTGCATATCCGTGAGCCGTGCTACGCAGGACTGGTCTCTCCGACCACACAAATCCGTTTCCTTTCACTGTCGCCGCGCTGACGGCTCTACCCCCGCAACGACCGCTTGATCCAGCAGCTCTTCGCCCGCGCATCAATCTTCCCAACCACTGACTCTACCAGCTGGTTGAGGTACTCCATTGCACGCGACCCCAGTCTGCCATACGTCTCATTTATGACCGGTACCACGTCGTACGATCCCTGTATACTATCTCTGTACTTAGCGATTGTTGACTCCTCTTACTTGAATGCGGCTGCACGCTTCGTCGCTGATGCTTTGCCCACTACAGCCGCGCCAGACGCGTGGACGAAGCTGACATGCAGCACATACATATCATTGCCCGGACCATCCGCCAGGATGGCGTCCCGGTGGCTTCTGTCCAAGCAGCGCATCACAGGCTCACTCCATGTGGTCCACATCATGCGGAACAACCTGCCGCTCCTGATTGACGGCGGGAAAGCTTAATGGCAATGTTGTGGCGCAACAGCTGTACAGGTACCTCCAGCAGTCGGAATTGTGTCGACATGCCATGGCATGGCATGATGCCATGCATGGCATGGCATGGCATGGCATGGCATGGCATGGCATGATGTACGTCGCCGGGCTTCGCCCCGGCATTGCACTCACATATGACGTCCCCAGCTAGCGACGGCGGGAGGGAAGTCCGCCCCTGAACTGAAGCCCAAGCACAAACCACGATCGTTTAGAGCTCGCATCGGGCCGGTCGGGACGACAGTGACACTGTAGACAGTGAGGTGGCACGACAGGCGCAGCTGCGCGTTCGTGCGAGGGCTTTGGCACCGTCGGAGGAGCAGCTGCTTGTATATATAGTGTATACCTGTAGCCGCAGCGCGGCGTGTCGGGTCGGCGCCACTGGCCTGTTAAGATTGCAGTATGCAGTACTACTAGTATACCACTAGACTGCAATCATACGGCACGTCGCGACGAGCTGTATGATTGCAGTCTAGTGGTATAGTACTGCAATCTCAACATGCCCATGTCACCGGGAAGGTCGTTGGCCGGGAAGGTCGTTGGCGGTGAAGGTGTCGTTGAGGACGTCTGGGCGCCAGTCCGCCACCGGAGGCATCGCCGCACGCAGTTCTGTCCCCTTGTCGCGTGGAACCTGAGCGCTCAGCAGGATGTCGCCGCCGGCGAATGCGCGGCATTTGGCGGGGCCAGTGTGGCTGGTTTACATTTACATGTCACGCTGTGGTAGAGCCGGACATGGAGGGCTGATCCTGCTACGCCGTCACACCTGACTGATACCGATGCGCACTTGCTGCGCATGTGCCGGCATGGATTTGCTCCACTAGCCACTTCACTGGCGGACCACTTGAGTCGCCAGGGCTGTGCATGCACACATCCGGGACTACGGTGTTTCATGCCTTGCGAATTACGAAGGCCCGTGCTTTGCACATGCGCGAGCGGTGCTGCGTGCTGTGGCGCACCACCGTGCGTTGCACATGCGCGAGGGGCCACAGGTGTGCACCCCTGGGCCACGCGGCGTACATGCAAGAGCGTTCTGGCAGCATGGTCGTGTGGTAGCCGGTTGTCCACACATACACAACCTGCAGCGATGGGATTGATTGCTTGTTCAGTGGCGCATGTGCGGGCCGACAAGTGGTGGTGTGGACAAGTGGACAAGCGCCATCGGAACGCCACGCGGCCGATTCTGAACGGCACATACGCTTCGCCGCACCGCAGTGGCGGGAACAACGTGAGCGGGACTCAGGAAGGGGCGGTGTGAATACTAATGTTGTATTAGAGAGACCACAAGGATGCGTACCCCGTGTGCCGCTCAGGCTGCCCCCAGCAGGCGCACGGGTCTACTGTCACGCTGATCAGCCGCATCAACGAAGCGGGCATGAGCCGGGAGCGGCGGCAGCGGCGGAAACGGCCTGCACCTGCGGAGGTGGTGGAAGGCCACCGAGGCGGAGACGGAGTGATCACAACCGGCGCCCGGCGGCTGGCAGCAGCCATGCTGCTAGCGCTGTCCGCCTGGTATGGTGCCGCATGATCGGACCAGGCGGCCGGTGGCATGACATGGCAAAACCAGATGGCCGGTGGCATGCCCAGACGTATCCTATGCTATAACGAGTGGTACATACTCTTAACAAACTATGATTGAGAGGGCATGCTGCATATGAATATGATCATCATATTGATTACTGCAACTTCCGAAAGAGAAGCTGTGTGTGGCACGTGTGTGCATGCAGAACTTCGCTTCGCTAGGGTGCGTCGACAACATGATGCCATTGGTACCAACATGCTTCATGCGTGGGGGCGTCCCCAGATCACTGTGGCCTGTGCTTCACGTGTACACCACCCTTTCCGATCCGACTGTGCAGCTCGCCCCCTCTCAGCAAGCATCCTGGCACGGTCAGAGCACTGGCGGTATCGGTACCGCTGCCACCGGGCATGGGCTTGCAGCAGCTGCGGCCCCGCGCCAGGCTGCGACGCAGGCACTCCATACAACCGCTACAACACCCCGAAACACACCTCTGTAAACGGGGCTTTCTGTCCAGATCACTGCACAAAGACGTGGCACATGCCCCATGACCGTGCTCAACATGTGCTGTGCTGACTGGTGTCTGGCACATTGCCGATGGCATGAGATGACAACGCCGTGAGACTCTCACGCGCGGTGCCGCCTGCCGCAGGCGTGCAGCCGCGCAGCCATCAGCCGGCCCCACGCACCCGGGCTTCCAGGTCGTCCACGGCCGAGCCCATCGCCGCCAGGTAGCGCCGCAGGAAGTGGTCGGACAGCATCGTGCGGCAGAGCTTGATCCGCCTGAATGCCGTCTGCGGCACGCGGTCCATCAATACATACGCCGGTTGTGGCGGGCCCCCGCTGCCGCCGGTTCCCCCACTGCCCCCTTGGCCACCCGGCTCCCCACCGCGGCCCCCGAGCAGCGGCCGAAGCTCCGCAGCGTCCATGCTGTGTCCCCGTGAAGCCTGCCTGAGCCCGGGCGGCCCCTCCCCGGCATGACTCCCGACTGCCCCGCTACTCGCGGCGCGCGGTAACGCGGCCCGTGCCGCCCCATCCCCTGCCGACCGCATGACCGCCTCTGCCGGCAGCAGCCGCAGTATGCGGCCTACCGGGAACGTCACCTGCCGCTTCCACTCCGCTTTGTCCAGCTCCCCATCCGTGTCTGGCCCTCGTGGTGTTGCCGCCGCCCGCCCATGCTGCCCCCCCTCCTCCGCACCTTCACTGTCCCCCTCAAGCGCCGCCTGCTCATACGCTGCGCGGTACGCCTCCATATCCACACCCAGCCCACGCTCAAACATGTCCCCGCCAACCCCCCCCATTGATTCCACCTCCACCCCCTCCCCATCCTCCTCCTCCCCCCCCGACTCGCCGCCCCCCATGATCGCATCCACCGATCGGCTACTGCCCATGCGTGTGTGCCGGTGACGGTACCAACTGTTCCGGCCGCCCTCCCGGCGGCTTCCCATCGCCTCTGACTCAGGAGGGCGCTGGGCATCGCCGCCGCCGTCCGCGCCCTCATCTCCGAACCCAGCCCCCGCCGCCGCCGCCGCAAAGTCGAGCGCAGCCGCATGCATGCCAGCGACCATCGGTTCACCCAGCATGGAGCCGGCGCGGCTGAGCGTGCTGCCGCCCAGCACGGAGCCGGTGCCGCCAGGGCCGCCGCCGGCGTGAGCTGCGGCGATCTCCTCGTCCAGCATCGCCTCCAGCATGTCGAAGCGCGCGAGGTCGGACTCGCACAGCCGGTGCGCGTCGCTCGCGGTGACCACCTGCGGCCGTGGGGACAGGCTGTCGCCGATCGCGGCCGCCACATCTGCACGCATCATGTCACCTGGCCTTTGATCAAATTTGATTGAGATGCAAGTCGAGCATGCACGTGCTCCGCCAAATGGCCATGCTGCACCATCGCGGCTTGATGGCAATCGCAGGGGATCACAGGATCAGCGCGACTGAGCCAGCAGATGGATGCCGAGGGCACAAGCAAATGCATGATCTGATTCAATTGGGCTCCTTGCAACACAAAACAAAAAGACAGAAAAAATGCAGACTGCAGCAGCTGTGCGCAGGATGACGAGGGTTTGCGCCACACCTGCGAGGCTCATCGTCTCCTCTCTCTCCCCTCCCCCTGAAGACCTGCCACCGGACCAAATCCATGTCGAAGCCCAGTCCCACCACGTCCGACTGTTGCTGTCCAACTGCGAGGTCCGCACAAATGCCAATCCGGGAATCGGGCCGTCTGCTTCTCCGCCGTGGCCGCGCAGGGTGCAGTCGACACCGCCGGAAAGACCGGGCGCCGACGCATGCCTCGCCGGCGCCGACGAGGCGGGGCCTCTCCCACGGGATGTCCAGTCAGCACGCATGCTGCTGGTGCTGACCGGCAGCATGTCCCCGTCCGACCACCCGCTGTGCGCTGCGCTGCGCGGCGGGTGCCAGTCGCGTGCGGACACAACTGGCCGGGCGCCGCTGCCGTCCGCGCTCGCCGCGGCCGCGGCGGCGGCGGCTGCCGCCGCAGCAGGCCGCTGCACAGCGAACGTAAGCGCGGGCGGGGCTTTAGCGGTGGGCCGGTGCGGGGACTCCAACGCCATGCTGCGTGCTGATGATGACGCAGCCACGTCGGAATCCTTGACTCTGAACACCAGTCTGAGATGACGCCGAGTACACGGTGAAAGCGGCTGTGCGCCGCAGACTGTTGAAAGCCGCGCTCTCAGCTGGGGCTGCCCGAAGCAGTATTTAATACGCATAAGCATAAGCAGTCACGCAACCCCGCAAACTACGAGCCATTGCAGGACTTGCCCAGCACATGCAATGGGACACTGTGGCGCCGGGGCTCGCCAGGTGCCACAGCCTGTTGGCCAAGAATGTACGGAACAAGGCTCCACGCTGCGCGCTGTGGCACGGCCGACTGCACAGCGCGCGATCATGCAGTGGCGTGAGGGGTGGCGCGCACCGAGCCGCAACGCAGGTCTGCAGGAGGCCGCTGGTTGCGCGGCCGGCGCTGACGACGGCGGAGGCCGTCCAGTACGTGCCGATGCCCACGGCGCGCACGCTGCCCTCCGCAGCACGGTACAGCGCGCTCGAGGCACGCATGTCGCGCCTCCAGCTCTCAAACCATGCGGATCGGAGCACCTGCAGGTGGCTCAGACTGCTGCTGCTGTGATCATGCTCAGACTGCTACTGTAATCATTCTCAGACTGCTGCCCGGGATGTGAGTGCGCAAGCATGAGCTTTAGCACGGCACTGAGCGCGGGACAGCGCGGGACAGCCAGGCGAAGCCGTCCAATGTCAGCCATACGATGGCGGCGAGAAGCGCCGGGGGAATGAGCAGGCAACACATTCAGGCAGGCACTGCGCAGGTATCCAGCAGGTCTGGCCCAGGCAGATGGCTGGAGAAGGTGGCGCCAGGCAGACAGGTGGCCCAGTGGGCAGAGGGCTGGCGGGGCCAGAGGGCGCACCTCGCGGCGCAGCTCCTCCAGTTTGTTCTCGTCCATGCTTGGCACAAAGTCCGCGCCGTGCACGATGCTGCGAACGTGGGGCGCGCACGCTTGCGCCAGCTCGAGCGTCATGCACGACGGGCACGCCACGCAGATCGCCTCGGCCCGGGCTGCTGGCAGGTCTGCATTCTCCCGCAGCCTGCACAACATGCAGAGTGTGGACGTGGACTCGAGTGTCTTGCACCTCGTGGGGTCTGGCCACATGAGGCCGATGGTGTTCGTGCCGGTGTTTGTGCCGAGGATGCATGGCTGACCAAGCCAGATGGGACAGTGGCACACAGCTGGAAAAGTGGCATGTTTGACGTTTCTTGTTCCATGTGCCTTGTTTCTGTGTCAGTGAGTGCGGTCCGTGGCAGAATGCCGGTTGGTGCTTGTCCGTGCTGCTTGATGTTTTTTTATTGCTTCCTTCCCTCGGCGCTGCTGGAGCCTTGATCTCTGTCTCCAAGTCACACGCAGCAGTGGTCCAACAGGCACGTACTGACTGCTGCACTGGCCTGTTGGCAATGACATGTTTGAGTAGGTACGGATGCAGACAAAGGCTGCGCCAGCAAACAGGCAAACATGAGAGTCAGATCCAGTTGGACATGACAGTCTGAACAGTGTTGCAGTAGATGCCAGCAAGCTTGAACAGCGCCACAAATCATGATGTATCAGCTGGTCTGTGCTGGGAAGCCAGAGAAGGTCAGCGAGCACGGGCGATTTTGCTTTGGCGTGACAGCAAGACACACAGACATCTGCATTGCCAGTTCAGGGGAGGACTTGACCAAGCGTTTGTGTGGTCAGTGTGTGCAACTGGAAGGTTGTACAGTGACCCGATGACCGGTACATGCTGGTACTTACATCAGTAGTCACAGGGGTCTGAGATGCAGATGTGATGCAGCATGCAGAGGTGCAATGGCTTCGCCCAGTCCTGATGCAGGCAGGATGCAGATTTGAGGTTGTGAGTGCAGTTTACAGCGCCGTGACAGGTAGCGGTGCTGGCTCACCTCGGCATCGCTGATGCTGGGGATATTTCAGCGACATACATGTCTATGGGAGGCGCGTCCTGATGCTGCGGGTGCCACACTGCCTTTCGTCACACTCTGCCAAGTTGCAGGAATAAACACCGCTTGGCTGCTGTTTCAAGGCATGACAGGTACCAAAGGAAGCGTACATCATGCAGAGTAGGGCCGCAGTCCCCCCACCGAGGGAGTGGCCCACTATCTGGAGGCGCCAGGCAGGCCTGCCTTCTAGGAACTCATTCAGAGGCGCTGCTGCCTGTCGAAATATCCACCTTGCACCGGCAAGCATGCCAAAGTGTGCCCAGCCGAGCGTGACTTCACCACCACTGACGACATGATGTGGCTTGCATGTTGCTGCAGAGCACCAGCAGCAGGTGAGCGGTGGTAGCAATCCCTTTAAGCTTCCTGATGTGCAGCGTGCTATTTTGATGAAATCTTACGAGGTTGTGCAAACCATGCGAAACTGTCTGGGGTGCATCGCTCCGAATCGTACTCCGGAAAGACAGTGTGTTTTGGCAGGCGGTCCTTCAATATGGCTTAGGCGACAATTCGCTGGGATAGATGTCAACCCTGGAAGCGAGCGGACACTGGATAGAGACCACCGTGCGTGATAATGCTCAGATGCTGTACTTGATGTTCAGTCGCTGACTTCAGATGTTGGGGAGGTCGAAGCATACACACATGGCTGACAAACGTATTGAACACTCTCCAAGGCGACAATTGTATGGGCACAGGCTTTATGTGTTTTGATGCAAAATCTGCATTGGGTATGAGGCATGTGCAGTGGTGATAGCTCACGTGCCAAGTGGAGAATTGGCGATGGAGCCACTGTTGAAGCGCAGACTGTGCATTGTTGATGGACTGCCGCACCTGTCAGCGAAGTGAAGATGTCTCGAATGGATGTGGTGCCTCTTATCAAGACCGTTAACGTTTCACGAGCGTCGTCCCGGATGATCAGGAACAACGGCTTGAGCAGGGCGCTCCTGCCTTGATGCATCAAAACTGCTGAGTGCGGTATATTCAGTGCAGACAAAGCGGCCAATTGATTCTCAGTCTTTCGATACCTGGTTACCATGCACATTTGCATCGCTCTTAGAATGTCTTTCAACTCCGCCTGCACATCGGTGTGTTGAGTGCACAGGCTGCGTCAAGGTGTCACGAACGCAGTAACAGGTACCTCACCAGCTGAGACTGCATCTGTGGCAAGCTTGTGTCAGAGCAATCAATCCGGGTGCCTTCTTCGAGTGCTGCGTCTCCGTGCCCGATCTCCCGTCTAGCCAAGTACGCGAGGCCCAGAAGCAAATCTCCTGTTCTCCATTTCCCAAAAGTTTCCCGAAACGTGTACCTTTAATCCATAACACGTCCTGACATCCATACGGACGTATTGAAATGCGTCTGTCGCACTTGCGTGAAGCACGCGTGAACAACTGTAAAATTCTGAAGCCAAACATACTGCACTGCAGACATTACACGCGACTCGCTGCGCACCGCAACGCTTCAGCAAACATATACAAAGCTTCAAGCCAGTTGTCTGGCGCCTGGTGAGCGTTCCGCCATGACTCCTGCCCGCTGGTACACGTCATTCGTGACACTGAGAAATACGCAGCTAGCGCCATTCCACCTATCACAATGCTTGCCATGGTGACAAATTTTTCTCAGCAGGCACCTAAGCTTGTAATGACAATTCTATTCACCACAATCATTTCGCGTGGTCCGCCTCTCATTCTTCAGGTAACGACACAATGTAGATGTGCGCGGGAAATCATGTTACTGCAATGGTACATGCCATCCCGACATGAAAACATTGTGATCACTCTTACTTCGCGTTTCGTGGTTGCTTGCGGCAGCGGTCACGTGCGAATCCATCGAGAACTTGGCTATTTTGCTGCTTCGAAGAATTGAGCGGTGCGACTCCCGGCACCTCGGGGAAGGAGCAGGCCACGCATAGACTGGTTATGTAAGTACATGCCGAACCTGTCGTGGCCAGCCTCGGTAAATGCAAGCAAATTGGCTGCATCAGAAGATATATCATGTTCGC
>JALKAD010000200.1:9183-19652 GCA_024500015.1 Ulva compressa | reverse complement strand
ATATCCACCTTGCACCGGCAAGCATGCCAAAGTGTGCCCAGCCGAGCGTGACTTCACCACCACTGACGACATGATGTGGCTTGCATGTTGCTGCAGAGCACCAGCAGCAGGTGAGCGGTGGTAGCAATCTCTTTAAGCTTCCTGATGTGCAGCGTGCTATTTTGATGAAATCTTACGAGGTTGTGCAAACCATGCGAAACTGTCTGGGGTGCATCGCTCCGAATCGTACTCCGGAAAGACAGTGTGTTTTGGCAGGCGGTCCTTCAATATGGCTTAGGCGACAATTCGCTGGGATAAATGTCAACCCTGGAAGCGAGCGGACACTGGATAGAGACCACCGTGCGTGATAACGCTCAGATGCTGTACTTGATGTTCAGTCGCTGACTTCAGATGTTGGGGAGGTCGAAGCATACACACATGGCTGACAAACGTATTGAACACTCTCCAAGGCGACAATTGTATGGGCACAGGCTTTATGTGTTTTGATGCAAAATCTGCATTGGGTATGAGGCATGTGCAGTGGTGATAGCTCACGTGCCAAGTGGAGAATTGGCGATGGAGCCACTGTTGAAGCGCAGACTGTGCATTGTTGATGGACTGCCGCACCTGTCAGCGAAGTGAAGATGTCTCGAATGGATGTGGTGCCTCTTATCAAGACCGTTAACGTTTCACGAGCGTCGTCCCGGATGATCAGGAACAACGGCTTGAGCAGGGCGCTCCTGCCTTGATGCATCAAAACTGCTGAGTGCGGTATATTCAGTGCAGACAAAGCGGCCAATTGATTCTCAGTCTTTCGATACCTGGTTACCATGCACATTTGCATCGCTCTTAGAATGTCTTTCAACTCCGCCTGCACATCGGTGTGTTGAGTGCACAGGCTGCGTCAAGGTGTCACGAACGCAGTAACAGGTACCTCACCAGCTGAGACTGCATCTGTGGCAAGCTTGTGTCAGAGCAATCAATCCGGGTGCCTTCTTCGAGTGCTGCGTCTCCGTGCCCGATCTCCCGTCTAGCCAAGTACGCGAGGCCCAGAAGCAAATCTCCTGTTCTCCATTTCCCAAAAGTTTCCCGAAACGTGTACCTTTAATCCATAACACGTCCTGACATCCATACGGACGTATTGAAATGCGTCTGTCGCACTTGCGTGAAGCACGCGTGAACAACTGTAAAATTCTGAAGCCAAACATACTGCACTGCAGACATTACACGCGACTCGCTGCGCACCGCAACGCTTCAGCAAACATATACAAAGCTTCAAGCCAGTTGTCTGGCGCCTGGTGAGCGTTCCGCCATGACTCCTGCCCGCTGGTACACGTCATTCGTGACACTGAGAAATACGCAGCTAGCGCCATTCCACCTATCACAATGCTTGCCATGGTGACAAATTTTTCTCAGCAGGCACCTAAGCTTGTAATGACAATTCTATTCACCACAATCATTTCGCGTGGTCCGCCTCTCATTCTTCAGGTAACGACACAATGTAGATGTGCGCGGGAAATCATGTTACTGCAATGGTACATGCCATCCCGACATGAAAACATTGTGATCACTCTTACTTCGCGTTTCGTGGTTGCTTGCGGCAGCGGTCACGTGCGAATCCATCGAGAACTTGGCTATTTTGCTGCTTCGAAGAATTGAGCGGTGCGACTCCCGGCACCTCGGGGAAGGAGCAGGCCACGCATAGACTGGTTATGTAAGTACATGCCGAACCTGTCGTGGCCAGCCTCGGTAAATGCAAGCAAATTGGCTGCATCAGAAGATATATCATGTTCGCAAAGATTTTATGCAAACTGCGTCGGCAAGCACTCCAGCTTCGCGACGTAAAGGTTGGTTCGATGCAGCTCGTCGACCAGGCGCCCTCACCACATGACTGCAACGGACCAGCCCGCTGCAGAAGTTGACACAGATGTCACAGAGTTCCCCTGTATGGGCCATTTCAATAACAGTTTTGCACGTCACACGCAAAACTCAGGTCTGCGAATCACAATTGAGGGCGTCAGTGAAGTCAGGTAACAAGCCAAAACGTCAGGGATTACTTTGGACATCTTTTGCTGCAGCTCAATCGATCACGAACCCCCACTGCCAAAGACTCCTTTTGTATCCCAATGAACGCACATGCAAGCCACAAGCCGTGTCACAGCTGACTGCTGGACCAGACCAGCCACTCCCCCAGCTAAACACACAACCAGCGGGAATCTTCGATGAGATTGACCCGATTGCACACACACAGGAGGTCCCAACAGCATCTCCCGGCAGTAATGCCTGCATGACCACCCGGGCCAGGCTGGCATGGTCACTCTTGAAACAGATCGGTGGGTGGACCTCCTGAATCTTGATTTGACGATATGAACAGACAAACCAGCAGCGCCCACAACCTTCTGGACACTCTTTGCAGCTCCCGTTGATTCAGGAATGCGTTTCGCCTTGTACATGGACAGGCCGCATCATGTTTCCGCCTTGATAACACGCGGCCATCAGCATCGAGTATGGGCATCATCACACCAGCCGTGGCACTTACACAGCTGTCGCACGGCTCCCACCATCCCGACCCGCCCTTAGCCCTGAGAGGCTTGAAAGTGGAACTGATTTGGTGGTGACGGCGCTTGATGTCGTACATGTCCTGTCAAACTGGCCACACGATGCTGAAAGGCCCGTTGTGCATGGCCAGTCTGCTGATGGCCCATCCCACCTAAGCAGACGACAGGTGCCGCGCCAAGAGGCCCTGGAATGAGACAAACAAGTCCGCATTGTTTGCTCCGAAGATGCTGCGGGCCCGCTCCAGTGTTTCGTCCCGTGACTGTTTGCCTGTGTTGAGATCTTTGATGTTTTGCAAGAAGGCTGCAAAGCTCTCATACGGCAGGCGTGTCCGAGCCTGCAGCAGGGTGCCACTATCACATCATAACAATCGCCGAAATTGCGATTTACGTGGCAGCCACTTATTCAGAAGCCACCCTTGCAGCGAATGCTGTGAATTCTGGGCTGAAGCCATGACTTGAGCACAAGCTGGTCCCAGTACAGCGGCATGGGGACCCATACATGGCAGCTGTGTGACCGCCCCTGTCCATGCACTGTTCTGTATGTAGCACAGCTACATGTCCAAGCAGTGCATGACAACGATCGGTCGCAACGCGTGGGAGTGCATTGCGTCGGCCCCACACAGAAGACTACATTTTGGCAGATTCCTGCCAGGCCCAACTCACGGCATAAACGATGTGATGTTTGCGCTACCGAGCTTGCTCTCAAAGAGCCTTGGCGACAGCACATGCGCCAGTCACAGCGCACCGGACTGGCAACACACCTGCTTAAAGAAATCCTTCCCATCAACGCGCTGCGGCTGCGCTGGGGTGTCTGCAGGAGTGCCGCCGTGGCCAGAACCACGCTTCATGCTGCCATCGGCAGCTGGCGTGCCACCGCCGGCATTGCCGGCGGCCATTGAGTTCTCGTTGCCCTGCGCGCCAACCGGTGTGCCCTGCACGCTGTGTGACATGCCGCCCGCAGCCGCGCTGCCGGCACTCCATGGCTGCTGCGATGGTGGCGGGTTGTCGTGCATCAGGTGTGGCTGGTTCAAGGGGTGCACATGAGGGCCACGGACCATCGGAGACGCCATGGCGTCGCCGTGTGCGCCCGAGTATGACCCCGCGCGAGAACCATTTGCAGCCGGGGTGGCATACGCCGCATGCGCGCCGGGGGTTTTTGAATACCCAGAATGGCTACCGTTGGTGCCATATGGCCCGCGCCTGTGCTGTCCTGCAACAAAGCAGCACCTCTGTAAGTGACGTCCACATATGCAGCATGCAACGCTTGCCGAGGGGGCAGAAGTGGGGGGCGTCCGTTACAAGGCGTACATGCACGCACATCAATGATGCAAGGGATTGGCTGAAGGCCTTAATTGATTGTGAGCCATCCTCTGGCTTCGAATCAAGTCCCCAGATGCATGCATACTCCTTTGGCCTTTGCAAAAGCAAAGTGCGGCTGTGTTATGTGCAAAACGGCAGTGCGCCACTTTGAAAGAGACAGAGCAGACACAATTGTGTACGACCACGATGACGGCACACAATGCTGTGACCCGTGCAGTCACTGCAGTGATGCAGATTGATGCGAATTGGCATGGAGGCCAAGGGGGATCAATCACGCAGCAACACCGAGCCAAGACCCACCTGAGTCTGCTTTCGAAAGGGATGGGTGTTTGGGAATGTGGGCGGGTTTGGCATTTGCCAAGATCTCTCGTACGAGACGGTCGCCCTCCTGGGCAGGCTTGGCTTCGCCCCACAGGCCACCGTTCACCGATGGTGTGCCACCACTGCCTGACCCACCACCTCCAACAGGCGCCCCGCCATCGTCCTGCACGCCACAACCCCTGTGCAACGAGCCATCCACATGCCACAGCGACACGTCAGCTCCTAGCTCTCGATTCGCTGGATGTTTCAATGACCTACCCGTACGGCTAGTTATGCAGTTTACACCTGACGCTGTACATTCGTATGAAGCGCCTGTCCCACCATGCCGAGCGGTCCCAGGATTTCAGGTCGCAGCCCATGCAAGGGCAAGGGGCACTGCAGTGATCAAGGCTCATGGGCAACGGTTTTCACGGCACCACAGGCACAGTGGTTGGAGTTCAGCACACCTGCAGGCTTGCGATGAGGGTGCGTTTAAATGCTTCGAGCTTCTGGACACGCTCGGCAAGGGTGCGGACCGAGTCTGCAAGCGCAGATTTTTCTCCCTCCAGCCGTGCTATCGTTTCGTGTGCCGCTGCCAGATCGTCTGTGAGCGCCACATGGTCAGCAAGGAGGTCGTCGCATCGTGCCTGCACATAGCCAGTTTCAGCCCTGATGGAGTGCCGCCACCTCAGCAACAGCATCATGCTGCATGTGTAAGGGCTGTAGTTTACCGCTGTCTGTTGAGACAACGTACCGTTATACAAGGCAAACTAGCTGAATCAAGCTGCTGAATTGTTGCATGACCTGACCAGCTTCCTGGAGCTGGATTTGCACTGGGTTGTGCATGTCATCCTGGTTATCTCTTTCTACTTCTGCCCGCCAGCAGATGCATGACAATATCATCAAATCGGGCCACAACAGAGTGCTGGACTTGCACTGTGATTTATTTCAACCTCGATTCGCTGACCAGAGCTGCAGCAGTCACAAGGAGGGAAGCACCTGGAGCTCAGTTGCTTGTGCATCTCTGGTGGAGAGGGCATTTTGCAACGCCTCCGTCTGCTTAACTTGATTGTCGTTGGCACGCTCCAGAGCTAGCTCCGTAATCTGCGCGGCGACAGCCGCGAGAGCGTCCGGCTCTGCTGGGAGAGCATCCCTGATCTGCACAGTACGAGAGTGAAAAATGCCTCCAATAGCTACAAATATCGTGCCCAACACAGCCCGTCATACAGCGACACTGGATTGAACCAAATATTGACTCATGTGCGTGCGATGTCCAGTGCACTTTACTTCCTGCCTGTTGCATCAACTAATGCTCTTGACCTGTGTGTGGCAGTACAGCACTACAGCGCCCGATACCACACGCATGGCATCGACGGCGCCAACAGCAAATGAAAAATCCTGAGGATGCACAGGGATCCTCAACAGATGAAGAAGAATGCGTTTGCGGTACGAAAGCCGGTCCGTAAACAGCATGTGCACAAGGCCACGCCCTGAAAGTGTTGCTCTCTGCCCAACTAACCACATGCGGGATGTAGGATGAAAGCGCTGTAATACGTGGAGCAGAACTCTGGTGGTTATACGTCAGGGCTGGTTAGTTTGGCCATGTGGCACGCGTGAGGCAGGACAGCAACTTATCTAGCAATTGTTGCCAGGATTGTGCATTTGTATGAAACAAGTTCGAATGCGACAAGATCATGATTTCTGGCCCAGGCAGCACAAATATGTTGACATAATCGTGTATTCAAGGATAAACAGAAACGAAGCCCAGCCTGTAGGATGCTGCGCAAGCAGCCCGTACCAACGCAAAAACAGTGCCCACACACGGCACAACATCGCCCTCACGCCCACATGGCCATTGAGAACGATGCAACAACCCCAACGTACTATAAACCTTGAGTCTGCAGCACGCCCGTACGGCCTCCGAAACGGCAACAAGCGCATGCGTACCTGGCGCGACAGTAGGGCTGATCCGTCTCGGCTCATCATCTTCCTTGCATTATGGAGTCCAATAAATTTGCTTATTCGCCGTCGCAATGACTTGTTTGGCAGACGGGAAACCTTACATCGCCTGGTTCACTAACAACCTTGCTATGGTAGTACCCAAGCAGCCACCTCTACGATGAGCTGCAAACAAAATCTGTAGCAGCTTTTAGTGTTAGTATCGTTTTAAAAAACGTATGGAGGGATCTGGCCGTTGACGAATGGGTCTTCCCCTTCCAGCAACGGTGTGGCGCTTTTGCGGACCGAGCTTCAGACAATCTCGACAGTGTTTGACATGTGTGTGCGACTCAATTGGCCATCCCACGCCACGCTCGAACAGCTTCCTTCGGCTGCCGACAGCTTTGATTCGAATGGTTGTGGCTACTGGGAACACTGCTCAACAGCGCAAACAGACAACGGCAGCTCAGCAAGCGTGTAAAGTCTTGCCATGATGTATGGTGTCACAGAGGCAAGGTCATGTATAGCGGCGTGAATTTGTCACCCGATCCCAAATATTCTACGCTTTTGCGGCCTTGAGCCTGGGGCCCCACAGGTTCACGGTAGCTGAACTTCTTGCGACGACCCGCCCGCACAAGCGGGCGATCTTGATTGTGACCAAGCTGGCAGCCTAGCAAGATATGTGCAGCTCTGTGCTAGTCAAATGCCCAGCCTGCTCGAAATTGGTACTGTGCTGCTGGCCCGTGTGCATTGCCTTGCAGCATGGACAGTGCAAGCCCGTGTGCACAGCTACAAACGCATGAATCCATGTCGACCTGATACATAAGTAAGAATTGTGTAGCCGATCATGGTCATGTTATTTCGGTGCCACATGTGCTGTTGAGCTGCACTTCGACTTGCCAGAACAGCACCTTGTACATGTAAACGTCCATGCTGGATTCAAAGCAAAGGTTGCAGTCCGTACATGACTCTGGTTTGCGTTCAGATCGGTGCCTGGGCTCTGAACATGCACTTGGACAGCGAGTGCTCGTCCCAGCATGACGCCGGCTCGAGGCCGTCCAAGTCGGGCGAGCATCAGACCGGCACAACTGGGGATACGCCCCGTGCGAGTACATCCCAAGCAGGTCAAATATTTCTGCAGAGGCATCCGCTGAAGGAGGAGCCGGTAAAACGTAAGTACGCGTCGCTCCTTGTGCTTGGCTCCGAGTCACAGCGAGTGGGGTAGCACATGAAGCACGGAACGGGGACTATAAGCTTGACAGCTGCATACTGTGATTTCCGAATATCAGTATTAGTCTACTTCCACCGTATTTCCAAAGCGTTTGAATGATCGTGACCCGGCGCAGCATGCGTGGTGCACGACTCGTGAAGACCGGTTCAAATGCGTGCAGGCACAGCGGCCGAAGCAGAACTTGCTACCAATCATGATACAACCCGATATGCTACGCACCAACGTATGGCTTGGCTCTCTGACCAAGACGCTAACCACGACAAGCCCGTGGCGGACAGCAGCACCGTCAGCCGTGTGCAGACGCCAGAGTATGTATTACGAGCTCTCTTCACACCTGCACCCGCGTGTCCTGGGTTGGTTCAGACTGGCAAGCCAGGTGAATCTCGCAGCCATGCAGCTCTGCGCACATCCTCAACGTGCGTGCTGGCGCAAGGAACAGCTGCAGGTGAACCCAATTTCAACACATCACATCCTCAAGCAGACGAGGGGCAAGGGGCTCCCCATTTACAGCGAAGGCCCCCCAAAGTTGCAGAGAAGACACCAAAACATGTTAACTTTGAATGCATCGCCTCGCCACCTGCGCATGTCCATGCCCCAGCCGATCCACAGCCAGCACTGTCAGCCGGAACAGATGACCATCCCAGCACCAGAACGGGGGCCGCACTGCCTGGATCTACAGCAGCTCCAGACCTCCAAGAGGATCCATCATCGACTGCCAGAGGAGCCTCTGGCGAACCCCTTCACCAACTGCCTGGCCATACAGATGTTCCAGACTGTGTAGCTGGTTCAGTTGCAGTCAAAGCTGTCACCAATCCTCCTCTCAACATGGCGAGCACGATGCAGGCTAGCTTCCTTGGGGCTCCGGCATCGTCTCCCCACGTCCTCCAGCAGTCGCTCCACGCACAGAGGCATGCCCCAGCAACCAGCTGCCCTTCGCTCCACACACATTGTTCATCAGCCAGTGCAAGCATGCTTCCACAGTCTGATGCCTCACCTCACCCAGCCAAGGCAGCTGAGATGCCACCTGAAGGCCACCCGCAAGGTCAGCACCAGCACATCGAATACACAGCAACGACACCAGCTAACACACCCGCCCAGAGCCCTCCGACAAGCACTGCCGGCCTTACATTCAGGCCAGCGGCTTGTAGCAGGAATGATGCACAATGCTCAACGCACCTGGCAGACAGGTGTGAGCCTGTTGCGGAAGCTGCAGCAGATGAAGCATCTGCTGCGGCGCAACTGAAGCACAGCACGCCTGAAGAGCATGCTGCCCGGGTTGACTGCACGGCTTCACAACCTGCAACCACCAGCCCTCTTCCCGGCACTGAGCCTCCCACCACTGGGTCCCGCTCCCCAGGTGCTGCCAATGCCAGCAGCGCCGTACTGGAGCGTGACCGGGTTGCCACGCACAGCAGAGCAGCAGCGCGACAGCGGCCACGGCAGCAGCGTACACTGTTCGGCGGGGTCGCCGTCACAGCTCCGACTCAAAAGCGGCTGGCGCTTGCCGCGGCCCCGCCGCTCGACACCCCAGGTGCGCGCCTCCACTTCGGCATACGGCATGGTTTCACCGTTCTACCCGTCTCTTGAAACTATGGTGCTGCTAACAGCTGCTCTGGAGGCTGATTCGGTCCCTTACAGCCGCGGATTGTGGCGTAACTGTCGTGGCATTGAACCAGCCTAAACCACAGAGCATGCCAAGCCAGTGGTGCCATCCTGGCAGAAACTGCAGGCAAGGTGTTGCAGGAGTGTTTGCAGGCTGAGGCGATGCTGAACAACAGTTGGCCAGGACACCACAGCCGGCCCACTTCTGCTGTATCACAGCCGTGAGTGTGCAGGGCAGTCCACAGTCCCAGGGCAATTCGTGGTGACGGATTTCGTGTCTGAAGCTGAAGAGGCGGAGCTCCTGTCGATTGTGGACAATCACACGTTGCCATGGAAGGCGAGCCGCATCAACGGCCCCAGCCGGTGCGCCCCTGCTGCTGCTCCCATCAGTCCATCACAGCATGCACGTGCCTACACAGTATGTATGTACGATTGCAGTGCAGCACAGTGCAGCAGCACCTGCTGTGCCGCTGCAGACGATGGCGAGTCTCGGCTGCCGCCTCGCGGCCTTAGCCGGGTTGTCCTCGCTGTCGACGTGTGCTGAGCACACTCACAGCTCTATCCTCATCATGGCTGATGAGGATCTGCTTCATCCTGCGCCAGGCCTGGTGCCCGATCACACAGTGCTGCTGCTGCCTCAGGCAGCAGGTGCCACTGGCGGTGACATCGCAAACAGCCGAGCTGGCGGTAACATCGCAAACAGCCGAGCTGGCGGTAACATCGCAAATAGCTGAGTCCAGCATCTGGCTGGACTTGCACAGCCACACAACTCAGTGTCCATTTGTTTCCTGGTTCAGCACCATACTGGTGCTATATTCAATTGGAAGTTGCTGCTAGCGTGCGGTGGCTTTGACCCTTGCCACTTGATATCGCCCGTGCTTCAGCAATGCACTGAAGCCCCTCCAATTTGGCACAAAAGCGCGAAAACATTCAGCCATGCTGGCCAATGCTGGCGATGAGATCTGACCATGACGTTTTGTTGGTTGCAGAGGCAAGCGGTGGGGCGTGCAGACCGACCTTGGCAAGCGCACAGTGGCGCCACAGGCGGCTCCCATGCCGGCCATGCTGCACATGCTTGCACAGCGCATGCGCGACCAGATCTCACACCTTGCCGAATTCTACCCCAACGAAGCCAATGCCATCGAGTACAGCCGGCCTCGAGGAGACTACCTGTTGCCGCACGTGGATGACCGGTATGCCCCACCACCCGGCGGCACACTGCACCACCGGACACTGAACCACCGGACAAGCTCCGCACTCCTGCTGCATCATGACTGCTGCTGTACTCGCCCCTGTACTCGCCCGAGTACCCCGGTGGTGATGCAGACAGCTGTCGACCGGAGTCATCGTCACGCTCTCGCTCTGCGGCGGTGCGTGCATGACGCTCTCTCCTGAGCCAGCGGGCCGTGCCCTGCGGGTGCACATGCAGGCTCACCGTGGCACCGCCTCCGCCTCCGCGCAGAGCTCTGCAGCTGTGCATGTGCTGCCATCAGGCAGGCAGGGCGAGTCCGCATGCAAACGTGATTCAGACCATCATCGAG
>JALKAD010000199.1:346810-359200 GCA_024500015.1 Ulva compressa | reverse complement strand
GAAACGGTCTCTCACTCCCAGGACAAGATTAGCCTGTAGGCACAGCGCAGCATAGCGATAGCGAGCAAGTGGCTTCATGCCATGACACTGTGCACGTTGCCGCTGTAATTCACCGCATGTCACTGCAACTCACCGCATGTCCAACAATGATTGAACGCGCCAGTTGGAGGCATAGGCGAGTGTTCCGAATATAGCACATTCGATGGACACCTCTGAGAGCAGTGCTGCGATCAGGCGGCCCAAACATGCACGGATGGGGAGTCTGTTACCAATCCCGTTACCAATCCCGTCCCTCTGCTTACCGCAGCAGAATTGTTGGCGATGACCCCTCCAGCTCACAGGGCACCGGCAGCCCACAGCGGCAGTCACCCCCCTCCCTTCAGATTTTGAATCGAACCAGAAACAGTCTAAACGAGCGACGAGCATCACGCCACAGAATGACATGATTGTTGGAGCAGGTGATGACTGATGATTGTTGCAGCTGCCGAGCATCACAGACCAGCGCCACACTCAGCACCCCCAGCCCCCCCAGCCACTGTGCTGTGCTGCATGCTGTGCTGCGAATGCATGCTGTACTGGTACTGCATGCTGTGCTGGTAATGCATGCTGTGCTGGTAATGTACCGCAATGTGCCAGCACTGCATGCATTAACGCGAGGTGTGTCTGCGTAGGTGGCTAGGGGTGGACCATGTGTACCTGACAGAGAACGCGGCGGTGCGCACGCCTCAGATGGCGGAGCAGCTGCGGGACTTTGAGGAGGAGGGCTTCCTCACGTACAACCTCGAGCCCATCCCGCGCGGCCAGACCAAGGTGTACTACGACTGCATGAGCCAGCACTACCACAAGCACAACTGGATGATGTTCTTCGACATTGACGAGTACCTCATCCTCACCGGCAAGTGCGCTCCTGGGCGCTTTCCCCCTGCTTCTCCAGTGTTTCTCCTGCCCTGGGAAGGTGCTATCTCCCGCGCTGCTGGGCTGCGGCCGTGCTGTCCGTGCTGTCCGTGTAACACTGGGGAACTCCAAGCCTTCGTCTGTACAAAGGTTGGCTCTTAATTGGCTCATAGTTAGGAGCGCCACGCTCTTAAAGGCGCGCCTAACGGCGCTGTACACTCCTAGTGTGGGATTAGGGCATAAGTATGCGCCAATCGGCTGTTAGCCGATGAGCGCGCTTAGGCGCGGTTTAAGCGCGATCGTAGGCGCCAATTAGGAGCGATCTCACGAGATTAACAGCGGGCTTAAGAGCTCTTTAGGAGCTATATAAGAGCCATTGGCTCATAGTTATGGGCCAGTTAGTGGCCAGCTGAGGCGCAGGTGGGTGCACCGCTGCTGCCGAATGATGGTTGGCTGTGCACCAATGGATGAACTATCGTTCATTGCTAAATGTATCGGAATTTTGGTTCAGTTGCGCGCAGGAGCTGAAGCTGATTGGGGCAGAGGCAGAGGATCGCTGGGACGAGGCTGTACCGGACAGCCTCGGTCCAGCGAAACGCTGCCGTCGCCCCGATCCACTTCAGCTCTTGCACGGAGAGTGTCAACATGTGAGTGATGGTTATTTGTAGTGGTGTCTGTTGATGTAATGCTAGTGGTGATAACGTGAAGCTTGCGCAAGAGGGCTGCAGGCGCGACAGCTTGCAGTCACTTGGTCAAACATCGAGTACATGAGTCTTCTCACCTGCACGCGAAAAAGATTAAACATTGTGTGTTAGCAAATCTCTGCATGGACTTGTTTTTGGCCGAGCAAGGTTGCGAAAACAGATGGAACAGCGTCACAGAACAGATGATAGCGCACGGCCGCAGCAGTACCGCAATGAACGACTCGAGATTGATAAAGATCACTCACAAAGCATCACTCACTCTTGGTCATGAAAGTTTTTGGGCTAGGCACGACGAAAGTTCCTGCAGCTGGTCACACGCTCGAGGAGTTGAGCCGGAAGCCAAGCAGCAACACGAGTACGTTACAGATATGACAACAGCATACAACCACTACATTGAGTTCTTAAGTGTGGCGTGGTGGCCGTACCAGTTGGCATTTTCCCTGCGCTAAGACGTGCACAGCTGCACGGGGTCGGTGCGTCGATGGCCATGTACCGTCAAGCATTGGGAGCAGCAGGCATTCTCAAAGTCAAAGCAATGATACATACTAGCAGCTAATATTTAAGTCCACGTCTGACGTTCAGCAAGTATTCACGAGTGCGACAGTGGCCACCTAGCCTCTGGCCACCTTCACGTTCGAACGAGGCGTTGGTCAACAAGCAGGAACGTAACTCAGAATATAATCATGCCCACCAACAGCCAGGCATATAAACTGCGATACACTGATTCACTCTGCAGCGTGCGCACATATAGTGCCGTGCATGCCGTCGTGTTCTTGCGCAAGCTCAAGGCTGTTTGCATGCTCCAAGGACGCAACAGTGCTGTCGCGTTTGCGCGGCACTGCTGGCGCACATTTCGTGCTCATGCCAGGTGCAAATGCGAAACCACAGCAGCCTACATGTTATCAGCGCAAGCGACAGTGTGTCAATGCGTCGAGGGAAAGAGTGTGCTTCAGGCATGGAATTGGCACGGATCCGCAAGAACATGCGTATGCACAAGTTTCGTCGTCCACCGCTGACATCAACGCCTTACTGCATCAACAGAAGATGTGTTACACCTGATGCATCACGTCCTGTGTTGTGCACGTTTGTGTAGCGTCTGTACAGTTCAGCGCCTCATCGTGTGCACAAACAGGCTGTAGCTGTTGAATGCCATCGATGATTCGGAATCTTACACACCGGAGGTCTGACTCCACTCATACAACAATCTGATTGATGCGCTGCGACTGTACTTGCACTTGCTTTGTTATCGTACACTGCAAGGCGCGCTGGTCTTCGAACGTACGACGTTGCAGTCGCGACCATTACGCATTCACTTTGCATGTGGGAACACAAACATGGGATAAATGCAGTTCATGATCTGGTATATAAATGCTGTCGTCAGCGTCGCCATGATGGACAGGCGAGGCAGTATACATGCAGCGACCTGTTCAGCGACAATGCCTGCGCGCAGCTGCAGGCTGCTGTACGCACTGCGCCACAACGCATATGCCAGTTCCAGCTGTAGAAATTATCTAACCAGAGCGTTGACCGGAGTTCCAGCAGCACTGAAACAGGTCCTGCACCACTGCGCAGTGCTGTACATGTGCGCTCACACATACGTGCATACGATGGCCGTCATGGCCCGCTCTTAAGGCCACTGTTAATCGCATCTGTGATTAGCGGCGCACTTCGGCGCTCATAGCGGCGCTGTTAGCACTGCCTGATATTAGCAGCGTCGGTTGACGCTGTTAGGCACGCCGTTAGCACACTGTGAAACTATGCGCGACCACCGGCGCTCTTAGAGACGCTCTTAACCGTTTAAGCGCCAATCACGGCGCTCTTAATTCTGGCGCTTAAGTGTGGGCTCATCATGATGAGCAACCCCTTGTACAGACGTTGCAAGTGGACTCCACGCCTTGCCCACCCAGGGAGACTACAAGGGAATCGCCCCGCCCCGTAGCGCCGCCTCGCCTCGCCTCCCCTCTGCCACCCGCCCCTGCTGCTGACCGCGCGCTAGTGCATGGCACGAAGCGCAGTCGCGTTGCAACGCAATCTACGCTTCGCATCCAGCACGGCCATGCTCAACCCTAGGCTGTGTGTGTGTTGATCAGTTGTGGCTGCTTGCTGCATGGCGCCCAGCTTGCATCGCTTGGTGTGGCGGATCGGCACGATAGGTGTCTAGCATGCAACTGCACCATGCGTGTGCGCATCCCCTCCTAAATTCACTGGCACCACACACCATGGCGTGAGATCATATGCCACTTACGCCACACGTGCGCGCTTGAGTGTGATTTGCACTGGGTGACTCGGGGTATGCTGGGCTTACTGCGGCCGCATCACCACATGCTGCTGTGCCTCCCCGCATTCTCACAGCGCAGCGCCGACGTGCAGGCCCGAGCAGAAGCTCCCAGACTTCCTGGACGAGTACAAGGAGTTTGCGGGGCTGTCTGTGCACTGGGTGATCGTCGGCCCGAGCGGCCAGGACCGCCGCGCGCCGGCCGGAGGCGTCATGCGCACTTATGACCACTGCTCGGCCACCGCGAGCCCCTGGATCAAGACCATCGCCAACACATTCTTCCTCACCAACATCGCCTACCACCCCCACAACTTTGAGTTCCGGTACGCGTCCCCTCTAGCCACACCCTGCATGCATGCTTGGCATGTATGCAGGTGCAGCTCGTTCCACGCCTGCCTCCTGTTTACTCCCCTTGTGGCCAGGCCATGGCCAGCAGCTCGCTCGACATGCACAGTGTCTCTGTCGATCACACGAGCCCTGCTGGTTGCACACATGTGTGCGTGCACGTGTCAAACTGTGATCAAGGCCTCAGCTGCGCCGAGGAAACGAAGAAGTGAACACAGCAAACACAACAAACAATGTGTGCACGCATGTGCAGCAGCACCCGCAGGTCCATGCATGCAAGAGCACCAGCACCCGCGGGTACATGCATGCAAGAGCAGCAGCAGCCGCAGGTCCATGCATGCAAGAGCAGCAGCAGCCGCAGGTTCATGCGCGCACGCATGTGTGTTACACAGTGATAGATCTAGGACCCAGCAGCGCGAAGGCAACAGACCAGGCAAAACTCAAACAGAAAGACAGGCCACCTCAAGCACAAAGGCCACTGTCCGCACGAGCAAATCCCAGAACGAACTAGCGCAGGAACGTAAGCAAACACACCATCCCACACACACACACACCCACACACACACACCCCCACACGCATGTGCAGGGACGGCCGCTTGACCGTCGACGAGGACAAGAAGCCCATTCCGCAGTACACGAAGAAGAAGATGTGCACCCAGGTCCCCCCAGCCATCTCCCGCGCCGGCATCCCCTGGGCGGGGGAGAGCTACCCCGTTGAGCGCAATGGCAAGGGGGAGTACTGCACAATGTGCCCCGGCTTCCGCGCGCCGAGCCCGGCGCCGATCGCGAAGATCGCACTGTTCCACTACATCACGCGCTCCCGGGAGGACTACGAGATCAAGCAGACGCGCGGCGGCGGGAGCACCAAGGTCCGCACGTGGGAGGAGTTTGACGAGTTTGACCGGTGCGCCTCGACTGCCCAAGAAATTCGAAATTGCTGCACGGCAGTCTGTGGTGACCGGTGGCAGAGCGTGTCTGTGAGTGCCGGTGGAGATGTTGGGCAGCTCTGCAGTCACCGCCGCCGAGCGCCGGGAACAGATCATCTCGTGGGTCAAGTTCGGATACTGGCACTTGTTCGACATGTGCAGCGGTCTGTGGCATCGGGTGCCAGTGGGTGCAGCTGGCTGTGGCATACATTGAGTGTCATGCATTGAGTGTCATGCATCGGGTGTCATGCATGGGGTGCCAGCGGGCATGCATCGGGTGTTGGTGGGTCCAGCTGGGGTCACCACAACAGTGGTGGGCGTGTTGCTGCCTGGTGTTTGTGTGTTGCTGCCTGGTGTTGGTGTGCGTGGTGCTGCTAAGGGCGTCGACGCCTATGTAACAAGACACCTGTGGTCATGACAGAATCATGTCGAATCGCCGTTCATGGTGAGGCCGCCGACTGGCAAGGTCAGTTGTTTTGTGCCAGGCTGAGCTTTTCAATCTGTTGAAACCAGCACGATCGCATGCGCACGAGTGCTTTATCACGGCATGCCACCGAGTGCTGCACTGCTAGCTGTAGCACATTTGCCACAGCAAACCACAGCAAACCCGGCATCACGAGTGCCCCCCCTGCATCGGTCACAGGGCTGAATCGAAAGCTCACGCCTGTAGACGTATGCTCACTTGACAGCATGTAGCAAGATTTGCGTGCACAGCATTCCGGAAGATGTGTGCAGAAGTGGGAACGTGTCTGAGCTGACATCAATTGTAGTGATGCATAGCTTAGCCGATCGTGTGAGCTTGCACCTGCACAGGCTCATTGATGCCTGGCAGAGCGTTGATCCATGATGTCCAATGTGACACTTTTACCCTGTGTTTGATCAATCAGCCTTGCCATGCAGGCTGGCGAGCGTGACTGGAGGCGTCTGCGACCTCCCAAGGCAAGCAGCAGAAAACTGCTGCCCGGAGGAGTCTTTCGTTTTGTGATTCACCGATGTGACACAATGCACCAAGCCTCCAAAGCAGCACATACTCCGAAGCGTCGCTCCGCAGCACCCGAGTACCACTGGCAGCGCCCACCGTGGCCCCAACAGCCACCAGACTCTGTGCAGCAGCATGGAAGCAGGACCATCGCCAGGATGTAGGGAGCAGCTACCGGCAAGGCGTTGCCTGGCCGCAGCTGTCCATCGTAGTCGCTAGCTAGACCCCGGGCATGTTGACAGCACAAGCAGAACGAACCCGACACGAGCTGATGAGTGAAACAAGGGCGGCTCAGCTGCTGCCTGGGCATACGTTGAAGATGCTGCACCCATGCCAGCACAGGCGTGCGTGAGAGCTGCAGCGAGACTCCGCGTCATGCACCTGGCCAGTTTGGCTAAGCTGTGCTGCAGGGCAGGTCTATGTGGCTTGTTCTGCCTGCCTGACAGGGACAATGGCAGGGCATTCACAGACTGGCCACGCAACAGGCTGCCCTCCTATGCTGAAGTGCCACTGTCCCGCACCCACCTGCAGGGGCACATCGCTCTGCACAGAATTCCAGAGTGGATGGGTGATGTGCTTCGAGTGGAAGAGAGTGGGTGATAGCCCAGGGCGTGCTCAGTTGACAGAGGTTGTTCAGCCCCACGCAGCATGGCCAAGGGCCTGTGGTGGGATTTGCGGTGATCCTGGCTGACTGTGACCCTCCAGGCAAGTGTGGCAGAGCAGTAGCACTGTGACAGATTCGGCGGACATTCAGTGTGCCTGGTCAAGACAATGGTATGTATGACGAGTGATGTGGTTGGGGCTGCGTTGCAGTAGTGTGGATGGTTGCTTTGTCTCCAGTACAGTTGTAATTATCATCCTGTCAATCTGGGAGTGTTTCTGCTTGATTAGCCTGACTTAGCTTGCCACCACTGTCTTTGATTTGTCTGACAGTTGCAGCAGAGTGTACAATTTGTGGCACATACCTGACACTCCGCATGACCAACAGGCCCGGGGAGCACTTAATTATCAACATCGTGTGTGTGCACAGGTGGATACATATTAAATCCTACCAGACTGGGAATCAAGGCCACGCACCACAGCTGCTACATAATCACACAATGGCAAACATGGCACCTGCATTCCTATGTGCGCCAAGGCCGCACCTGGTGTATTCAGACTGGCATCACAAACTCAGCGTTGTCTAATTCTTCGTAGGGACACTTGCGGGTCTGGCAGCGAAAGATGCCGAATTCGATATATGTGCGAGTCTGGCGTTGACGGCGACCCCATGAATCGCCGCGAGCTATCACTGAAACTGATGTCTGCTCATAATTTATGCCAATTGCTGTCAGTAAAAGATCCTCACAGCGAACACTGGTTTGGGCACTGGTGTGCGGCATGCATACCGGGCAAACTAGGCGCTTTTGGCACAAGATAAGGATATGCATGCTCGTTCCGTACTCGCAGTATTGCAAGTATTGGCCTGTGCATAGGGCAAGCACTGTGATGCAATTCAAACTTCTCAACGAGCGTACAACAGCGAGAAGTGCGGGCCATCACACACTCGCTCTGTTGCGAGGGCAGGTGCGTATTACACAAAAAGTGCTGACCGGCGGGCAGCGCTGCTGTGGAAGGCGCCGACAAGGGTTGTACGTATTTGGTCTGACGCAGTTATGGCAACGACCACCATGCAGGCGGCGTCGGAAGCCGCGTTGCCCACGGTGCGCATCCACACGCACAAGAGGGCGAACGCAGCTGTGTTTCGGACACCTGTTGAGATCTATGACGCTCGCTGAATTAAATGAGGTGAAGAAGGTGAATCTATCCGCTAGCATGTAGCAGAACAACTACAAAGGTTGGCCCCGTATCGCCAGTGGCCAGCCGACATTTACAGCTCGAGCTGGCAGGGAAGCCCTCAAGCCACAGCTACTGGGCATGCACTTCGCTTCGCACTGGCCCGTTGTGGAGGCCAAACCGTGAGGAAAAGCGCGCAATTTGGCTGCATGGCTGCGTGCTCCTCCTGGTCACAACACGTCAGGACTGGGACCAGGCATCAGGCTCGGTAGAGAGGGCTGGCCAACACAACTCCGACTCTCCGCGCGCACAGCTGCATGCCGGCGCGGCACAACGTTTGAGGCACGTGACAGTGTTTTGGTTTTGGACCGAGCTGTGAATTTGGACCAAGCGCGTGCTGGTAGTGGTACCTTTGCGGGGACCTGCAAAGCTAAGACCAGGCATCGCGTGTACCCTCATCTGTGGTGAAGCCGCTGCCTCATTACACAGTTCTCCTTCACCTAGTAGAGTTTGACTTGGAGGACTGGCAACTATGTCGTTGGTGGGTCTGCTGTGGACTTCAGCTCTCATCTGCCTTGGTGCCCATGTCTCTGCAGCGGCGCCAGGGAAAGGCGCGCGTGGCAAGTGGGGACTGAACCAGATTTGGAATCATGCTCATGAATCAGGGCATCTGCCTGAGCTATCGGAGCCCGTGCGCAAGCCTGGACAGGATAACTCGGTAGGCATTTGCGCAACAATGAAGGACGAGAACTCCACAGATGTCAGAGAGTGGCTCCTCTACTACCGGTACTTTCCCATTGCTGCCAAACTGTCTCAAATGTGTGTGCATCAGAGGGCATACACGATGTTCCTGGGCTCCCTCCGAGGCTGCCGTGAACAGCTTCCCGTGTCTCGGTCGTGAACTCCTGACGCGTTACCGCGTTTGAAGCCATTGCCACGCTTTGCCAGCCGCTCTACGGCACAAAAAACATAAAAGGATGTATGGAATTTGTCCAACACCTTGCTGGTATCGTTTTCTGATGGTTGCATACCGCAATTGGCAGTCTGCGATAGCTGTTCACTTGGCCATGGCGCACTGCACAGGTTCACATAATATCACCAATAGTTTCAGTGCCACGAAGTCCCGTGTCTGAGGATAGTCTGCCGTGGCATGCCGATAGGTGAGGAGCCATGCTTTGGTAGGTGAGGACAAGCCAATTTTCTTATCATGGCTGCAGGGATCTTTCATGTATCACGTGTGATAGTCAATTGAGCAGTGACATGCCATAGAATCAGATTTCCAACAGTGCTGCCGATGTAGCCTAGATGCGTGGCAGACTTTCATGCCTCACTAACTTCTGGCCTAGCCTTGGCTGTGTTCACCATGTGTGGACCCTTCCCATGTGGTCAGCCCAGCCCAGCCGTGTGCTGCCCGGCCACCTGTGACCCATGCAACTGTGTCCTGCTGTTACGTACGGCTGAAACTGTGCGCATTGTTCGTTCTCCCACCCCTGCTCATATATGTGCAGCGTCCGATGCCCGTTTAGGTCTGGCGGGCTTCCCAGTTTGCAGTTTGTGTGGCCCCACCAGAATTCCATTTGCATGCGCCCGGGGCCAATGTGCATGGGCCCATGATCACACTAACCGCTCCTTCAGCAGCCTATATATACTGTCAATGTCACGGGACAAGGACAAAGTAGGCCACCCAGAGTGGCCAGTGCTGATGGCCCACTGACGCATGGTGCTGCTGGAACCGAGCAGGGTCTGAGCAGCTTTGAACCCCGAATAAGACCACTCAGGCGCTTCATCAATCTCACTGCTGCAAGCACTGCAATGTTGCTGCACTCGCAGACATGTACAAATGAGCTGATGCTGACCAGGCTGCACGCATGCAGGTGGCTAGGAGTGGATCACGTGTACTTGACGGAGAACGCGCCAACCGTGCCGGAGCGCATGCGGGCCGACCTGCGCGACTTTGTGTCGGACGGGTTCCTGACGCTCGCCACGGAGCCCATCCCGCGCGCGCAGACCAAGGTGTACTACGACTGCATGAGTCAGCACTACCACAAGCACAACTGGCTCGCCTTCTTCGACATGGACGAGTACCTCGTCATCGTGGAAAAGTACGCCCCCGGCCGCTGCATCTCGACCTCGACAGGTGGACTCCACATTGTGGAGTGAGCAATCCACATCTAGGAGCTCCTTGCTGTAGCCTGCTGCGTGTACTAATCTCGTTGAAGCGATTTGCGAACGGTCTGTCCCGGCGTTGCAACGGGGCACCGCTTCCTGCGCATGCATGACTCTCACTCATTGATGGTAGTGCCGATAATGCAGCAGTAGCAGCCCGTACCAGCATGTTGAAAGGGCATTGAACATGTCGTGGATTGCGGTCCTGCTGCGATGTGGTCGCGCGCATGTGAAAGCATGCGCATGCGCTCGATCCATCCATGGTGTCTGCGCACTGCATGATGTGTGGCAGCAAGAACCGACACCGACACCGGATCGGCGCTGTCGATATTCAGCTTCAGCTTCACAGTGTTATAATTACATGCCGGCCATGGGTTTGGATTGTTGCTTTCGGGTCCAGACCTGCAGAGGGTCCTGCTCAGCCTGCATGTAGTCACTCACCGCAGTCCCGCCTGGCACCCAGTCAATAGAGTGACAGTCAGCACGCCACGAGGTGTCATTGATTGCGAGTGTGCGGTACCCATGCCCGACCCGGGCAGGTTGCACTTGCACAAATCTAGCTACCCGTCTCTTGCTGCGTTCGCCAGCCGTGAGTCCACCCTCTCTGCTGCCAGAAGGCTTCGCTTTTGGTATCTCAGGCTGCGTTGGCCAATTGGCGGTCAGGCCACTGTGTGTGAGGCGCGGTGGACTCCGTGCAGACCTGAACAGAAGCTGCCGAAGTTCCTGGAGGAGTACAAAGCGTACGCGGGGCTGTCGGTGCACTGGGTCATTGTCGGCCCGAGCGGACACGAGTCGCGCGCCGGCGCGGGCGGCGTGCTGCGCCACTACACGCACTGCAACGCCGGAGGCAGCCCCTGGATCAAGACCATCGCCAACACCTACTTCCTCACCAACATCGCCTACCACCCCCACAACTTCGAGTATCGGTGCGTACATGTGGCTGCACATGCATGTAAGAGTGCATGTGCACCATGCGTGAGGCACACGCATGGATTACATGCATATGGGTTGCCGTGTGTACTGTCAAAGAGGTGGAAGATGGCATGCGTAGTGCAGAATCTGTCATACACAGAAAGCGTGGCTCGCAGGCATGCAATTCGTGCGATTAGCGATCGCCTGGCCAAACCGTGTCCGCGGAGAGCTCGAGGCTGAGCGTGAGTGGTGTGCGAGCATGAGTCTCGGGACTGGCACCATGCACCATGCACTGGAACGCGGGCTTCACTTGGCTGACCCATGTCGATGGGAACATGAGGTGAGCAATGCTTACCTCAGTGAGCATATGAATGCAGGGACGACATGCGGTCGGTTGATGAGACGGGGCGGCCGATGCGGGACTACCGGGACCGCGTGATGTTCACTGTGACGCCGCCAGCACGCTCCTCAGGCGCGCCGCAGAGTGACATACCTCAGGCGAACGAGCACGGGCTGTTCCGGTACTCCGTGCCCGGCTTCATGATGTCCCCTCCCGAATTCAAGCGCATCGCGCTGTACCACTACATCACCAAGTCGAAGCAGGACTTTGTCGACAAGCGCAGCCGCGGCAGCGGCACGGCCAAGATCCGCACGTGGGACGAGTTTGATGACGTGTCGAGGTGCGGTGCCCGCTGTGCTCACGCTGCGGTGTGCTGGACGAGGAGCGCTGCCGTGTCTGGCCGTTCTTGCTATTGAGAGCATCCGCTGGTTGAGGTGGCACTGGCAATGCCAGCTGTCCGTTGGACACACACGGCACAGCATGCAGGTCTCAGCAGAGGGGGGCCGTGGCATACGCTCCCTTGTTGCTATTGTGAATGGGTATGCACCTGTGGCCACACATATGTGCAAGTGTGGGGGAAAGTGTATGCACCTGTGGGGGAGTGGTCGTCATCAGGGAGCGCAGTCCGATGCACGTACCAACTACTGTTGCAGTGCCTGCTAGTCCGCGTTGCAGCAGTCACGGCACACTTCTTTTGCAATATCCCAGCTGGTGGTGTCAGCTGGGAAGCACGCCTGCCTGCCCGGTGCACAGGCACCACATTGGGGCCGCATGGGAGTGCTCTGTGAAATCTACAGTTTGCGCATCAGCACAGCTGATATCATGTGTGGCCATGGTTCCGACAGTGCCATGCATGTGCAGCACAGCGGCCGACGAGGGTGGGATCTGCGCCATCCCTGCCAGCGTTGCCAACAAGTGCTGCCCCGAGCGCGACTATGTACTCCGACAGAAGCCTTGAAGCGAGAGCTGACAGTCCGCCAACGAGCTGGCCAGGCAGACGGCCGCCATGCATGTGTCCGCGCATCTGCATGGCGAATTCACGCTCGCTGCGCGAGCCGCTGCGGCTGCGGGGA
>JALKAD010000199.1:308787-319856 GCA_024500015.1 Ulva compressa | reverse complement strand
TGGTGCCGAGACGTCGAAGTAGAGCTGGAAGACGTCCTGGCGAGCCGCTTGAGCTTGGATCCAGCTGCGACGAGCAAGGTCATCAAGTACGCGCGAAACTACGAGGCCAGTATCTACAAGAATCCCGCTCGTGTGCTCTCGCGGGTGCAGTCCTGGATGCCACTTGAAGCGGAGTACCCGGGCACAGACGTGCGACGCTTGTTAGCGCTGAATCCGCAGCTCATCAGCTACAAGACTGCAACTATCCGGGCTAAGCTGGAAGCCATCGCAGACATCTTTGAGTTGCAAGACCGGTCGAAGGTCGCGCAGCGAATCACAAGATGCTCTGCTTTCTTGACCCGATCCACTCAGTCACTTGCCAAGCAAGTCCATTCGCTTCGGAGCGTGTTGGGTACAGAAGGCGCGACTGCGGCCGTCTCCAAGTATCCCGAGCTAGTCAGCCGAGATGCGGATGTGCTCAAGACCAATTTTGCAGAACTGGCTGCAGTGCTGGACGGTGACGTCTACACAGCTCAGCGGATGGTTGGCTCCAACCCATCTTTGCTGAAGTACAGAGACATCACCTCCCGCCTTCAGCAGCTAGCAGTCAGCATGGACGTCTCCGTGCAAGAAGTGCGCTCTACAGTGCTCTGCTCCGCCAAGTACTGACATTTCTGCCCGGTTTGTCGTAGCGCCGCCTGAGATCAGCTCCTGTCAAGACAAATTATGCCGCCACGATGGAATTGTGCCACATCCATTACCATGTACTGAGGAGCCCAATAACACGTGTATCCCCGTTGCAGGTGGTCAGGATCGTGCAAGCTGTCCCGACCATTCTCAATCTGTCGCCACAGACCATCCAGCGTCGCATGCGCCTGGCCACAACCGGCCTGCATGCATGGAGTCTGTCCCCCGACGACCTCATGCCGAGCGTGCTGGGCCGCCTCGTCACCTCCTCTGACGCACGCATAGCACGCCTCCTCTACATCTCGTTCCTCCACCGCCGGGAAGCCGTGCTGGCCTCGCGTGCTGCAGCAGCAGACTCCCGCAGCGCCGCCGTCGCCCGCGCTGCGGCTGCGGCCGCGGTCGCCCGCGCCGCCGCTGCGATGGCCAGTCAGCAGCGGCCGGGCCAGCCGCAGCGCGGCAGCGCTGCACCGGCGCGGCGCGGGCGCAGCCGTACGGCGGCGCGCGTGAGGTTTGCTGCGGCGGCGGTTGCGGAGGGCGGCTGTCACAGCCGTGTTACAGAAGAGGGAGGAGGACGGTCGCACATGCAGCGGGCGGCCTCTCCGCCCGGCAAAAAGCCAATCACCATCTTGAACATGAAGGACAGCGAGTTCAAAGAGGTGTACCCCCGGTTTCAGAGGTGGCACCGGCGGCAGAACCGCACAAGTGGGGTGCAGGGGCAGCCCCTGTGATGTCAGCTATCCATTCTGATGCCAGATTCCTCGATTGATTTGACAAACGGGGGACAGCTGGCAGCACAGGACATACTGGCATAGATTGCATCAGCAGAAAGTCTTGCCTGCAGTGATTGGGAAGTGGTTGAGTACTGGCACAGTGGGGACGAGCAGCAGCAGCAGGGGCGGACGGTTGTCCATGTTTCTCCATGAGTCAGCGCATGCCACAGTGCTGGCTCCACTTGTCTCTTGAAGTCAACTCATGATGCATGTGACATGGCCTTACCCAAGATGGGTCAGCGTAGTATTCCTTGTGCTGGCCCTTTTACTATTTGACATGATGCCCTGTTACTATTTGACATGATGTCATGACCACACCTGAATGTAAGTCAATCTGATGGTCATCCAGACAGATGTGATCGGGGTGCCATTTAGTCACTCCCGGGGTAAAGAGCCCAGCATCCAAGCTGAAGTCTAGAGTGCATGCGTGTGGTGCACTTGCGTTTTTAGCCCTCGAGATAGTACAGCAGCCAGTGTGGACTGAGTCAGTCCTGCAGTTCATGCCACCCTCGCGCTGATCACGGTTTGTGTTGTACCAGAGTGCAGTACCAGCGTGCAGTACCAGCGCCCCTCTAGATCAGCTATGGCTGTTGCGATGCTGAGTGCAAGGCTATGTGGTGGCAGTTGCCCATGCACGGGCCAACATCAACATACTCTGCCCTGACCGGCCTGCTGTTCTTCATGGTGTGATGATTCAAGGATTTGATGCACGTTCACAGTCTTAATTCACAATAACAGAGATGCAGTCATGCTTGCAGCCACGACAAACCATACATATCCATGGGTGGAACAGACTCAGTTCAACATCTCAGGTCACTATGTGAACCTGTTTGTTTATGGCAATGCCGTAAACGTGCTCAGCCATGATACAGTTTACTAAAGACATAGCTTTCTCTAGATGCTTCAGGTGGTGCTCTGCCTGTATCCCTTGGTGTCCATCACCTGTTTCCCGCACATTCCACACACTCCTGCACAACGGCACCAGATCTCGCTTACCTGACACCCGGAAATGCGAAACAGCTGTTAACCATGGGACCATTTTCGTCTTGCTTCACTTCTTTCCAGTGAAGGTTGCTGGACCAGGAAGTACAGCTCACCTTTAGAGTATGCACATCCATGGCAATACTTCCCCTGCTGATGCAAGGGCTTCTTGCACATTTCACACTTGGCGCTTGAATATGGATTCTTCTTGGACGACTTACGAACGAGGCCATTTGTTGCTAAGGGTCTGCCCTTCCCAACAGTCGAGTTCCTGGATCCGTCCTTCCATGTGTCAGGGCATGCCAGCTGCATAGAACCCACACCAATTGACCTCCACTAGTATTTAGAACACTCCAGTAGTGCTGAGCGCGATGCCATATTGCTATACATTTCTCAGCGACGCAGCATACCAACCTTGGACAGCTTCTTTTCACACTTCTTGCACACCATTGAGCCAACCAAGGCTGAATACTCTGTGGTCACAAGTAAGAAAGCGTGGCTTGCTGTGACGTGATCATTTCGGAGAACATCAGGCAACTTGCACGGTGCTGCAACGTCGCTCACAGTGTGTGACAGGTCAGCAACAGGACAACTTAGAGCACTTGGTCAAACGAAATGCGTTTTCATGAGCAGTCAGGTGTCCACCAACGATGTATTCGGTTGCGTGTCGCTGCAGCGCGCTGCAGTACGCGCCATCGCTACCGGTGACAAGTGTGGCGATACGTGCCAACTGTTGAGCAATTCGCCCGGTCCGCAAAACGACTCTTCTTGCTGCCAAGCACACCTCGGAATTCATGAGTTCCACGTTGACCATATTTGACATCGCCTACATACGGAGCTGATCATATCAAGCGCTTATTCCGACGCAATCCGGATTGCGTACAGACTGGATTAGGTGTCCGCCCGCACTCGGATACACCTGCAGCAACAGTTCAGTTGTATGTTGTAACAATTTCGTTATGGAAGATCCTCCGTCGTATGATGCGGTCCTGCAGGCAAGCCAGGTTCGCAGCTCCTCCTCGCGACAGAAGAGAGCCTTCTCCAACACAAGCGCGCAAAACTGTGCGGTTCTGTGCAGGCCGAGATGGAACGAGCAGCTGTACCTAAGGCTGCGAAAGATACCCAGGTTACAGTGACGGACCCGGTGATGCAGCGAGGAGCCACAGGCTCACAGGCATGTCACCAAGTACCGGGATCAGCACGCACACCACCTCTTGTTCTCGCAGCGGATACTTACACTGCACGTGCATGCAGTATACATCATACAAGGTTACGACGAGGACTACCAATCCAAAGTACAAGGCATGCAATGCTGCAGATGCTGTGGTCATGCGCCGTTTCTCCGAATTCCATATGCTCTTCGTGAAACTTCAAGAGGAGTTTCCTGGCGCCATCGTGCCGCCATGCCCGGAGAAGAATCAACTGGGGGGTTTTAGGAAGTCTAGCGCATTCATTGAGCAGCGGCGTCAGGCTCTTGAAGTGTTCATCAACAAGGTTTGTAGCCATCGGATCCTAAAGCACTCACAGCTTTTACAGCTTTTCCTCGAAGCAGATGAGACTGCTTGGCATGTGAAAATGCAAGAGCTGAAGAGTGGTCCTGAGCAAGGCAGCCTGCTTGGCAAGATGTCCCAGCTTGCATCTGACTTCGTGCACAGCACCAAGAACCTCACCAAAGGCCAATCGGATGACCAAGGAGAGGACGCAGAGTACCTTCAGGTGTGTTCAATAACATCGTAACTGCGCGAATAAGGTCTATGTGACATGCGTCGCTGCAAGTGTGGAACAGCTGTAGACCCCCCCTGTGACCTCGATGTGTTTTCACCTTGGTAGATTTGAGTCCCAAGCTGGAGATTGCCCAGGTCCTGTTCCATTGCAAACTTGCTGACAGACCCGTGTTTGATCAGTGGTGTTGATGTAATTGGCAGTTGCCAGGACGGCTCTGAATGGACCAATTCTCAATTCCATCCACACCTTTTCGAGGCAGTCAGTCCGCTGTGTTCACTGCACCTCATGCGTGGTCTCATGCTAGACTCGTGCTGCGTCTCCCTCAAGCCCTTTCCATAGGTCTCTGAATCTGTAGGTGAATTCCCGATCTGCTGATGTGCTGCTGACCCGTGCTGACCCGTGCGCCCAGTCTTGTACGTTCTAGCTGAACGATTCGAACCCAACGCCGGCACGTGCTGTACAGTATAAAGAGTATGCAACACATCTCGACCACCACCTCAAAGACGCGTGTAGCCGCTCTGCTGATTTTGTGGCGCGACAGGCAGCATACGGCGAGGCACTGGGGGCGTTTGCAACGCAAGCGGCGAGCATGAGCAAGTTTGAGGAGGGTGCAGCAGCCCAGGCGTTCCTCGAACTCAACACTGCCGCGAGCGCTGTGGCCGACGAGCATGCAAGCGCCCACACACACATGAACCGGTACGACTCCACCGGCCACGTGCTATGCCGTGCACGCTACGAGACTTTATGCTGTTACCCTCAGAGTGCACAGCTGTTCACGGGGCATGTGCCATGAACAGCTGTGCACTGCGCATGCCCATGAATCACATGCAGCTGTTCATGGGGCATGTGCCACCAGTGCAGACACACAACGCATGCAGCTGTTGCGCCGACCGCATGCCTTCGTGCCGAGCACGGCCGGTTGCCAGTCGCAACGCTCAGCAATGCCAGAGCAGGCGCAGGCTGCACGGGAACACACAGGCCAGCCGATGAAGCCGCCCAGCCACTTGGGAACAGCGGCTTGTGTGGCTCGCGCACCGCAGCTGGAACCTGCTCCAGTTCCGCCGCCACTGTTACAGCTGTGGTACACCCACAGTACCACAGATTTTCGTGTGAGGCTGTGCTGTACACCCTTTCCGACACGAGCTCGTGCGGCCTGGCACTTTGGTGCAAGTGGTACTGTTGCTCATTGATCAGCATGGTTTCACACCGGCCGGTCTGGGCAGCTCCGGCCGAAGGTGTCAATGGCGTGCATTGGTGCGCCTGCGTTTCGCCCGTAAGGGTCTGCCGTCTTCCTGTGTACAAACGTGTCTGGTGCTCTGAGCTGTGCTGCACACCTCAAACACTCTATCAGTACACCTGTAGCATGCCCCGAGTGTTGACGTGTTTTAGCATCTACAAAACGAGCAGTGAGTTAGTGAGTTGCCGTATTCCTACACTGGCACGTTTGCATGCACATCGTGCGTGATATCCTATGGTACATCGTTGACAGTGCATCTGTGTTGCTCTGTGCATCCACTTGCTCCATGTTGCATCCAACTGCGCCTTTGACTCTATGGACAGTATCCCTCGCGAGACCTCGTATCTGCATGCATCTATCTGAACCTCTAACCGGCTACTGCTGCCGTAATTTGTGGAGCATATTCGTGGAAACTTGATACCCTTGACAATTACACAGCATCGCTAATGCGTCACAAGTGCGCTGATTTGTGCACAAATCAGTGCACCACCCCTGAAACATATGCCACAACTAGCATCCACATGTCTCTGCCACACCGGCATGCATGCCCCACTCTGTGCTTGTGGCTCTGGCTGCTGTAACATCTACATCCAGCCTCAGAAAGGTTGTAAGAATTGGAAGAGGCAGTACATGAAAGATGAAGGGTCAGTAGGGCTATAGGGCTTCTGCTGCTTCTCACAGCTGCCTAGGTTTTGCGCAGACACATGGCAGCAGATACAGTGAGCCTGCAGCCTTGATGGGTATGTTTGCCTTTGGCCCATCTGTCTGTCTGCCTGTGTCAACTTGAAACCCCTGCTCAGGTCAGACACATGTTAATGTGGCAATGTGCTGTGCTCTGTGTGCATCCAGTGTGTTCCACAACATTGAGACCAATGCAGCACAGCAGCCCGCAGAGATGTCTGCAGCAGCCCAGCTGTGTGGGCAGTAGCAAGGAAGAGATGTATTCTCAGCAAGCGCCTAGCAGGGATACGCCAAAAGCTGTGTGTATCCAGGGTATCTGTTGGGCTGAGCTCAGCCACACATTGCGACGTGCACTGTGTAGAACCATGCATGCTGCCCATGGTGCTGAGCCACGGGGCGAGACCCACTGAGCGAGATTGCTGAGTCAGACCGTCCATCAGCTGGTACGCCTGCAGTATGCAGCTCAGTCCCGCAGGGGGCATTTTAGCTGTACCCGAGGAGAGTGTGCCCACAGCTGAGGCAGCACAGCCGTGGGTATGAAGCCAAGTTGATAGCTGTACGACGATGACCACAACTGTTTGAGGGCACAGCTTGGCCTGCACCCATCTATGTGCACCACTGCGGCTGCAGACTGTTACAGCTAATCTGTAGTAGCTGATCTGTAGCCACACAACTGGTAAGCAGCTCACTGGTTGACATTCAGTTGTTACGTCCAGTCATTCATGATGACCCTCGAACCATCACGGTCTTCTCGGGCATGGCAGTAAACAAAAAACACTGTTGTCCACGTGCTTTTGCATGTATACACACGTGCAGATTGTGCAGATTGTAGACACATGTTGGCCAGCAGAATTGTGGAGGATCTTATGTGCTATGCCAAGCTTAGCGCAGGTCTAGGTGTAGGTGCTCGCAAGAACACCTGCCTCCTGCCCTGTGTGTTACACAGTGATAGATCTAGGACCTAGCAGCGCCGAGGCAACAGACCAGTCCTGCCCTGTGTGGTGGTGATGGTGGTGGTGGCCTGCCCATGCCCCTCCCATATTGCACCGCCGCATCGGTGCATACCTCGCCACATATGTTCCAATATTGGCTGCCACTGCACCAGTGCACTGCCTCCTGTGCGGATTGCTGCCGCTGCTGCCGCCGCCGTGCGTGGATTGCTGCCGCCACTCCCGCTGCTGCCGCCGCCGTGCACATCCTGACCCACAAGCGCAACTTCTGGAGCCGTGCTGTCCTGCTCCGAGCAGCAGGGTGGCTACGGGGCGATTGTACGATGGCGGTCTGTTGCGAGTGGACCCCGCTGTTGGGGGCAGCTTGGTGACTCCGTGCCAAGCTGCCTACCAAGCTGCCGTGCTGCCATTTTGGCCCCTGCCTGCCCCCGCACGCGGCTGTCTGGCCCCGTTGGCTCCACCCACATGAGGCCATCTGCGCACTAGATGGCATTTAGTGGTGGTTGTAGGTTGGGTGTAACAGGGGTGGCGCTCGTTTGTGCACAAACATGCACAGCGCACAGCACACAGCGGAGCTCACATTGACACATAGACACAAACATGGGGCAACACACTGAGGCACCCCACTCAAGCAAGCCCACTGAGGCAAGTACACTGAGGCCTCTGGGTCCATGGCCGTGTACAAACAGGAGGCCAAGCTTGTCATCCACGCTGTGCAGCACACGAACACACATGCCTTTCACCACTAGATTGCAACTGCCTGCGGCCGTGCAGGATCTTTGCGGCGCCGATGAAGGAGCAGCACCTCGCGATGAAGAGCCTGAAGGAGACGATGCAGGCGCGCAGCACGGCGCTGGGGCACAAGGCGCAGGCGGAAGCCGCCGTGAAGGTCGTGCGAGCCCGCCTCGCGCAGCTGCGCTCCTCCGGCAAGCCCGAGGCTGTGCTGCAGGTGCGTGCTGCATGCTGCGCCGTGTGCTGCATGCTGCTGCTGTGATCAGAGCGCGCGCCAGCTAGGCGGTGGTGAGGCATGTGCGGCGGCATTCCCATCGGCTGCGTGTGTGTCGGTGAAGGTGGTGCCTGCGGCACTGCATGGACAGCATGCATGTCAGGGCGCCATGTCATCAGTGTGGTGGAACTGGAGTCATGTGTGTTCCCATGTCACTCATAATTGAAACTCGAGTCATAAATTACACTGTGCTTGAGGAGGCCGGCGTGGGTGTGCAACTGCATGGGGGATGCGTGGGAGCAGCGGCACGGGACTGGGCTTTCTGGGTCTGGGGGGGGGGGGGGGGGGGGGGGGGTTGGGGTGTGGGGGGGGGGGGGTTGACCGCGTCAACAACACTCCCGCGGCACGCTCTCGCACCTGACCCTCTTGGCATTCACGTTTCCCACACATGGGTACCTGTGTTGTCGGACCGCACATTTTCTGTCATGCCACTCATGCCAGTTTCAGTCTTGTGCGTGTGCAGGCGGAGACGAAGCTGAATGAGGCTGAGGCTGCAGAGCGCGCTGCCGGTGAGCAGTATGATGCGATGGCGGCGCGCATGCGCGAGGAAGTGGCCGCGTTCCAGGCGGAGCGCAGCGATGACATGGCGCGCGCGCTGCGGGACTTTGCGCTCGCGCAGGCGAAGCTCGCGCGGCAGAGCGCTGTGCGGTGGCGGGGCCTCGTCGGCAAAATGAAAACCGCGCAGGGCGCGCCGGGGGCCGGGCCCAGCGTCGCGACGGTCGTGTAGTGCCGCGCCTGGGATGCTGGCTGCTCTGAGCCGGTTGTGTGCCGGGCTCCGCAGTGCGGTGCCTGGCGATGGATCGATGGGGTGTCATCTGGGCCGCCGTGTCCTGCTGGAGGGTGCCTGGTTTTCGATTCGGGTATGTACAGCAGTGGGGAAAGAGTGATGCAAAGTGTTGCGCTGTTTGTGAGATTGCTGCCGTTGTCGGGCTGCAGAGCTTTCGGCCATTCCTATGCTCAAGTTGAGGTCGCTGGTTGGGAGGCGGGTGCTTGCACAGGCTTAAGAATTGCTCATTACCTTGGCATTTGAAGCCTCCAGCGAGTTACCCCTGACAACGCCTTGCGTTTCGATAGTGTCTGGGCATGCCCCGGGCATTAGACACATGTAATGTGCATGCATTCACAGGTGCCGCATTCGAGGACATCTTCGTTGCCAGCACAGCTGGTATATCTCAAATCGAGCTGCGTATCATGTTGGTGCGCTTATGTTGCAACCCAACACCAGGCCGGACTCAGATCTTCTTGTCGCGCATGACTTGTGCACGGGTGGCCAGTTGCTCGAGCACTGCACATGTATTTGCGTGTGGAAGTGATCAGAACTCGAGACGCCGGAGCCACAAGCGACGCCATTGACTGGAGTGTGTGTAATTTATGTGAGGGGGGCGCAGAAACGCGTCCGCATTGTGTGCATGCGCTCAGTGTTGACATGGACCGCCGCGCCGATATCGATGCTGAGTGGCGATGGTCACAGCGGTGAGAGTGACTGATCACAGGCCTAAGCGCAATCCATCTTGATATGTACTCCCAGACGCAACGCATCTTGATATGTAGATCATAAGCGATGTCTATCTTGATATGTAGCTGCGTCTGTCGCTGCAAGCAAAGAAACGCAGTGCACAGCACTGATCACTGCGTGGGATTCACGGCCAGTGGAGAGATGACAAGCGTGACAGCAATCCATGCGTGACTTTTTTGCAACAGCGGATATGTCGCCCACATTTTCAACGAGCATGCGCAACTGACATGCTGTGCAAGTCAAGACAGATGCCGAATGGTTGCAGAACGTCAAGTCCAGCAAGAATTGTCCCGAGATCGCGAACGGCTCCAGATCAGTAACTGCGTCAGCTGCTTAGGTCATCATGAGACAATCCACCAAGTTGCCGTATGCACGTTATCGCGTGGTACTTGCCGACATAACCGAATTCGCTGACGCCGAGGTTCGCAGCGCATTACATTTGCCATTCGAGCAGTCGACCACGGCACAAGAGCCCTAGGAAGGAGGAATTGAAACTCTGACCAGCTCCAGCTCATACGTTAGAGTTGACGCAGGAGGAATGACAGCTTCTTTTTCCCCAGCATGTCTGGTGCTACGTATAGCGTATGCTGCCTCACCGAAACCTGCCGCTGGCGGGACAGTGCACACTCGCTTGCCTCCCGCACGCATGGTGGACAGAACCTCCTCTACTCCCGCATTGATGCCTCCAGTGAAGGGTCGCGACTTGAATGGGAACACTATCGGTTTTCCACGCGCGTATGTGTCCTCAAACTGCTCACCATCTGCTGATGCCCTGCAGCGCAGTCCGCAATAATTCAATAACATTTCAGGACACGCAAGAACAAAACAAACATCATGGGAGCGATGGATAGAGAACATGCAGGCAAAGATGGTGTATGATGGACGCCGGCAGGCGGGCTCTGCCGCAGCCAGGCTGGCTGTGTTGTTGGTGCATATCAAATATTGATGCTGGCAATGCAGGCATATCCATACTGCAGAGACCTCCTGAAGCATGCATACATCAATGCATGCTACAACAGCTTTTGATGGCACACCTGCGCAGGGGGCATGCACATCACTCTGAATTGCACAAGAAACTGTGCATTTGGTCATCAGCCTCAATGCAAGAGCACCTCAGGAACTAGACGAAGTCGCGGGTTGCGTTAAACCGAAATGATGAGAAGCAGAATGTAGAACTTTGGTGCATGATGTTCTGGGCAGGAAGACTGTGATGCATACACAGTGTCTGGCACCACCGCACCTGTACTGAAGCACCACTAAGTCACCCTTCTTTGGGGTGCTGCCCCCGCCAATACGAACGTCTTGATACACAACACCGCTAGGAAGAGTTACCGGGGCTTCATCAACATCCTTTGCTGCAGCAGCCTCCCTGGACACTTCTAGGCGGGTCTTGACTTGCTCGCCCAGAGACCCAACAGCCAAAAATCCGAACCAAGCCAGTCCTCCAGCGATCCTGTACTTCAGACATATTTCAATCTCACCCAGAACCACGACAGCGTCACGATCTGGCAGTGGACATACAGGCCTGGCACCGGTG
>JALKAD010000199.1:218035-270798 GCA_024500015.1 Ulva compressa | reverse complement strand
CCTTTTCAAAAAGGTTTCGTTTAATAAACTAGCGGAAAATCTTGCTTTTGATGGTTGTAGTAATCCTAAGTATTTCTGGGGGGCGCAACGGTTTTGCGGATGCGCGAGAGCTGAGCGTGGCTCTGAAACCCTCCCACACGTTGCTAAGCCACTCGTCCTCCGCCGACCGGTAGTCCCTCGCGGAGTCAAACTCATCCTGCAGGATGGTCTGCACGCGGTGTGCACCACCCGCACCTCGTCCTCCGTAACCGCGCCCTACGACAGCAGCTTGTCCACGTACTGCATGTGTCGTTGGGGTGCTTCTTGATCTCCTGCACACAGCCGCCACCGGTCAACACAGCTACCGAGGTCAACACGAATGGCCGTGCGACGGTGCAGCATCGCAGTGTTTCAGATGGTTGTGGGCGGGGGTGGAACGCCGCACGCAGCTGCCCGGCCCAAAGACCGTGACTGGGTGGGGGACAACCGTATGTGCAGTGGATGGGTCGACAGAGGGTGCAGCTGCTGAGCACACACTGTTGATGCGCTCAGATGCGCTCAGATGCATTCACAAGCACAGCACACGCTTGACTGCATCTGAGCGCATAAACACGCTCAGTTGAACAAGTTGAACGCGACGTCTCATACCGCAGACAAGCCGATTTTCCAGGTCACGCGCCGAAAGTCAGCGGCGCAAGGCACTGGTGTGTCCAGCCGCACGACCGAGAAGCATACATGCGTGAGATTCGGGCAAGGACTCACATGAGTAGGGCTGGCATATCCCGGAATACTCGAACATTCCGGAACATGGGATGTGGGGAATATCCCCCTTGAGCCAGCCTTATACATGAGCGAATTCTGGTGAAATCCCGCTGCAGGGAACGCCAGACTTGGAGCAGAAGGAAGGAAGGGTGGAGGGGAGCGCACTCTGTACATGAGGGGCTGTGTGAACATCGGCTCGTCGATCTCGTTGTGGCCGTGCTTGCGGTAGCACACCAGGTCCACAATCACGTCGCTGCCCCACGTCTGGCGCCACTCGGCGGCGAGCTCAAACACGCGCACGACGGCCTCGACGTCGTCGCCGTTGACGTGGAAGATGGGCGCGTCGATGGCCTTGGCGATGTCGGTGCAGTAGGGCGAGGACCGCGAGTCGCGGGGGTCGGTGGTGAAGGCGACCTGGTTGTTGACAACGAGGTGCACGCAGCCGCCGACCTTGTACTCCGGCAGCTGGCTCATGTCCAGCGTCTCAAACACGATGCCCTGCAGGCGTTCTTCGTTTTTGGATTACGCGGTTTTTTGTTTTCACGCGCATTTGCATCAGCAGGCCCTGCATGTTTGTGCAAAAACACAGGCGCCGATGGGTTCGGCCCTGCATGTTTGTACACATGCATGCTGAGACGGCCGGACGTGGCCTGAGGTTGTGGCATGCGTGGCCGCTCTTCCCTCGGCACTGCTGTGGCCACGACCTTCAGGGAGTGTCCGCCGTGCGTACTCATGCGTGTTACATGCATGCCAAGATTGTACACAGGCGGAAACTGTCAAATATTCAATAATGATATTGAAAAAAGAAATCATGAAAGCGGGCCGGACAGAGGGGGGGGGTTGCGCACCTGGCCGGAGAAGGCGCCGTCGCCGTGTAGGAGGACAGGCATGGTGGCGCGGCCGTCGGGGTCGCCCTCGTAGTACTGGCGCGCGCGCGCCTTGCCCAGCACGATGGTGTTGACGGCCTCGAGGTGGCTGGGGTTGGCAAGCAGGGAGATGTGCACGCGCTTACCGCTGCTGGTGGGGCGGTCGAACGAGGTGCCGAGATGGTACTTCACGTCGCCGCTGCCTGCAGGCCGGGGTGCGCACGGTGTGCATGCTGCGGCAGGGCATGCTGCGGCAGGGCGTCACACTACATGGTGACATTGCATGCCGGCGAGGACGTGCGCAGACGTTTGGGTGTGCAGAACAATACATAAGGAGGCAGACGAGAGCGAAGGAGGCAGGACGAGTGATACGGATGAGGTATAGAATTGAAGCTGCAGCAGCCTGCTAGTTGAGCTGTTCACCCGCACTTGATCAGAAGGAGTAGGCACGCGTCGACGCAGATGTGGAATGCGGGATGACATGCGCCTCGGCCCTCCACTGCCAGCACTCAGCGGCAGTACTCGGCCGTGCCATGGCGTCACCGGAGCCTCACGGAGCCACACAGAGACATGACGGGCTGCGCGTATGCAGCGGGTTGCACGCGGGGCCCACACTGAGCTGACCCGAGCTGCTGGTGCACACAATGCCAACACTACACATCATGCGCCCAGTGCTCAGTCCGTTGCGCCAGGGTGAGTGGGGACAGGTGGAATGGACGTTCCTCCTGGCACGTGCGAGCTCGCGGGATGCGCACACTGAGGTGACCCGAGCTGCTGGTGAAAACGATACGAGCACAGCAGTGTGTGCAGGCCCCCCACCCACCCCCCCCCCACCCACCCACCACCCACCCCCCACCACCACCACCCCCGGTTGCGCAGGGCGGGGTGCGCAGTGCGCATCGAGGGACTGGTCTTCGCCCTACGCGCGTAGCCTTACGCACGCAGCATTACGCACGCAGCACTACACACGCAGCCCTACGCACGCAGCCCTATGAATGCAGCTCTACGCATGCACCCTTATGCATGCAGCCGTGGGGCGCGCACCGAGGTATTGGTCTTCGCCCTTCTTTGGCGCCTTTCCGGCAAACTCGGTGAAGATCTGGCGCAGCGGCTTGCGCACAACGTTGCCGAGGATGTTGAGGCGGCCGCGGTGCGGCATGCCGATGATGACGCCGCGCACGCCGTCGTCCGCCGCAGAGTCGATCAGCGCCTTCATGCCCGGCACCAGCGACTCGGCGCCCTCGAGGCCGAAGCGCTTCGCGGCGGCGTACTTGTTTGCGAGGAACGTCTCAAACATGTCGGACCACGCGAGGCGGTCCAGCATGAGCCGCTTGCGCTCCGGGGAGAAGCTGTACGGAGATGGCAGCTCGATGCGCTCGCGCAGCCAGTTGCACTTCTCGCGGTTCGGCATGTGCATGTACTGCATGCACCGCGGCGGGTCAGGGCGGAGGTGGATGCAGGCTGGGTGACGGCGGGGTGAGAGAGTGTGGTGGGAACGCGATGCAGAGGCGGTGGCAGCTTGTGGTGGGAACCAAGGGAGATGCTGTGGTTAGTGCTGTACACTGGGTAGTCAAAGAGGACGCACCTCAAAGCCGATTTTACCGCAGTACGCAGTCTGCAGCTGTTTGAGCGTGTCCCGCAGAGTCCTGACGGGGCGTTTGTCATGCAGGAAGCCTGTCATGTTCCATGAGCCTACGTAGAATCTGTAAACAGGCGGTCAGTCAAGTTGCCTGGGTGGATAGCTCTCAGCTGCATGTACACCACCAGGGAAGGGTTCGCACTCGCGGTCCATATCAGACTCACTGAAGCCATACGTCTCTGGATTGAGGACTACAGGGTTGGGACGGTCCCAGATGTTGAGAGGGTCCAGCTGTGCAGCAAAGTGGCCGCTGACCTGCACCACGTCTGGCGGTTACAGAGCGACCAGGAAACGTCGGTGGCACGAATTCGTGAGATCGCACGCACCTGAAAGGCCCTGATCAGGAGTAGTAGCCGCATGGACTCCTGAATGGTCTGGTTGGACACCGCAGCGGCGGAAAGCGGGGATGCGAATGCAGACTCGCCCTTGTAAGCAAACGCATGAAACGCTTCCGAGATCTGGTCGGGCTGGATCCCGCGATCTGCAAAGCAACACTTGCACTACATATCCAAACGATGGAGGTCGTCCTTGCGGAGCTGAGTCCTGTCGGATTTGCTGCCACACCTGCCATGCTGAAAAAGGACGCCCATGACTTGTCAACGCTGTTCGGATCAGACTGATACCTCCGCTCGAGCTCCTCCAGATACGTGCTAGAAGTTCCGTCGAGGAAGTTGTCATAGAGCTTGCTGATTGGAACAGGTTCCGGCCTCTCTGGCTTGAGCACCGCTATTGACGTGCTGACTGCAGCGGTCTGCCATCCCTCCCTGGCCTTGACAACCCAAGGCAGGGCTTTCTGCAAATTCCGAACCAACATTTCCCAGCAGCGCCGCGATAATGCTAACGCAGGCTCGCGATCACAACATCGCAATTACAGCTGAGGTGTGCCTTGGCCGAACTGCCAGCCTCGACAAAGCTGCGTCAAACGCCAAGAGTTGAAGCTGCAGGCTGTGTTCTCATCGATAATGTTGACGCAAGTGCAGACGCGTTCGTGTCCTCCCTGTCAGAGTCAGACCATTCGGAACTTACGGCATGCATACCCAATGCGTCCTTCGCCACAGCCGTCGCGAGAGGCTGGCTCAGGCACCGTGATTGCACGCACACCGGCAGACACCGTACTGTACACGGAATTGTAGTATGTACGTAGTGTGCTGCAGGTTCTGGTTGAGTATGTCACTATCATCCATTTCCAGCAAGATCGATGCACTAGGCTTGTGCAGCATGTGCACGGGCATCTCGCTTCGTCTTTGGCCGCAACAGCTATGAGGCAACATGATTTTCGTTATTTAACGCTACATGGGCCCGCCCTAATTGCGCTCCAACGATACCATCAGCTGCATGACCTCTTTGGGTGAAAGCCATGAAGAGGAAGACTGTGGAGCCTCGCAGCATCCCTTTATGGAACACAGACTCGTTCCATCTGAAGAATTACCGGCACTGCTGTACATGGCGATCGGGGTTCCCTGCACTGCAACCATATGCACCCATGGTACAAGCCATGTTGGTTCCACCCAACCACCCGTGCTGATGTGAAGTTCAGGGCTGAATCGAACATTACACTGTAGACTAGTGACTGCTGACCACTTTTTGCTCAAGCTTGTGTCGGAAACAGCTGCAGCGGTCTGCATGCACAAGGCATTGTCCCAGTCCATGGCAGCTAGCACACCCGTCACTGGCCCGTCCGCATATTGCGCAAACTCCGGCCCTAAATGGCCAAGCCAGGTGGCTCAGGCCAGAGGATCTGTGGTGTTCAGCAGCCGCATCAGTTTGACATGCTGCTGCATCAGCGGTGCCACAAGCGACACTGCATCGTCCACCTTCTCTCCTCCAAAGCAGCACCCGGTAAGGCCGAGGCAGCGCAGGCGTGCTAGCCTCACAATGCCATCACAAAAGCCCTCCATACGTTGCAGTGGTGCACATTGCAGCACCATTGTCTGCACCGTCAGCATGCGCTCCACATCCAGCACCCCCAGCAACTTGCAGCCTGGCACCCATGCCAGCTCCAGCCGCTGCAGCCGTGGCAACGCCGCACATGCACCACTGACCTCTTCTGGCACGGCATCGCTGCCGCAGCCAAGCAAGGCCAGGGCCGTGAGCTGCTGCAGCTGCTGCAGCGCTTGCACCATGCCCCCGGTTTCACCGCCAGTGTCAATGTCACCCGCCAGGCAGGCGTGCAACTCGCGCAGCTGTGTCAGGCGCGACAGCATATGAGAACGAAACACCTGCCCATGCACTGGCGAGTCAGTACTACACGCCGGCCGCCACAGTTCCAGCTTTGTCGCTGCGGTCATGTAGCTCACCACCATCCCCACATCATCCCTGCTGTCCACATAAACAGACTTTACAGCAGCTGCAGCTTCACCTGGGGCCTCCACATCCAATGCATCCAACCTTGGGTAGTCGGCCGGCTCCGGTGCATATGGGTCCAGCAGCAGGTCCACCGTGAGCTTCCCACCACGATTGGCCATTGTGTCAACAGCGGAACTGAGCACTGTTGCATGGGTAGAGCTCCATGCCACGAGCGGCAGGTGCACCGTCTGCAGCTGGGTGATGGCTGCAAGCTGTGCCAGCAGGTCCAGCGCCACCATTGGTCTTATTTCCAGACTCGATCGCAGCACCACGTTCGCCATCACCGGGGCATCCGAAATCGCTGAAACGAGCTCGTGGGCAGAATGCACGTGCATGTCGCCGCCAGCGCTGAGCTCCTGCAGCCGCGGCAAGCCTCGGACGGTGCTGGCGAGCAGGCTGCTGCTGAAGCCGACACAGCCAGACAGGCTCAGCTCAAGCTTGCGCAGGCTCGGGAGCCGCCGCAGTGCGTCTGTGATGAACGTCGGGGCGTCTTGCTGCCGCAGGGAGCCTGTTGCGCGGACAGATACGGTGACCGAGAGGCCCTCAAGTGCCGTCAGCATCCCCAGTGCGTTGAAGAACGCCTTGGCCTCGCGGAGGCTGTACCCCAGGTCAGCAAATTCTACGGTCAAGCCCCGAAGCGTCGCGACCGCTTGCATCGCACGGGTGAATTCGGTCACAGCATCGCGCATGTCCCTCCGCTCCGACTTTTTCCGGACTTGGGACGCTCCAGTGGGCGCACGCCAAACGGCGGCGGCGGAGCCGATGGTGAGGGTCGCGAGGGCCGGCATGCGCGGGACGGTGTCGGTCAGGTCGTGCAGCTGCCAGCTGTGGGAGATGGCGCCATGGAGGTGCAGCGTGTGAAGGTGCGGCAGGCGTGGGAGCACGCTGGCGACGCGGATCAGCGAGTCGTCGAACATGTTGTGGCTCAGGTCGAGGATGTGGAGGCTGGAGAGGGCGGCGAGGGCTGCGGCGAGTTCGCCGGTGGCGGTGGCGGCGGAGTCGTGCAGGTCGAGGGTGGTGAGGGCGGGGAGGGCGGTGAGCAGGCGGGCGAGGGGGTGGGGGGTGGTGACCTGGCCACAGAGGGTGAGGGCGCGGACGTCGGCGAACGTGGCGGGGGCGGCGGCCGGTGCTGCGGCGGCGCGGCGGAAGGCGCGGGCGGTGAGGGAGTGCAGGGTGAGAGTGTGGCTGGCGTCGGGGATGAGGGCGAGGAGGGCGAGGGCGTGCAGGGCAGGGTAGGCGGGGAGGGCGCGGAGGGTGTCATCGAGGGGGAGGGCTGCGGAGCGGAAGATGTTGATGACGAGGCGCTCTGCCAGGGTGGTCAACACCTGCGCAGCACGGAGCAGGCTTCACACGTAGGCAGATCTGTCAGTCAAGGCGGTGTGTGGCCTTTCAGTGTGTCCGACAATTCATCAGGTCCTCCGGCACCAGAATTGAGTGAGCCAGACATGGTCAATCACATTGTTAAGCAAGCCGGACCGAAGCTGCTCGATATGTGTGTTCACAAAGCAACAAGGTGGACGGCTGCATGTGTACAGTGCTGCGGTGCAGATGGTCGGTGAATCATCGGGGCAACTTTGGGCCCAAAACACCAACGGTGATGCAGATGCAGTCCCTGCAGAACGCGCTGGGCGCACCGTCTCTGCTGTGGCGGCACAGGTGTCCCACACTCGCTGCGACACGGCGCGGCTGAAAGTCCCAGACGAGCCAGCCGTGCCATGCATGGCCAGAGGTGCAGTGCGAGCATCAGGCCCCTGCTCCTCCGGTGCATCCTCAGGTGCATCCTCCGCTGCATCATGCGTCCTTGACGTCCATCCTGGTGTAGCACGTTGCAGGGCAGAGCCAAGAATTTGCGTCAGAGGTTGGCCATCAGCAGGGCCTGCCATGGCATCAGTGAAGCTGCCTGAGGCTGTCGGACGGTCTGGAGTGCTACACATGGTTTGCGCAGCTCCAAGCACATGACCAACACCCAGATGCTCGTCGGAAGCACCGGCGGAACCGCTTGTGGAGCCAGCCAACGTCAGCATGCTGAACGAGAGCGGAGGATGGGTAGTGCAACCGTTGCCTTCTTTTTGGTCACCTGCGAGACGCTCCTTGGATGTGTTGGTAGCACCGGTCAGGTCATCAGCGAGCATCAAGGCGCCTGGAGATGTCTTTGTGTCTGCGCTGTTTCCATTTCCATGTCGGTAACTGTGAGTCTGATGCTCGTTTGAAATGGGTTCACAAGCTGAGGGCTCCTCATGCAACAAGAACGGGCCATGGCCACTCGAAGATGCGGGAGCTTGAACACGAGATGATGTGCCCATTGAACCCACAGTGTCCCGCTCATCATAATGATGATCAAAGTTGCTGACGGAACCAGCATTGCGTGTTCGGTCAGCAGTGGTCGCCATGGTATCCACATGATGCTCTGGTACAGAAATCTCGTCCACAGCTGGCAAACTCGTGCTCACACATCCGAGCAATGCAGACAGACTGCTTGAATGGTCACCCAGGCTGGTGCATGCTCTGGACAACAGGGCTGATGGCAGGCTTGTGGAGAGGCTGTGCGCCCGCTGCTGCTCCTCGGACCGCAACAGGCGCCTGGCTATCTCCTTGCTGACAACATCCTCTGTCTCGGTGTCCTCGAGGGCATGTGCTGCCTGTATGCAGTGGTACCATCAGGTTGCATCGCCTGGTCTCGGACCGTCGTCAATCTGGTGCACATTGCCGTTGGATTGTCACGAGAGCAACAGTCCTGTGGCATTGATCGGCGAACAACAGTGATGCTGGTGCTCGGCAAGCATCACGTTGACACAGGCTGCAGCTCTGGAACTGTAAACCAACAGGCAACTCATGTTCATGCTTATGCCATGGTACTGCGGATGAATTCAGCTAGCTGATTGGTATCATCCCGCTGATTGATCAGCTCCGCTCTCAGGCAGTGAGTCCATTGAGGCACATCACTTAATGTTTGGTGAGAGAGTGGAACGAGACACTGCTACATCAAACCCAGCACAAAAAGAGTTAAATGATATATGCCACGATCGCAGGACAATGGAGGATGTAACAAAGATGGCCAGACAGGTGCCAACTTGTGTACTGCCAACATGCAGAGCCATACTCGGGCTGCAACAGCGGCGAGAGCAGGTAGTGTGGGTATCCTAGCGTTTCAGATGCATAGTTTAACAGGAGTGTAGGTACAATGTATTGGGTGTACTGGCAAGGTCGGGCACACCTGTAGAATTCCACAAAGTGAGTCTGTGGTCCGCAGCATACAGCAGTTCCGCTCAAGCATCGCATCAGGCTCCACCACGACTTGGGCAAACTGGAGCCACTGAAACAGGGCACGTTGTGGTACCGTGACGGGCGCTTTTCCTGATGCTTCGAGCGTGTCTGTCAGTCCTTGAAGCAGCTTGGTGCGAGCGATGAAGGCAGGCGGGAGCAAGTGCACGCCATCAGACATCACGCATTGCACACCATCCACACCAGAACACACAATGGGCCATTTGAAAGGGGAGTAATTCGAGTCCATCGTGGCAGTTTGTCAGTCGGCACTGCTCCGCTATCTGCAGGAGCACATGCTTTTGCTCAGGATAAACAGGATGCGTGGAGCTTACATCGCTCGACCAGCTGAGGTGGAACAGAGCACTGCGCAGCGGCAAGGAGTTACGCATTCGGCAAGGACTTACGCCAACATTGTCCTGGCTGCTCATAGTACGTGCGCCGCGCTGGGAAACATGCTGTTCGACAGGACTAGATGCAGGGACTAGACGCAGTACACATCAAGCGAGCAATGCCGCAGGATACTCATCCAGCTGTAATGCGTCTCCTATGACACTACATATCGCTTGGACGCTAAGTGGACGACGTTTTGAACCATGCCGAATGCATCCGGCCATGGAGACCAACTTCACTCCGCGCCGCAAAGCACAACGTGAAAGCACGATTGACACATTGGAAAGCAAGGAACATACATTAAGCGAGTACTCAATCGGATGTCTGAATGGATGCCGGCGGCTTGGTTCAGCTATGATGGATTGATGTGAGGCCGGGTCGACGTCGTGAACTGTCCACGCCAGGACCACTCTATCACCCAAGACCTCAAGACAGAGGTTAGCATATGAAGCTTGATCTACAGCGGCGGACGCCTACGATGCAGGATGCAGCTGCACCTGAAAGAGGCTGCGACCGGTGCATGTGCTGTGGCGCGGATGATCATGGCCAGTGGGCACAGAGTGCAAGTAAACTACAGTTCTGGTACACAAGCAGGCACAGCGTGGGGACTATATCGCTGAAACGGTGTTGGTGTCATGCTCGGTTGGATGACACGCATGCTGCGTTGCGCCTGTACATAGACCGCGAGACTCCACATGTAGCCACAGTCACCATTGCTGGCAAGCAATTGCTTGGCCCCAGTTTTTTTTGTTTCTTCAGTTTGAAAGGACCTGTTAGCCGTGCTGACTTGGCATTTTGAATCACTGCGAAGTATCCCACTCTCATATCTGTCCACAAGGCAGTGGCTATGGCGAGAAGATGCACAATGACGCTGCTGGTCTGATGGTCATGCGCCCTTGGCCAGTGCACTGCACCACCGACCTCACCCATTGCATGCCATACGCTGGCATCACACTCCGAGATTTCCTCGTAGGAAGAGTGACTTGGTTTTACGGCTCTGTTGGCATTGTGCAGTGCATACACGGCGACGAGCCACACAGACACACAAAGCAATGTGGGAGGAACTGCTGATCAGCTGCATAGCGCAACATACCACACAAGCCATCCAGAAACCGCCAACACATATGAGTATGTATGATATTACAGATCTACACTACCACCAGAGCAGTCCCACCATGCTCAGGTGCAGTGTACATGCAGACAACTTGGTCAACAGCATTGCGACGGAAATGAAGTGCCTCATCACGCAATCATATAACAGGAAGCCGCCCATGCTGGATCCTAAACTAGCATACTCCAGCACCCCATGTCACCGCAGCTCACCAGCCTGAAATGACTGAATGCCAAGATCCATCACAACCTGCGCCACAAAGCAGATTTGACGGGTTTGTTCATGCTCTTGTGTGGCTGCCATGAGTGTCCTTGCTGCCTATCCCCCTCGCTCCTAGGCCGCTGCTATTCTCTTCATGAAAACTTCACATATCAGTTCCTTGCAGCCCGCCACATCGATGTGAGCTTATGGCACCACCATTACAGCAGTTCTCAGAAATGTGTGCCAAGCACTTGCAGATGAGGCATGCTGTTTTGCAGCCGCTCCTTCACCTCTGCGCCAGCCCACTCTGACCAGCAACGGTGCAGGCACAGCACCCGCAGCGACGAAAGACCCCCCATCTCTTCACAAAACACCTCGCCGTCCGGCAGCGCGGTGTGCCAGAGCTCCAGCGTGCGCAGCGAGGCCAACAGCGGCACGTGCAGCACCACCCGCCGCCGGACATCACAGCGCAGGCTCAGCCGCTGCAGCTGTGCCAGCTTCTCACACCCCGCCATCACGGCAGCCCCCGCCAGGCCCGGCCGGCTGTACAGGGACAGCGCCGTCAGCCCCTGCAGGCGCGACAGCGCCTCCGCCACGTCAGCAGAGGCCTCTGCCGGCGCGTCCTCGCCCTCGACGACGCCTCCGTGCACAGCCACATCAAGCACCCGCAGGCTGCGCAGTTCGGCGCAGCCGCGCAGCAGCGGCAGCAGCGGCGCGGGCGGGTCGCTGCTGCTCACCACCTTGAGCCGTGTGACAGCTGGCATGCGCTGCAGGCACAGCACAACGCCCGCAGCACCCGCTGGCCCGGCGTCCACCCCGCTGTCCACAGTCAAGGATACCACGGCCGGCAGCACGGCGGCAAGGCTCGCCATCGCCGGCCGCATGTCCCGACCACCGTCACCGCCGACTGTCAGTCGCGCATCCAGCCGCACAGCACACCGCTGCATTCCCGCGGCGATCCCGTCGACCTCCTCTGCGCATCGCTGGCGGCCATCAACCACCAGCGGCGCCCGCAGGGACGCCAGCTGCGTCAGCTGCACCAGCCGCGCGACCGCGTGTAGTGCGAGCGCGGCATCGCGAGCCAGGCCGCAGCCGGCCGTGAGCTCCAGGCACCGCAGACGCGGCGCCGCGGCGCATGCCGCGGCAAACGCGTCGACGTCGGCGGCGCCGCGGAAGACGCGGCCGCGGAGCCGAAGCTCCTGCAGGCTGGTGAGCCCTTGCAGTGCCGCCTCGAGGGTGGGGCCACCGCCGTAAGCTGCGGCATCAACTCCGAGGTCCAGCACGGTCAGCCCCGGAAGCTGCTGCAACCCACGCCGCAGCGCACCGCTGAGACTCTCCCCTGCTGCCGCTGCTGATCGCACGCTGCGTGCCTCATCATGGTACGTGGCTGTGCTCACGCGGAGGCGGCGCAGGGCGGTCAGCCGCTCGAGGCAGCGGGAGAGACGGGTGAGCTGGCTGGGCTTCAGCCGGAGGCAACCGAATACAGCTTCGACGTCACGCAGCGCCCGCATGTGAGGCAGCGACGCTGCCAGGGCTAGCAGCGACTGCGACAGCTGCTTGTCGTACGTGCGGCAGTCCATGTGCCAGCGGAAGGTGTCCTCGCCGCTGATGGCAAACGTCTCCAGTGCTGGCAGCTGCCGCAGCGCAGGCACCAGCGGGTGGAGGTCAGATGCGGGCGAGACGGTCTTAGACAGGTCAAGCGATCGGAGCTCACTGAGGCGCAGCAGTACATGCGAGACTGCGCTGAAGGAGCAATGGAGGCAGTTGTGGCTGAGGTCGAGCTTCCGCAGCCGTTGCAGGCGGGACAGTGTTGTTAACGTCCGTGAGCAGTCATGGTGCAGGCCTGTGTCTTTGAGGGAGAGGGAGGTCAGGTTTGACAGTGAGGTGATAAAGGGCATGGGATTGTCATTGTGCCACTGCAGCAGCTGGTGCTGGAAAGAGAGGTCTGTCAGGTCAGTGAAGCTGTTTGTGGCCACAAGGGCACGATCCAGAGAGGCAGGGCAAAAGCCAGACAGATGCAGAGACCGCCGCAAGTCAATTGAGGGATTGTATGCAATGATGACGAGGCTGTGGAGCACGGAGGGGAGCAGGAGCAGAAGCTGCGGAGGTGACAGGCCTGGTGACCGGATGAGGTCTAGTGTCAGGTCAGAGAACAGGTCAGTAAGCACCTGGACTGCGTGCCAGGTCATGTAAGTACATGCTGCAGTCATGCTTCGTCCTGACCACTAAATGCTATGTGTGACCAAACAGTGCCCACAGAGTGGCATATGCAGCGATATGTTTGGAGGGTCCGTGCCAGTCGTTTGCCATGCAGCTGATGACAGTACATGTCAAACGAGGCACACTTGACACTGTGTGGAACCTCACCTGTCTAGCGGCGACATCTGCTTCTTCTTTGCCAGCATGTGCTGCAGCCCTACTCAAACGATCAAACAGATGGAGGCAGACGTGACTCCGGGTGCCATCGTCAACGAGCAGGTCTGCTGTCTGCATGGCTGTGTCAGTCATGTCCCGAATTGTTCTCGGCAAAGGTTTGCTGGAAAGTCTGAGTGCAACCTACATAGCGGCCTGCACACCTTGATCAAGGCACACAGGTCACCAACGCTGTGGTCGCTGCAGCAGACCTTCCCCTGGACATGCTGTAGCCACAGCTGCAGATCTGTCTGACAAACAGGAAGCGGAAATTGGCCAGACAATTCAGCGTGTGCTTGCATGTCAGTCAGTAAGACGCTGTTACTGATGACGCTTTCGCTGAGCTCATGTGAACCGCTGCACAATTCATTCGGACTTTGGGGAGTCGTCATCCCAGCTTTGAGCTCCTGTTCTCCGTGGTCGAGACCAGGAGGCATAAAACTGATACTTACCATGCCACAGGATCGTCTGAGCCTGCAAACGAATCACTCTCGTCGTGGATCGCCGAAAGCACAACAACGGTGTTGAAACATTGACGGAAATGACGCTCAATCACGTTTTGCACAGATGTTACGCACCAGTCATGGCCAGTATAGCTGAAAATTCCTCACCTTCTCTTGACACAGTTGTCCTGCGTGCAGATTTGATAGGTCCAGCGTGGCAATTAAGCCAGCTCCAGAACTGCAGCTTACGTCCTGCTACTCGACTCGGCGCGAATTTTGTCGGTCCAAAGCATAATGACAGCAGATTGTCGTTCCTAAACCCACTGACAGCAGAATTCCAATACCATGTAGCTTGTTGCTGGACAGGGCTATGCTTTGGGATATCAGGGATGTTCACCTCTCGCACAAATCGCTCGGCAACAGTGATCCAGCTTCATCACGACTCGGCCGGCGATCGCCCTGAGAAGTACATGTGAGCCATTGACAACACCAAAGGCGGAGGTCATCAAGTACAGTATATTGTGAGCCAGGGCACGATTTTGTACGTTCTCTACGGCGTACAAATTCTCGCTTTCTCGATGCATTGGTTGCCACCGCGTCACACTCACTGCAACCTGACGTTGAAGGTTGTACTACTAGGCCAAACATTTGCCACAAGAGGCCCCTGTTCTAATTCAATTGGGGGCTGGTTACTTCAGCGCCATTGCATTGAGACATCGCGTAGTCATAATTTTCAAACAATTTATACAAACTGACCGCACCCAGCACTGGCTATCACAATGGAACCTTGGAACGCTTGTCAGTTTGAACCTGCCTTCTCTACACTCTACCACATCGATGTCAGTCGTGTTGCAGTCCTCACTCTGACCTGCCGGATCACAGGCAAACTCATAACACGTCTTCCATTGCCAGGGCCAAAGACACATGGCCCTTTGCATGCCCGTGCCTGCGCATATGCACATGCCATCATCCGCTCGACGTTTGCACCAGTGTGCCTACTCTCGCAGAAAGGCGTTGCCGTGTCATAGAGCTGTGGCATCACGTGTGGCAGAGCAGCTGCTTCAGGCAGCACTAGGGCCTTTCTTACACGGCCTTTCTGCCAGCCCCTGCGCCTCGGCTCGACCCCAAGCAGCCGTGCCACCTGATTTCTGTCACTGCGCTTGAGTTTCCTCGCCAGATCCTCCTCCCCAGCCTCGTGCAGATGCTGCAGGGATGGTAGGTAGCGCCAGTCGCCCGGCTCCCCATCTGGTGGTGGATGCTGGTCCATGAAGCTGCTCACCTCCTCAGCAACTTCTGCGGGTGTGATGCACGACATCATACGCTTCGTTCGCATCCCCAGCCTCACTGCCACCTGCATAACGTCACCAGCCTCACTGCATAACATCACCAGCCTGACTATAGCCTGATTGCCACTTGCATAACATCACCAGCCTCACTACATAACATCACCAGCCTCACTATAGCCTGACTGCCATCTATAGCCTGACTGCACACCATCACCTTGCTCTGCGTCCCAAGACACGACCGGCGCCATGAACTGCCAGACCTGAACGCTCGCACAGCCCGACTCTCCTCGCATCGTGGGACAGCATCATGCACTCTCAGAACCCCTGTGACACTGCAACCAATGACGATGCAGGCCTATGCTACATGCTTGTTGCACCACTGTATCATGGCGGAATGTGCACGCAAGTGGCGCTATGTTGCTGGAAGGGCTAATCGGTTGCGCCTATCACGGTTCCTAGGATTGATGAAGCCGAGGCTAATAGTGGCTCATGCGCAGGTCCACTACCAGGTATGATCGGACATGGGGAGAAAATTAGCCACAACGAACAAACATGGACACAGCCAAGAGGCCACCCTCCTTGAGAACCATGCAGAAGCATGCAGCCTGCTCGACCGGAAAGAGTCAACAAAGCACTGAACGCATTCCCGGCGTGGTGAGCTGCTGCTGAGGGCTAGCAGCGCTGAATATCTCACATCCGCGAACCATGAGGTATCCGTGCATTTGGCACAACCACGTCCGCTGGTGCATGAGGCACCCCAAGCACAGACAGCCATCGGAATTCAGATCGTGAAGCTGGTGGCTCACCTTCTTGAATCCACCGCAGGCAGTGATCCATCGCACGACCTCGGGCCTCTGGCACGCCTCCAGCTGCTCGCGGGTGGGGAACTCATCAGGCGCCAGGCCGAGCGTGCGCTGCACGACTTGCACCTCGCACAGAATCGCCTCCTCATCTGTGACGACGGGCTGGCGATAGAACAGCCGCTCCCGCTGCAGCATGCTCGCGACTGCCGCGAAGCCGCCATGCAAACGAATGGCATGCAGCAGGTCATATCGCCCAGCTGCACGCACGCTCACGAGTCAGGACAGAGTCGAAGGACAGAGTCGAGCACCGCACTCCCGCGAAAGGCTCAACCCCTTATCTCTGAAAATCTTAGTGTGCATTCCCAAAAACAGCAGCTTTCATGGCCGTTTAATATAGCAATTGTCTGACAAGGCGGTCCGTTAATTTGCGCTTATAGGGTACACACAGCTCGATGGCCGGCCGGGAGGCAGGGACGGGTTGGTGGAGGAGTTGAGGTTCACACCTTCCACTACGGAGGCCTGAGAGGGCATGAAGCGCTGCGCCTCATCCTCGACCCGGACCAGGGCTTTGCCAACACTGTGAACAGATGGCACCTGTGGCTCCTCGATGCTGACCTGCACACTGTCACGTGGCTCAATTGCACACGGTATCAGTCACATGGCCAGCGCACTGCTCTGTACTGCTCTGTTGCCTTGGCGCCGCTGAGTCCTAGATCTATTCCAGTGTAACACACTGTTGCAGTCACATCGCCTGCTCACTGCAGGCACAGTGTGCCCTTGGCGCTGCTGGGGCCTTCGATCTATCACAGTGCAACACACATTGTGCCCTTGGCGCTGCTGGGGCCTTCGATCTATCACAGTGCAACACACATTGTGCCCTTGGCGCTGCTGGGGCCTTCGATCTATCACAGTGCAACACACATTGTGCCCTTGGCGCTGCTGGGGCCTTCGATCTATCACAGTGCAACACACATTGTGCCAGACAACGCGTCGACTTTCTCGTGCACATCTCAAAGCAATGCTGACCTGCACACTGCACAGACCACTGCAGCAGTTGCGTGGTCGCCATGGCGAGGTTTGTTATTGCTACCGTGTTGCCTTTGCTGTTGGGCTGCTGTGCTGATTCCCGTGTGACACACTGGGGCCACTCTGTGCCTTCAGCGACAGAACACACAGGCATGAGAGAGGGTTAAAATGCGGTATATACCCACGTCGTGGCAGCAGATGGGAAGTTACAAAATACTCGGCAAATCTGCGTATCTGGCGAGGCCTAGAAGTGCGGAAATTGGCCCGACCTTTCACTTCCACGAACCGGCAAGTTCATGTGCAATTGGTATGCCCGCTGGAGCACGCGACACCTCTCCTGAACCCCTGAGGAACGTCATGGCGCAGATGAATGTGACAGCGCCGCTATGTAGCAGCCACCTGGTAACAAGTTAGGATTGGGGCTATTGCACTTACTATGCACTTATTATGTGACACCGTGATAGATCAAAGGCCCCCGCAGCAGCGACTACGGAAGAAATCTCAAGAACAAGAAAGCGCACTTGTTGTGTGATCGTGTTGTAGTAATACCACTCGCCCACCAGGCTGTTGGCAGATCCAAAGTCATCAGCGGGCCAGTCATCCACCTCATCTTCATCCTCATCATCTTCAGAATCGTAATCAAGTTCATCTGCGTCATCTGCGTGAGTCCTGCAGGCAGCCCAAAAAGCGTTACCAGTGAGACCACAGCTGCAGTGCCAGCGCTGCGCACTGTGGCCAAGCAGGTGCAACAGCGGCATAGCTGGTAGCTGGTGCATACATGATACTCCTGTCGTCGGGAGCATCATAGCCAGCTTGAAGCGCCATGGAGCTGTCAACGCTTCCGGGTTGGATCTTGCCGGCGTGTGTGATGGTGGTCATGTGGCTGGAGCGATCCTGGTTAGCGACGACAAGCTGGTCAAAGCTGTATAGCTCCCTGTCCTGTTCGTCGATCAGCTCGTCGCCACAGTCCACAGAAACAAGCGCAGCGGCATGAGCTATAGTGGCGTCATTGTGTGGCACCGCATGTCCAGCGGCCATTGGCACCGCATGTCCAGCGGCCATTGGCACCGCAATGCTCATGCTCCTGCCTGTTTCCGTGGCTTCTACAGTCATATGCGCCGACGCATCAGATATAGGCTGTTTCTGGGTCTGAGTGGAGTGAGAGTCGTCAGCACTCTCCTCCATAGTATCTGATGGACTCTCAGGTGTGTCATCAGAATCAGAATGAGAGCTTCCAGTCAACAGTGGATCCAGAGCTGTGGGAAGCTGCACCCAGCCGGATGCAATGAAGCAGGACAGGTCCCAGTCAAGGTTGTCAAGGTCTTGGTAGTAGCCTCTGGGTCGGGATGCTGCTCTGCAGCCAAGAGTCTGTGCCACCTGCAGCAGGTCTGGGTTCAAAACGGAAACAACATGACCGGAACCTAGGAATATCCCATCGAGCATGATGAATACTGAGACATTCACCCATGTGACTGAGTGGGCTGTTTCACCTTTGCTAGACCCCCAGCCTTCTTGATCAGGGACACCAGGTCCACTCTTCCGTGTTTCCTGAGGTCCTTATATCGAGGAAGCTCACGTTCACCTCTCACTTTCTCTCTGAACCTATTAGGCAACTCAGCTATATAGGGCTCCAACTCCCGCTTCAGCACACGAATGTACAGCTCCTCCCTGCCAAGCTGAATCAGTCCGGAGGGCAGCTTCACCGTGATCGTTTTGGCTTTGCAGTCCACATCCAGCAGGAATTCCGGCACAAGCGGAATCCTGTGATGTACTGTATGAGTCTCAACCACATTCTGAACTTCACTCCGTTCTTCTACACATTGCCGCAGTAACGGAATGGCGAGCTCATCGGCTACCCACAGCTGGCAGACGTAATCAAGATCAATAATTTCCTGCATAGACATGTGGTAGTATCGGCATGTAGATAGCACTTGATCATGTGTGCGTTTGACACAGCGGAAGTACGACAAGTTCGTGTCAGCAAATGCGCACCTCCACCACTCCCACGCAGTGGCCATTCTTCACTCGCACAGTAAAGCCAATCGGGCGATACTTTCCTGTGCAAACTTGGGCTACCCCGTTTCGCCCCTTTTCAACTCCAGGCATCTGGACGCTGCAGTACCAACTTGCAGCCTTCCGCCATGTCTACGTCAGTTTGGCAGCCGGCAGGCGATCGGGTGTGATCAAGGTCTGAACGATTCACAGTTCTTTTCCCATGTAGCTTAATGACTTGCCAGTATGGATCACCGGTGCGATTAAATGTAGCACGCACTGTAAAATGCGGCATTTCGCGGCCGGCCAGTTCTGTGCGTGGCTACCAGGGTCTCTGCACAAGGTTGCGCTTGCTGTGATCATGGATTTTCAAACCACAGAACTGCAGCAGCCGTTTTTCTGAGACAGCCTGTTCCGGCAAAGGTTCATGTCGCCGCACATAAGTTCAGGCCACTTGCCTCCAGTGCTCAGAACAAGTTCAGGCCACTGGAATGACAATGAACAAAAAATCTCAAACAGTTTACCATAGTTGTGCTCTTCAAGCTGGGACTTACATTTCTCCGCACTGTGCAATAGCTACTGCCAACCGCGGCTTCTTTTCACGGTCCGTCTGGACGTGCTCTATTTTCCTCACAATTCTTAGGCCATCCTCAATGACACGCCCAAAAACTACGTGCTTTCCGTTCAGATGAGGTGTTTCACTACATGTCAGAAAGAATTGACATCCGTTTTGATCCTTTCCAGAGTTTGCCATACTCAGCAGGCCGGGGCCGGTATGTTGTGCGATGAAATTCTCATCTGGGAAGTGGCCGTCATATATACTCATCACACCTGTGCCGTCACCCTGCATCAAAGAGCCCCTGTTTGGTATTCAAGCATGCACAGCTTCCATGCCCTCTTTCGCGATGATGCCATCCGATCACACCATCACAAGGCACGCCAGGCTGAAAAAAGCAAAAGTCAGCCAGCACTCAGAGCCTTCAGGCAGTGGACATCCGACATTCCCAGACTCAATCGCAACTACCTGTTCAATGCAACTAAATCGTGTACAAGACGGACTGGGATCCTGCGCTGTCAGACACCGTTGACATGTGTGCATGCAGTGCAATGGGTGAAACGGAGACGCCATGTTAGATCCTGTACCGCAATCAAGCATGAGCGCTCCTGCGGCTTTCTGTGACTGTGAGTATACTCACACATCATTTCGAAGCGCCAGCTACAGCAACACAACCGCTGGTGTCCTCCTGAAGCTGGCTGTTGTTTGTATATGGTACACACGGATACAACAGATCCTGGTGTACGTGGCCTGCAGTGCGTGAGTTTGAAGAGCATGCATGTCAGACGAAGCGCAACGTGTTATCCGCCCTTCAGGCTTGCACGGGCGGCCAAGGTAGGCAGTACTTACCCGCACAAAGTCTCCACCTTGCACAATGAAGTCTCGCTCTATTCTGTGTATTTTGCAGTCTTTGTAGCCTTGTGGCACGCCGTTCTTGCGATGTTCGCCAGTGCAAAATTGACGAAAGTTCTCACAGGTCTTTGGGCAGATGTCTGCCCACAGCTCCATTTTAAGTCGCCCGACGGGTGTCCCTCCTATCGTAATATCTGCATCATTGCATATCCGACTCAGCATGAATCTTGCTTGGCCAAGATGACGCGAATTGTGGCAGGTAGCAGGTACATCTGAGCACACCAAAGTCACCCCCCACGGCAGCAGATACCTGTTCATACAGACATATCAGCTGCAACAGTGTGAAGGTTTCGGTATCGAATGAAACGTTGATGCGCACCGAAGAATACGATGGGGTTGCCATCGACAGGCGGACGCACATGCCAGATGGTTGTGCTAGCCTGCATGAAGAGCGATCACCCACTCGTCCGTATGTCTACGCAAACAGCAGACAAATTAACGTTTACTTACAGACAAGCTTATGTCTGGTTTCTGGAACAGCCATGGGCATGAGCTTCTCCTCGAGACGAAGGCAACGGCGAGATTCCGTGAGCAAACTGACAAACATAGCACCGCAGCCCCTTCACAGTACACTAATCAGTTTGCAACTTATGGCCAATGCCATCGGCATCCGTGTAGACGCGGTCTGGGCTTGAATTGGATTCAAACAGGTGTCTACCAGGCAAATTGCCATACAGCTGCTCCGAACGTCACGGGATGCAGGACCCTGCACGCTGTTCTGAAGCGAATAGAATGGACAAGTCCTTCAGCACACCCCGGAGAACGCAATGGACAATCTTACGTAGAACGGTGATCACAGCGTAGTTTATGGGCTCCGCTGCGGGGTGTTCCAAGCATGCTCAACCAACAGCCAGGATGTAAACACACTGGGACGTGCACACTGGGACGTCTGTTCTTTGTAAAATCTTACTATTTGATCTACAAGGCGATGCTGTAGACATTGAGCAATGGGTGTGCTTTGGTCACTTGCATGGCTGGAAAAAACATGCTGGAGGATGCAGCTGCAACATGCACAACCACCGCCCTGCATTGTATGCGATAGGTCCAAAATCATACTTACAATGCTAACGCGCTGGTAGGCACCAACAGTGCATTGGTCAAGCCCACGGCGTGACAATGCGACGGTCCTCCAGTTGTCATGCACACCAATACCGCTCCTGCCCCTGGGCCCAGCTGTGAGACCGGCTGTCATGCAAAGGTCCGTCGTAGCACCTTCACATACCGGTAATACGTCTCGGTAGACGTTTCAAAAAAGCTGATACACCACAGATCCGTGCATAGGCACTGAAGTGCGGCAATGTCCTTCTCATCTGTCACGCCCTTCAGCTGCAGCAGCTGCACATGCTCCTGAGAGTCCTGCATCAGCGCCAAGCCCTTGCTGTACAGAGGATTCACCAGCCGTCTGCGCAGCTGCTCTAGCTTGACTGGCACCTCCTCGACGCTCCACTCTGTGGCTTCACAGAGTTTGTCAGGCAGATGCTGTTCGTGCTTCAGAAGGACCTGCCAAGCTGCCTCGAAACCCTTCTCCTTGTTGCTGCCCTTCTCACCTGCCCTCAGGGCTGCCACCTCTTCCGGATGCGACTTCTCGGCCAGTTCCCGCGAAGCCTCTGCACACGTTCCCGTCTCAGCAGCGGGTCGACAGCATGCAAGCCGCAGCAGTCAGCATGTATACTTCAGCTGTGTCAAAACACTGTCATCTGCCAATTCCACGCACAGCAGCCATCCTCTGTTGCACAACGCATGGCAATGCATCAGAGTCTCGATGATCAGACCCACGAACACCTCATATAATATGAGCTGTACCACTATAGTATGTCAGTTGTGGAAGGCACACACCATGTGCAACAGCGCTTGTGCTCACATGGTAGGTCAGTTGTGGAAGGCACACACCATGGCATCCAAACACAAGCGTCAACCAACACAAGCGTCAACCAATGGATCGCACCAAGAATGCCGAGCATGGACAGCCTCCCCGTCGAGGCCAGCAGGTGGGTGTTGGCTTCCTTCAGCATCCGCTGCAGCCGGGCCACCCGGTGCTCTGCCGCCTCCCGCTTCTGGCACTCCAGCCTCCAATTGTGCACGGCCGCGATCTCCCGCTTGATGGCAGCCCACTTGCCGTTGCGCTCCTTGTCGCGGCACGCCTGCTCCCGCTTCAGCAGCCCCTTGACCGTCTCCCGCTCCTTGTCCACGGCCTCTCTCTCGCGGTAGACCGCCTCGCGCCACATGGCGACCTCGGGGTGAATGCGGTCGAGGTAGTGCGTGTCCTCGATCTGGTCATCGCTGAGGAATAAGGGTGCAGCATTGTCAGCATCGTCCACCTCGTTGTTGTTGAGAGTGATGGGCGCAATGTCATCGCATGCTGCCTTGCAGGACAGACTGATCGAGGTGCAAGCTGCTGCAGACCTGGCGGGCCGGCGCAGTGACCAGGCGCTCGCTCCTGCACACCGTCACCTGTTGTGAAATGTTCCACTGCGGGCTGCTGCCCTGAGTCAGGGCCCCTGACAATGAACAGCATGAGCCAGCAGGATTGATGGCAGGGCCAGGAGTGGGCGGATGGCAGAGTAGGCCGTGCGCCAATTGTTGGAACGCTGTCAGCGCCTCAGCGACTGCAGCGGGGGGTTGGGTGGTAGCAATGCCTTAGCTGGAGCATTGTCAGGTCTCCAGATGAAAGAAGGGACACGTGCCGCAACAAAGACGGCGTAGCTACCATTGATCACCATCACTAAGGCCGGAAGCATGGCATTGGGGACTTGTGTCAGTGACGGGGACGCCGGTGCTGGTTGCCTGCGGGAGTTTGTCCGCAGACCCGCTAGCACTCGCTGTATGGCGAGCGCGCACAAAGTCTGCCGTGCTCGACAGCACTACTCCAGGACATGAAACCCAAATAAATGTTTGCACAGCGCACCATGGGCACATGATGGACCAGCTGTCCTCCGTCCGAGTTGACATGCTTGCGCCTGCACACACCGCGACAGCGACGATTATGTTCTATGGCCAACTCTGAAGAAGGCCCCAGAATTTCCATACCAATCTGAAGTGCTATGTAGATTGGAGACGTGCGCTTAGGGCGACATGCAAGGCAAGCGCAGTATCTGAAGCCCAGCAGACTGGGGCGCGTGTCGGCTGGTATGCTAGAACTGCACAATTCTATCATGCATGCACTGATACACCAACCCGCTGATGATAAATTATGATGCTTGTTGGTTGCCGCGTGCTCGTGCGCAATCCCTGCCGTACGGCCCCCTCACTGCCTTCCAAACTTGCGAGATCATGCAGTGGGCAGGCAGACATACGATCTACAAAGGGCTACGCGCCACTGCAACGACATTGCTTACAGCCCTGATCAGTGTTTATGTAAGTGCGAGAGCTCACGCACCTGCATGGGCTCGTTCCCGAGTGGGTGAGGCGATCTAGGCGTCCCAAGTGCAACAGCGCCCCCAAGAACTCGCTACGAAATCAAGGTAAACGACAAAGGACAGAACAAATTTAATATATCACAATCAAGCTGACGCACAACCTCCGCTGACACCAGGCATACGGAGCTCGGAGTGAGAGGTCTGGACAGGTGTATCAGATCTCGCACACGCAGGCATCCGCGCTAGTGCTTTTGTACAACAGCATAGCCTGGCGCATGCACCTTCCACCCTCCACGCATCCTATCTCAACGTATACACTGCCGCTCTTTTACTGGCAAATGCGCAATTGTCTACAAACTTTCCCGATGCACATGATCACAGATATCGATAGCAGCGTCCCTGACGCCACAGATGAGGTGCACGTGCATGCACCTTCCAAGAACAATGCAGCGCGGGCAGCAGAACGCCGGGCCGGGTTGAAGGATGTGCTCTGCATGCGTGGCGTACTGGCCATACGGCAGAGTTACAGTGCCTGAGAACTGGACAGCACTCAACAGTCCATCGCACTACCACAGAGAGGGTCGAAAAATGATCGCTCGAACCAGTCCGAACGTGTGCCCTGCTGAGCAAGGTCAAGGCATGGCACAGTCTCACATCTGCAGATGAGGTACATCGTTGGTGCTATCCTTTGGGGCCATGTGCAGACACTACCATGGAACCGGGGCACTACCGTCCATCGCACAAGGCATGAGTGCAGAGCGTTGGAGACACACAGAGCATCTGCGTACGCAGTAAGCAGAGCACCTGCAAAGGCAATGCACTGCAAATTCCAGCATGCAAGCCAAACCGTTCCACCATACGCGCACGGTACACAGAAGGCTGCCACAGCGTCAAGAGCACAGACAGATTTTCGACCAAAAACTGGACACACTTCTACCATACATGCCAGCCTGGATGTGCCGGTGGAGCAGTTCTGAGTGAGTAGTGAGCCGTGCTGTGAGCAGCACTAGAGAATAGTGTGAGAGAACGTTTCGAGGAAACTGTAGCGCAATACAGAAGCTGCTGTGTTTCTGTTTGTGTACGGCATTCGGCCATGGTGAATGTGTTTGATGCATTGCCATGAATCGTACCTGTGTGTTCTACCACCTTGTGGAGCATAACTCTGTAACGTATCTCACATGCCAGCCTCCATGTATGAACACAACAGTGAACGAGAGGGACAGCCACAGTAAGACACCAGGTTCAATGAGTCTAGCATGGTACCCGCTTTTTTCAATTCTTTTCATATCCTTGACTCACAATCCGAGGGCCGACAGCAAGATCAATCACTGACAATCACAGTCCAGCATACTGACACGCCATCATACCATGCTCCGGTAGACCAACCGAATTGATATCAAACTTTGAAGTACAAAGCAGCGAGCCCGAGCAAAAGAAGAAGCACACAAATATTGCGGACTTGTGGGACGACACCGCGAAAGACTCATGCCATACCATGCCAGCATGCATGTGAGAAATCAGGGCAAGCACGCACAGACCCACACGCGTGCGCACGAGGCAGCCACAAGCAAGCAAGCAAGCGACCGAACCCCAGCAGCGGCCGGCAGCAACATGCAAAACCCCCTCAACCGCAATGCAGCGCCTTACCCACACACCACCATGGTGGTGCTGCCTCGGTCTTGCTGCTGAGTCCTGGATCTATCACAGTGCAACACACCACCATGCATATGGTCGTGCACCACCCTGACTGTGTGCTGCACACTGTGCTTCTGTGCAGCTGTGGCTGTACTCATACATGTGCATGCATGGTGGCCATTGGTGGACCATTCAGCTCAGACAGTCTTCCATCCGTTTCGCAGGATGCGTTGCTTGCGCCAACCTCGGTCTTGTACAAGTTGACCTTCTTCTCATTTTGGACGCCTCCTCAGCACAACAGCACCCTTGCAACCGTGCAGGCCTGGAATGTCAAACAGTGAGAGCGCCGCACAGTGAGCCACCAGGCAGCCAGCGGCCAGGGCCGCTCACTTGTGGAAGTTCATGCATGGTGCAAAGCAGGCGATGCTACAGCTGTATACAGCGGCCCCTGCGGCTGCGCAGCACATGCCCAGCATGTGCTCCACAAGCCATACGCGAGCGCAGCACGTGCCCCGCCAGACCGCAGCACGTGCCCAGCGTGGCAGCCTTCAGCCCCATCCACCACGGCGTACATGCAAGCAGGTGGCCATCAGCGCAGGCGCCCCCATCGCGACAGCTCGCACATTCCCTAAAGCCAGTCTTGCTGTCACTGGCAACACGATCCAACGTGGCGGGACACGCCTCAATTTTGTTGCTGGCCCCTTTGGGCCTCCCGTCGACCACCTGGCGCTGTACGACTCATTGGCTGCCACCATCTCACACATTTCCGCGACCATCGAGTCCGTGAGAACCGAACACGAGGCCTCCGCCGGTGGCCCTCCCAGAACCAACAAACAAGCAATCAGATGGCGGCTGGGGGGACAAGGCCTAGATCACATCCGTCATACCGATCTGAGTCCCGGGCGAACACCCCCTCAGCACGAGCCCCTCAGCACGAGCCCCGCAGCAAGAGCCCCGCAGCACGAGCCCCGCAGCACGAGCCCCGCAGCACGAGCCCCGCAGCACGAGCCATGCAGCACGTGCCCCGCAGCACGACCACCTCAGCACGACCACCTCAGAACGTGCCCCGCAGCACGAGCCCCGCAGTACGACCCCCTCAGCACGTGCCCCACCAGCAACTGACGATAGATGTCCCGGGTCATGAACCAGCATCCGCACGCAACACGAACACATCGGGTTGCTGGGAGGCTGGAGCAACCTCACTCGCAGCACAGCGTGCAGCCGCGCAGCATGCAGGCCGCCGCATCTGCACCCCCAAGCGTGTGGGGCCGCTAAGGCCGCAGCACGGCGCCCTCACTGCAAGTGGCTACGGTGTTCAGCCCCACGTTTAGCCCCACTCGAATGTGCCCACCAGGCCAACAGCCAGCCACCTGGACGGCCAGTGTCACGTTCAGTCACTGCATGCTGAACATGCATGTGACATCCTCGCCCATCCAGGCCAGCTGATCATGCGCTGCTCCAGCCGGAGCGGTAGCTCGCAGCACGGACGTTGAACTCCGGACAATGCTTTAAGATCATATCTCGGAAGTTGTATTTCCTCTGGCTGACACCGGTGCGAGTGTGTGTAACGGCATGCATGCAATGCCGCACATGCATGTGCCAGGGTCGCCCGTGGCCGAGGATCATCCAGGCCGGCTCCAGCCGGAGAGGTAGCTGATGAGGTAGCCCAGGAGCATGAGCAGCAGAGCCTGCGCCCACGCGGCGGCCTCGCCGCTGACCGGCCGGGACAGCTTGGCGTGGTGCGCCATGCGCGCCTGTGTGACCGCGAGCGCCCGCTGTCGCGTCGCCTCGACCGCCGCGACCGCCTGAGCGCGCGCCACGTCAGCCGGCAGCGTCCATGTCAGCAGCTCGCACTGCAAGTGCCCCACCTCCAGCGCCGCCTCCATCAGCGCCAGGCTCAGCTCCAGCCTGCAACGCGCTGCGCGCTGTGTTCCGTGCATGAGGACCGGAAAGGGTTTTAATGCATCGATCAAGCGTGAACCCTGACAGCGCAGGGGGGCAAATGATCGGACCGCCTTATCTGAAAATTGCTCTGAAAAGTGTTCATCAAAGCTGCGGTGTTCAGGAATGCTCAGCCAAGAAAATCAGAGATGACGGGTTCAACATTTGGCGGGAGTATGGTACACTGACAGCGCAGGGGAACATGGTGGTATGGCTTGCGAGCATTGGATGTGTTCAAGCATGTGGCGCATGCGGCCGCGCTGGGCTGCCATAGCTCGGAACATCACAGTGCCTCGTCTGCCTGATATGATGCAGGCAGCACAGCGCGCATATCATGCAGCGGGGGCGGGCGAGAGCGCACTGCCGGAGCTTCCAGTCACTCGCGCCGGTGTTGATGCATGCATGCCATGAGTGCGCCAGCTGCAGCCGCCACTGCCGCATCGTCGCCGCGTAGTCGCCCGCGAGGCCCCCCGCGTCCACCCGCTGCTCCCCGGAGGCCCCCGCCACCGTAGCGAGCCCGGCATGCGCCGCCGCCGAGGCCACCTCCTCCCGCGTCGGCATCTCCGCGCCTCGGAGCACCTCGTTTTTGAAGAACGACGAGCTCCGGCGCTCCGCGGCGACGAGGGCCGGGGCAGCATAGAACGCAAGCACGGTGGCGCGGCCGCCGGGGGCGAGGCGGGAGGCGAGGAGCTCAAAGAACTCCGGCAGGAGGGTGTGGCGGACGCCGCAGACGGTGACGGGGTCGACGGCGACGATGGCGTCGAAGCGCTGTGTGGCGGGCAGCGCTGCCGCGAGCTCGCGCCAGTCGCCGAGGCGGCAGGCGAGTGAGTCGGCGTGGCCCTGCTGCTGTGCTAGGGTGCCGACGTGCTCCAGCTGGCGCCGCGATAGGAACGTTGCGGTCCACCTGCACGGGAGGAGACAGAGCGTGGATCCTGGCTGTGCGCATGATGCCACGCTGGCTCACTCGCTTGCTTGTCGTTGTCTCTGTCCAGCCTGTGCTTGCTGGCTGGACACACTACAATAACGGGGGGTCACAGTTTGGTCTGCCGTGCGCTTTGGTTGTCATTAAATACCTTGGGAGGGCTGTGTTCACGATGGATGCATCGGCTATAGAGTGTGTGCTGTGTGCGCCATCGTGTGTCACTGCTTTCAGGTCTGGCCCAAAGCGCACTGATGGCTGACCATACCCCCCCTTCAGTGTAGTGACAGGGAGAGAGAAACTGCACTGAGGTACGCTCCACAAAGTGGCAGAGCACAGAGGCAAGCAAGCATGGCAATCCATCAGACACATGCCATGGCCATGGCCAAACACGGTACTCAAACTGAAACCGAAATATGGCCATGGCCAAACGCCGTACTCAAACTGAAACCAAACAGCAACACAACTTCAGTAAGGCTGGACATCGGACCGTGCCCAACACAGGCGATGTCATAGGTAATCACAAGGCTGCAGCGTGGGGGCGGCTGCGGCGAAGCGCGAAGTGGGAGGAATCGTGGACACTGGGAGTACCCGCAGTGCTGCACTGGGGCTTTCACACAGGTGGTTGGCTTTGTGGCTGGGCTTTGTGGCTGGGTCCGACCAAGGAGTCGAAGTCCAAGATTAGTCAGAGTCCAAGAGGAGTGCCTGTGGCTGACATGTTGCGCGTGCACATGCCTGCACATGCCTGCGTGGCCACGAGTGCTGCGCACAACTCTAGAGGAGACATGGGATACATTACAGAGGAGACATGGACTGGGCTTGAAAAGATGTCAATCCCAATGTATCAGGACAGATTGTCTCACGGTGTCTGTCCATGCCATCCGGTAGGCACACCCGTCAACCATACAGGATCCCCGATCCGTATCCGGTTGGACAGCAGTATAAGCGGCCGTGCAGAGTGGAACAAAATGCGATCTCCCACATTTGAATCACACACAAAAAATGTGGGAGAGCGCACTTGCAGCTGTGCTGCGTGATGGCCTGCTGCGCGAGCGCCCCCCAGCCGCCACCGAGCTGCAGCACGGAGCAGCCCTGCTGCACGGCGGCGGAGGCCAGCACGGCGTCGGCGAAGCGGCGGTGGCCGTCGGAGGCGCACGCCTGGCCCGGGCGGTGCAGAGCGGGCGTGAGGTGGAGGTCTGGGCCGAGAACCTCCCGGTATACGGCCGTGCCTGCACCGTCGCGGCATGTCAAGCCGGGATTTGCACGGGAATGATTCAGAGTCTTCACGGGAACGATGTAGCCGGAAGCTCGCGTTGCGTGCTTCAGCGTGTATATGCAGTCATGTCGCTACATGCATGGGGAGTTCAAATGGGACACATGCACGAGAGTTGTACGATCCCTAACAGCCCAGCGTGCTTGGGAGTGATCTGACGGTGAAATGCGAGGTCAGCGCCAGGCAGTGGCTTGCCATGCAGCTGCTGCCATGCAGGCATGTAAGCAGGCATGCAAGCAGTCCGGGTGCGACTGTGACTCAGAGCGTGAAGCAGCACGCAGCACGCAGGACCATGTGTACGCCCAAGAACCCAGATCATCTACCGGCTGCGCGGAGCTGTGCCCGTGCTAGATGAAGCGCCTGTGTGTTACACGGAGATCAATGCAAGAGCCCGGCAGCGAGGGCAAAAACAAGCAAGCAAGCAAGCAACCAGACTCCCGCAAGCAGGGAGTATCGAGCACGAACACACGCAGGTTCCCAAGCGACAACGAACCGACGCAATGGCACACCCCCGTGCTGGGCTAGGCTAGCAGTTGCAGCATAGCTAGGCTACTAGTAGCGGTCGCAGCATAGCACACCCCCGTGCGCCACCTAGGTGTAGCACCTGTGTGGTAGCTGTACTTAGACCCTCAAGCTGTTCGCAAACCCGGAAGCTGTACTGAAACCCTCAAAGGCCCAACCGTCACACCAACGAAAAGCAGCGCAGTGCAGGCAGAAGGTGGGTGCCGCGACGCAATACAGCCCACGGCAGGAGACTCGCGGCGATGACTGCAAAGAGACATGCAGCAACACGTTCAACCCAAGAGCCTGGGCGCCAGCCGTGCTGGTAATGGTGCAGTTGCGGTGCAGGCAGTGCATGTGATACACTTTGACAGATCAAGGCCCGAAAACACATTATAACAATAACGCATTGCAGCCGAGCCGAGGCAAGGCAGCAGGGAGCCAAACGGACGACCACAAGCAGCATGGTAGCCGTAGACGCTGGCATGCACGCGTTGCAGTGCAGGCGGTGGAAGTGGGGCCCGCACCGAGCTCGTCGATAAGCACTTCTGCCGCAATGTAGTTGGCATCGATGCTGCGGCCGCTGTGCACGTGCTGCGACAGCAGCGACACGCAGCCGAGCCACTGCAGCGGCCCCAGCCGCCACGCATTCTCCCCCAACGCGTCCATGTTCAGCATCAGCACCAGCGCCAGCGCCCCGAGGTCTGACACCTCCCACTCCCGCTCCCGGTAGCCACGCAGCAGCCCGACTGAGCCGTACCGCACGACCCGCACGGCGGCCGCCACGCTCAGCACGCGCACCGTCGCGGTGAGCTTTACCTCGCGGTGCGCGTCATGCATGCGCACGCAGCCGCCGGCAGCCGCGGGCGGCTGCAGCGGCGACCCAAACGGCGCGCGCTCGGTTGCCGTCGTTCCCATCGAAAAGGCCTGCGGCGGCGCGTACGCAGGGCACACCTCGTACACGTGCACCGCCGCAGCGGCGGCGCCGCCGTATGTGCTTTCCTCGCCGTCGGGCCGCACGACGCGCAGCGCAGCGCCGGGACCGATGCCCGCAGAGAGGTACCGGCCGAGCCGACCGAGCGCCCAGGACTCAAACATTGAGAGTTTCGGGCTGGTAGCGCGCGGCTCCCAGGGCACCCGCAGGCCCATCGCGCTGACGGCGGCGACGGCCGCACGCATGCCGTCCTCGTGGAACCCGTAGCCACACCACGCCCCTGCGTAGTACACAACCCCCCCGCCGGAACCCTGAATCGACGGCAGCTGCTGCTGCGCGTTCCAGGAGGCCATGCTGAAGACCGGGTGTGCGAGGGTCATGTGGTTGATGACTGTCTCCTCTCGGGGTGGCGTAGGGGGGTTCAGCGTGACGAAGAGGTCGCGGCAGCTGTCAGGAAGGTGCTGCAGGCGGTGGAGGCCGTAAGAGACGCAGACAGCGGCCGCGTGGTCCGCCGCGTCAGAGCTGCTGATGACGTTCCAGCTGGCCCAGCACGCCGGCGTGCGCGGCATGAGCGCCTTGTCTGCATGCATGGCCGAGAATGTCCATGGCGAACTGCGCGTGAGAGTGGTGGGGGAACGCTACCATGTTGCAGCACGATGCTGCACTGCCCTGCTGCAAACCGTACCCTCAGACAGCTATAGGGCGACTGCCCTTGGGTAGCTTCAAGGTGTTCGTTGTAGGGGTGACTTGGGGGGCAGTGGTAGCCACTTAGTGTGTGTGGCACTTGGCCGCGTTGCCTTCCGGCATCTTCGTGAACACACAACATCACAACAGTATGAAAAGGATACATTGCTCTGCAGAGCTGTGGCACTCCACATGACAGCAGGGAATGTATTGGCATGTGCTCATGTGCATGTCTGACGTACTCCGTGCCCACCGCTCCGTGCCCACCGCTCCGTGCAGGCGGCTTCACTGCAGCGCGGAGCTACGCGGCTTGATACTGCCAGGCTCGCGCACGGCCCCCGCTGGTGGGCCTGTGCTTCCTTATACACTGTGATACATCGAGGCCCCGGCAGCACCGAGGGAAGAAAGCACGGAACAAAACAAAGATTCCCAAGGATCACAGTCACCCTGCGCTTCCAGCTTTGTACTGTGTGTGGATGTCCAGGGGCCGCGGTTCGGAGGCGCCGCAGTACTGTCATGGTAGACAGCATGGTGTAGGCATCGTGCAGTGGCGTAGCACGAGAGCACACCGTGTCCATGCACCTTGATGGGCCGAGGGAGCGAAATCTGGCTCTCAGAGATATCCAACGAAGCTGCTGTGTGCGGGAATAGCATGTGCTCATATGATGAGTCATATAGAATCAGAGAACAAGAATGCGTGAACGAAGGCTGACAGGCTGACAGGCATGCGGTGCAACACGTAATTGCACCCGTGGAAGTCGGGTGGGCAGGGGAGTCGCACCGCGGTGGAGGTAGACGTCGTTGTCTGCGTAGGGAATGGCTGCCAGGATTGCGGCCTCGCCTGCTGTTGCGCTCGAGCCTCGCAGCCGCAGCGAGATGTCGCTGTGTGTTGCCAGCACCACGCGGTCAAACACTTCACTTCCACCGGCGAACTGCACACAGGCCTGCGCCTGTCCTGCGGGCAATAGCCTGGATCAGCATGGTGCATGGTAGCCGGCTGGCATTTGTGGCCGTTATAGCGTGTGACGGCCGATGTTGTGGGCTATGCCAGTGCACCTGATGGATCGTGGCCAGTCGAACGCGCTGCAGACCATTCCGAGCAACAAAGACATGCATATGCTTGCTTGCCTGCATGCTTGCCTGCATGCTTGCATGTGAACATGGCATGTGTGCCGCGCAGGTCTAGGCAATGACACCAGTGTAAAATTCGAATTGCTGACCGTCAGAAGTGTTGTCGCTTGCAGAGTCACAGGGAGGTGAGGTCGTTCGAGCGGCAGGTGGAAGCAGCTCCAGAAGCACACCTGCATCCCCTTGTTGGACAGTGACTGACTCCACCGCCGTGCTGGTCCGCACTCTATGCAAGCGAGGTAGGACGGCGTTGACATAACTCTCGCTTCGATTCTTGACAACACGCCAGAGCGGCCGCTGGAGCACGTCTAGCAGGTGGTGGTTGACCCAGAAGCGCACAAGCATTTGCACGGGGAACTCCTCGGCCTGCGTGTAGGGAACCGACCATACGGCGGCACACATGGGGACCACGTAGTTGTTGCGGAAGTATTCGCCGTACCTGCAGGAGCACGCTGAGGTTGCGCGGAAGTGGTCAACTCTGTGATCCACGTCTCGGCCGACACCAACACAGGTTGAGCCCGCTGACAGCGACCGCGCCGCTCGCGACACATGAGACAACACAAGGATTCGTACCCTTCAGCCTTGATGTATTCTCCGAGGGTAACATCGCGGTACCTGTCGGCATTGGCTTCATTCAGCACCTTTGGGGCCTCACGACCGAAGCGCAGCACCTCTCGCACCATGCGAAGGAAGTTCCAATTGAACAGATTCTTTCGCTGAGCAAATATGGTGCTTATATTATGACTGGCCCATTCTAAAGTGCCTCCGTCAACGGAGATGGCGAATGACATGTCACTAGCCTCAGAGTCGACGCCAAGATGCTCAAGCCAACTGACAAAGTGCGGGTACGTAGTCAAGTTGAACACTTGAAAGCCTAGATCAACTGGCGTCCCGGATGAGTGATCTGTGAGAGTGTGGCCCCCACAGCGCTCCTCGCGTTCAAAGAGCGTCACTTCTGCGCCATGGTACTGCAAGAGCCACGCCGCAGCAAGACCGCTGACGCCAGATCCTACGACAGCTATTCGCTGACCTCGAACTGTCATACTCTCTACGCAGGAATCACATGGAAGCGGGCATGTGTCCGCTCAGCAGCTCTGTAACCGCGTTCACTTTCAGGACAGCGTCCAACGACAAACACCGAAACGGGTACGTAGAGTTTGCGACACGTTGTTGTCCAATGCCTCAAATCGAGGCCGATCTGCTGCGCAACAAGGCTATGGCGTGTGTGCACAGCATGCTTGGAGACACATCGAGCGTGCGATATCGGGGGTGGCTGGATGCGAATGCATGGCGGTAGATTGTTTCACCGACGGGTGAGCTCAAGCAAACCACAGGCTGTTCCGCAGCAAACGCCACGCCTTGTCACCGTGCAGCACACGCCGCAGCTCTCATATGTGCATGCATGCAGGCGTTAACTAAGAGTGCAGTGCCAGTCACTGTGGGCTCTGCGGCCTCTGTACTACGTAGTACACACTAGTAGAGGATCTACCAGCATAGCAGCAGCAGTCCCACGCATGGGCAATGCTTGGCAGGAATGTAAATGTGACGCGCTGGCGGAGATCAACGCAGCAGTCCGACGGGATCTTCGAGCGCAACAGAATGTAAACAGAATGTAAGTGACCGGATCCCAGCAACATGTCGGGCCGCTGCAGGCCGGCGTCTTGTAGACTCAGGACGTCTAGTAGACGTCCAGGCATGCATTCAAGACATGCATATGCAAGCGTCACCACACCGACAGCCGATTAAATACAGCTCTCATTGCAGAAGACTGAACGAGCCAAAGGTGTCAAGGACAGTTGTGCCAGCTAGACCATCAGCAGTGCAAATTTAGTCTGTACAGACTAACTTTGCTGCGTATGTAGTCTTGGCAGAGCTTGCAAGTAACCACAGTGATCCTCACTTCGCAGATTTTGTGGACCACACGCTAGACATGAAAGCAGAGGGGATTCGGCGCTGCAAAGTGATGATTACTTACCTCAAAAGAGTCGGGACAGGGCTGGGAGAATTCCAGTGGGACCTGGACCTGCTAAAGGATAATGATATATCATAGGTACTCATGATAACTTCAGCTATATATACGTACTATAGGTACTCATGATAATTTCAGCTTTTGAAATGGAATGTAGATGTAATTACTTGCCGTGTACGCCATTGACGTCTCCGGCCAACCGGGATACGGGAGCTGCAGCTTCATGAATTGTTGCATGTTATAGTATACGCTGGTGTACATTCTGTCTCTTTAATTTCTTAGTTTTGGGATGATTCTGGTATTTAGACAGTATACCAGAATTATCACAACAAGTTTCTCCAACTTTTCAATTTTTCTGTTCACATGCTTGGTTTGTGTGTGGCCTGCGCCAGATAGCCATGCCACGCAGCCGTGCAAAGCGTGGTTATGCTTATGGTCAGTTCTGGATTACCCATCGTGTATTGCCATGTTCAGAGCAAGGCATTGCAGCCGTGACGTCCTCAGGCTGATTATACAACCCCGTGTACTATTGTAGCTGAGCGCAGTGGTTCAGCTGCCACCTTACCTTGCATTTGACCCCTCTGCTAGTACTAGTGGCCGCATGCAAAGGTCACAGTTGATCTATGCGCTGGTGCTGAAGGACACACCAATTGATCCTGTAGGAAATTTCGTGCACGGATCCGGATGCCCACCTGCAGGCACATGTACAGCAACTATTGTAACACACAATCCGTCTGACGAGGCACTGGCAAAACTCGTCGCGGATGACCACTCATGTACACTTGTATGGACACACAGATGTTCGGTAGCAGGTCGCCCTAGTGTAGCTTTTACATCATTGCCAGTATACAAGGGTCAATGTGTTACACAGTGATAGATCTAGGACCCAGCAGCGGCAACGGGAGCGGCAACAGGAGCGGCAACAGGAGCGGCAACAGACCAGGTAACACGCAAACAGACAGACAAGGGTCAATGTGTAGAAAGCTTTCTAAACATTAAGTGGTGCTGCCTGAGGTGCTGTATCACATCGCAATCATTGAAGCCGACTATCAGTTTGTGGCACTGTGATACATCAAGGCCCCAGCAGCCACGAGGGAGGGTAGCATGCAACAACACAACAAGGACCAGCAGCAGAGCCGCCTTGCATGCTGTCGAGGAGACAAGCCACAAGGAGTACCACCTGCAGCGCAAGCACACAGGTGCAGCAACCCGGACTAGTGCATCAGGATCTGGACAAAGGCCGCATGTTCCAGGTGCCACGGCGCGTCGTCGGCTCGAAGTCGGTGCGGAGCCGGCCGCGGCAGGCAGCTTGCATATGACGGGCCACATGGCCATATGCATGCGCCACAGCCAGTGCAGCCCCCACACCCCCCCCCCACCCCGTCCCTCCTCCTCCCTTCCTCTTCCCTCCTGCCCGCGCACGACCGCCATTTCTCCTCTGCCCCCCTTCCCGGCCACCGCTCGTACAGCCTGGCTGGCTGTGGCTGCGGCCCCTGGGACCGGTGCCTCGCGGCTTCGGAGATGGCCGTAGCGCGCGGCTGCGCGCCCGTGTAGCCTGATGGTGTCGGGTAGGCGCCCGCCAGTGGGCCTGGAGCGTGCTGACTGTGTTTGGGGTGCGCATGGAGTGTGTGGTACTGCGCGGTGCTGCGCTCGGTTCATGCGTTGTTTGTGTGTGTCTGTGTGTGTATGTGTGTGTGTGTGTGCATGCGCGTGTGTGTGTTCGCTTTCATGGCAGCGCAAGTTTGAGCGAAATCGTTCTGGCATTAGCTCGTGCGGAGAGTAGCCTTGGTACTTGCGATGGGCTGTCTGCCTTTTTGCGTGTTGCCTGGTCTGTTGCCTCGGCGCTGCTGGGTCCTAGATTTATCACCGTGTAACACAGCCAGGGCCCACACTGCACCAACTGCCGCGGCGATGCGCAGCAGCCATGGCTCCAGGCCACAGTGTGCTTGAGCAAACAGCAGCAACTTGTTGAACGTGACAGCCAAGTTTGACCGGGGTGGCCAGGCCTTGTGGCTGGGCATAGCTGGGGATGGGACAGCACGAAGGGGGGGAGTGTGACGCGGGCCACGAGCACCACTCAGCACGGGCCGCGAAGATGGATGCCGGGCGGGGGCCTATACGGGGAGGGGGGCGTTCGGACTGAACTGCTTGATACAGTGCCAGCGGATGCGCCATTCCGCAGCGGCGTATGCATGCTGCCTTGCCAGCGCCGGCAGGCCATCTAGATCTCTGGGAACCCCCTACCATCGAGAAACCAAAGGTAGATGCTGCAGTGAAGGAAGTGTGGGGACCGGTACCGCAGGGCACGCGGGTCAAAAGCACCTGCAGTCACATGATGCATGGGGCTCATGCACAACACACATACATGCTGATGGACTGATCAGAATCCGGAGATGCAGCCTGTCAGTATGCTCACACTAGCATTAATGAATATTCAGAAGCTCATATGCATGTCACACACCGGACGATTATTATATATTTGAAAATGTGCATTTCAAGTGGGAACTAATGTTCGACATGTATGTATGACCCTTCTCAAGCCAGTTACTACAAAAGCGCATGCATGTCAGGTGCGCGCGGCTCGCCAGCATCAAGCGGGGAGAAGCCCAGGTCCACCAGAGGGGAGACCGCAGCATGACGGAGTCCGCCTGCGTCCTGCTGCGCGGCCAGAGCCAGATGGGGTGCTGCAAGAAGCACGCCCGCGGCGGCTGTGACGACCTTCATCATGCTTGCAGGCCGGGCGCTGAAGTGAGTGCGCTACAAACTTCAACCTGAAGACTCGATCGGATGTCTTGCCTATGAGGGGGAGGCGCGCAGGCAGACGTGGAGCGTTTGAGGCTGCTACCTGCACAGCACAGAATGCTTCCTGGAGTGTGCCTGGAGTGTGTCAGCTGCTCTGCACCGCTTTGCCGTTCGCATGTGCATGAGGTTTGTACAGCGCTAGCCTCGTACAGCATCATAACACTGAGGCCTGTCGAGGTCTGCCGACATGCATCTGCACCCCGAGCGTGTGGCACCGCTGAGACCGCACCACGGCACCCTCACTGCAAGAGGCTGCAACGCCCAGACGCACGTTCAGCCCCGCTTGAATGCGGCCACCGTGCCAACTGCCAGCCGCATGGAGGCACGTGCAGCGTGCCGACCTGGGCCGGGCTGCGGCCTGCACAGAAGCCACTGGCGCGTGTCCAGGGACCCCAGGCTCACAGCAGGGCGACACTCTGGAGGGCTAGCATCATGTTGTGGCAATGCATGCTGCACATGCATGTGACAGCCTCGCTCGTCTATGCCGGCTAATCATGCGCGGCTGCAGCTGGCCAGGTAGCTTAAAGCATGGAGGTGCATGTTGGACTCCGGACATTGTGTTTCCCCCTCGCTGACATCTGTGTCAGTGTGCTTAGCGGCATGCATTGCGCCACATGCATCGATAAAGCGTGTACCGTACTGCCACCAAATGTTCAACCCCTCAGCTCTATTTTTTTGGCTGAGCATTCCCAAACACAGCAGCTTTGATGGAAACTTGTGGGAGTAATCGTCTGATGTGTTGGTCCATTAATTTGCAAGTACAGGGTCAAGTGTTAGCGCAGGCGGGCATGTTGGCATGGCATGCCAGAGGGGGGTGGGCACTCAGCCCTCTGGCACTCCCACCATTCACGCGGACACCTGGGACCTATTTCAACAACATTGGGACGTCCATAGGGCATATATACATGCACTGGAGCTGCCTGTTGCCTCAAATTGCAATATTGGGAAATCGGACACTTTCAGGCCGAATCTGCCCTGATTATTGGGAAAATGGACCCTACTTTCCCAATGTACCCCAGACTCATCCCAATCCTATCTGAGTGTTCCCAGTGCCCCCCCAATTGGCCTAGGAGACCTTTAGATGCCTCAAAAACACCTTCGGCATGATATGTTTTGACCAGCCCAATGTGAAGTCAATGCATGACCTCCTCTGTACACCTCTGGTCACCACGAGGTGGCCACGCTTACACCTGACACACTGCCACTTCACTATGTTGTCATGCTGACTTGTCACAAGGGACATGCTTCAGGTTGCGTGGTGATATGGCCAAAAACGGTTCTGTCTGAGACTGTTGGTTTGTGCCTGTTTGTTTGGAGGGCAGCTATGGCTTATCATATTTGGCAATCAATCAGGACATACAGCTCAAGATCACCTCCTATGTCATGGCAAGCCGAACAATGTGGTGCTGCCGGTGAGGAGTGCACAATGGGATGGCTTGGTCGGACAATATGGAATGCCAACATGGGACACGCTGAATTGCATCGGACACTGCAGTATTTGTCCTATTGATCACAGGTACACATCGGTTGCATGTGCGTACATGGCGGTGAATTCCTAAGGGGGACGTCCCTTGTGTGCTTGGGCTGCCACGTGGCATGATGCGATGAAGAACCCACAAGACGAGGCGCAGAAACACAGATCTGAATTGTTGTTATGTTCATTGTCTGATGCTAGGTCACGTCAGTAAGAGATAGGCACCTCTTCACGCCATGTCTCACAGAGGACATATTGTGCAAGAAACTGCCAGGCAGCGGGGTCAAATAGAGAGACATGGTGGCAGCCTTCGACCACATTTACTTCAACACGTAATTTGCTCAGTGAATTAAGGAAGTCTTCAATGGCCTGGTCGCTAGCTCCATGGTCGTTCATAGCGAGCCTGATGGCAACAGGCAGACTCTCCCGCAGATGGTCTTCGGACAAAGGGGCATCCAAAGCACTATAAGAAGAATCTATATTATTTAAATATGATCGAAGCGGCATGTACTGCTCATGGGTGAGGCCACGCGGCATGTTGACTGCGGCGTGACGTCCGCCAACCAACTCGAAGCAACACTATGTCAGTCCGACCACAGTGGCACCCACACATCACCTACTGATGTGCAAGTATAGTGATTTTAAGGTGTTGTGTGTGCTTTGGGACCACTCGCAGTGGATTGGGATCCTCAAAAGGAGTCTTTGACGAACATTGGGAAATCGGACCCTTTTCGCGTCAAACTCGTCCCAATATTGGGAAATCCGGCTCGATTTCCCCAAACCTCTTCAGACAGCTCCAGTGCATGTATATATGCCCTATGGACGTCCCAATGTTGTTCAAATAGGTCCCGGGTGTCCGCGTGAATGGTGGGAGTGCCAGAAGGCTGAGTGCCCACCCCCCTCATGCCAGCATTGGATGTGTTGAGGTACGTGGTGCATGCGGTCACATTGGGATGCGATGAGATACGTTACAGAGTTATGCTCCACAAGGTGGTAGAACACAGAGGTACGATTCATGGCAATGCATCAAACACATTCACCATGGCCGAATGCCGCACACAAACAGAAACACAGCAGCTTCCACATTGCGCTATGTTTCTTGAAACAGTCTCTCACACTATTCTCCAGTGCTGCTCACAGCACGGCTCACTACTCACTCAGAACTGCTCCACCGGCACAGCCAGGCCCGGCATGAAGTGCTTGCCGGTCACACGCGCAATGGCCGACAGCGACTGAGCATACATGTTGGCATTCCCCCTCTGCAACGCACAAGACAGCTTCTTGTACGTGTTCATGACAAACACCGACTTGGAGATCCGCCCCGACATGGCCGCGGTGTCCCCCAGCCTTTTCACATACTCAATCGCTTTCTGGCCCAGCCGCCCATACGACTCCACCGCGAACGGGAAGAACTCATACTGCGGAGCCTCCACAAACGCCTGCCAATCCCGCTCCTTGCCCCGCTCAGCAAACTTGGCCGTATGGCCAGGCGTGTCAGCCGCCCTGGGATACACATGATTCACACCCGTGTGTACGATGGTCACGTCAACCATGACATGCTCACCCTTCACATGGATGGCCAACATGTCTGCCCTGTGCAGGCCCTCAGCCCCACCCTTCGCACGCGCCCCCCGGAGGTGGCGGTACGGCGGCTCAGAGCTGCTGCTCAAGCCGGCCGCCGAAACACAATGGCGCAGTACATCACGTAGGTTATCGTGGCGCATCTGTGTGTTTTTGGCGACCTGCTTGCAGGCCATCGCGTGGTCCGGCCGCCCGGCGCAGTCGGTGGTGCAGCTGCACGCCGGCATCTCCACCGGGCAGTGGACGCGAAGCCCGAGGCGGTGGCGGCCGGCTGTGGCGAACGTGTGGTCGCCCAGCGTCGTGAGGTGGCCGGGCAGGCAGAGCAGCCAGCCGCTGGAGGCGGCGCCGCTGGCGCTCAGCAGGCGCGCGGCGCCTCGCTTGCCGGCGTCCGTTCGCGTGTCCTGCTCGGCCAGCAGGGCCTTGCCGGCGGCGTCGGCGACGGACCGGGCGGCCCGGTGCTGCACGTGTGGGAGCAGCTTGCGCACACCCTCATCGCTGAGGGCGAGGGGGCCCTCCCCCTCGAGCCCTGCCACGATGCCCTTGCACTCGGTGCGCACGCGCTCCCAGCGCCGCTGCAGGTCTGGGCCCGCGGGCCCGTCGAGCCGGTTGAACGCGGCGGGCCCGTTTGCGAGGACCTTGTGCGCCGCACCCACGCCTGCGAGCAGCGCGGCGTCCGCCTCGGCGGGCGAGGTGGAGCGCAGCCCGAAGCCCGCGTGGCGCATGGGCAGCAGCAGCTGGCGCCGCTCTGGGACCGGCAGGGTACGAGACCCCTCCGGGCCCTCGCCGCGCGGCAATTGGAACAGGCCGGCCACCGCATCGATGACCGCACCCTCCGCTGCGCGCGTGGCAGGCTCCAGCAGCTCCCACCGCGTGGTGCGCTGGTGATGCACAAGGCGCACAGAGAGGGACTGCCGTAGCACCTGGTACTGCGTCTGCTTGGCCAGCGGCAAGCTCATGAGCTTGTCGACCAGCCCCACGACCTTGGTGGCCCCAGCCGCGAGGCTGTCGCGCACAAAGTCGTCGGTCCCCATGGGCGTGCCGACCACGACGATGCCGTCGACGCGGTGGGGCACGCCCGTGTCCCGCTCGATGGCGCGGCACTCCGCGTGCATCGCCTCGTGCGGGCTGGTCCCCCCAGACTTGTGCGCGACTGCTCTGAGGCCGATGGACTTCGCACTGCCCGGGCCCTCGCCGAGCAGGCGCCCGATGCACTGCCGCAGTGGCGGCCCGTGGCCCACCGCAGTCAAGTCGTCATTGGGATGCGATAGCCGGGAACATCGCAGTGCCTCGTCAGCTTCATGTGATGCAGGAAGCACAGCGCACACATCACGCAGCAGGGGTGAGAGCGCACTGCCGGAGCTGCACATCACTCGCGCCTTTGTTGATGCATGCATGCCACGAGTGCGTCAGCTGCGCAGCCGCCACTGCCGCATTGTCGCCGAGAAGGCCCCCCGAGGCCACCTCCTCCCGCGTCGGCAGCTCCGCGCCTCGAAGCATCTCGTTCTTGAAGAACAACAAGCGCCTGCGCTCTGCGGAGACGAGGGCGGTGCAGGCAGCACGGCCGCGAGCTCGCGCCAGTCGCCGAGGCGGCAGGCGAGTGAGTCGGCGTGGCCCTGCTGCTGTGCTAGGGTGCCGACGTGCTCCAGCTGGCGCCGCGACAGGAACGCTGCGGTCCACCTGTACGGGCGGAGACGGAGTGTGTTGCCGGTGGCTGTGCGCATGATGGATTCACAGCCTGCACCTGCTGACTGGATAGGGTATCGTGCTCAACGAGGCGATGCCGCAGGTATTCGTCATGCTGCAGGTTGGGGGGCGGCTGCATCGAAGCACGAGGTCGGAGGACTCGTGGACACTGAGAGTGTCAGCGGTGCTGCACGCGGGCTTTCCCACTGGTCGTTGGCATTGCGGCTGGGCTGGTGCATCCGAGAGGAGTGCCAGTCACTACCCGTGTTGCGCGGGTCCCAACAGGCAAAGCTGGCAAGTGTTCGTTCAGCAGTTCTGTTGAATGGAATGCACTTTTCACGTCATGATCCAATGATACACATGTACACCCCCGAGCGCCTCGGCCGTGCCTTCAACCCCATATGGCACCCAGGCGCTGCCCCGTTCCTCACCTGCCCCCTTGCGCCCCCCTGCAACGGCGGACACACCTGCTCCGCTCGGCAACGCCGGCGCCGCCACGGCAGGTCCCAACAGGCAAAGCAAGGCTCAGTGCTGATCACTCGGCCCCACGCGGAGCAGCATGCGTGCGCACGCTGGCATGAGCACGGGATCCCCAATCCGGATCCGGTTGGACAGCAGTACAAGCGGCCGTGCAGAGTGAATAAAAGTGCGCTCTCCCACTGTCGGGAAAAACGATAAAAAAAAGTGAGAGACCGCACTTTCAGCTGTGCTGCGTGGTGGCCTGCCGCGTGAGCGCCCCCCAGCCGCCACCGAGCTGAAGCATGGTGCAGCCCTGCTGCACGGCGGCGGAGGCCAGCACGGCGTCGGCGAAGCGGCGGTGGCCGTCGGCGGCGCACGCCTGGCCAAGGCGGTGCGCAGAGCGGGCGTGAGGTGGAGGTCTGGGCCGAGAACCTCCTGGTACACGGCCGTGCCTGCAGCGCCGCGGCAGGTCCAGCCCGAAGTTGCACGGGCCCGGGGGGGATTCATTCACGGGGATGACTGAGTTGGAAGTTTGCGTTGCGTGCTTGAGCTTGCACATGCGGTCACGCCGCTACGGGCAAGGGGAGTCCATGTAAGATTCGCGCATGTACGCTGCTTGCCAGCCCAGTGTGCTTGGGAGTGATCTGTTTGGCGTACACATGGTTCTGCATGACCGCATGGCAGCGGTGCATGGCAAACCACTGCCTGGCGCTGACCTAGCCTTTCGCCAACAGATCATGAACCAGCTGTGAGGAACTGTGGCGGTGCTAGGTGCAGCACCAGTGTATCACCTGTATTTAGACCCTCAAAGGCCCGGCCGTCACACCGATGAAAAGCGGCGCAGTGCAGGCAGAAGGTGGGTGCCGCAGGGCAACACGACGCACGGCAGGAGACGCGTTGCGATGACTGCACACGGATATACAGCATTTTGGGTTGACTTCAACCCAAGAGCCTGGGCGCCAGCCGTGATGGTACTGGTGCAGTTGCCGTGCAGGCAGTGCATGTGATACACTTGACAGATCAAGGCCCCAGCCGAGCCGAGGGGACGAAGCAGGCAACTGGACGGATGGCCACAAGCAGCGGGTAGCCATACGCGCTGGCCTGCATGGAGTATATTTGATGGACATGCTACTGGAAGAGATCCAGCGAGACAGTTGTGAGTTCAGCCGCCTACACGCATGCTGGTAGGGGCAGGCTCTATATGCGAGCAAGCGTTGCAGGCAGTGGAAGTGGGGTCCGCACCGAGCTACGAGCTCGTCGGTGAGCCGCGATGTAGTTCGCCTCGATGCTAGCTGCCAGCTGCGGCCGCCGTGTACGTGCTGCGACAGCAGCGACACGCAGCCGAGCCACTGCAGCGGCCCTAGGCTACGCGTTTCCACCCAACTCGCGCATTATGCGCGATATGATATTCTGCATCAGCACCAGCGCAGACGGCCCGAGGTCTGATACCTCCCACTTCCGCTCCTGCTCCCGGTAGCCACGCAAAAGCCCGACCGAGCCGTACTGCACGGCGGCCGCCACGCTCAGCACGCGCACCGCCGCGGCGAGTTTCACCTCGTGGTATGCGTCATGCGTGAGCACGCAGCCGCCGGCGGCCATGGCGGCTGCAGCGGCGAGCCGTACGGCATGCGCTCGGCCGCCGTCGTTCCCATCGAGAAGACAGGCCTTCGGCGGAGTGTGCGCGGGGCACACCTTCGTACACGTGCACCGTCGCAGCAGAAGCGCTGCTGCTGCGGCCACCGCAGTATGTGTATTTCTCGCCGTCAGGCCGCACGACGCGCAGCGCAGCGCCGGGGCCGGGGCCGATCCCCGCCGAGAGGTACCGGCCGAGCCGACCGAGCGTGAGCGTAGGACTCAAACATTGAGAGGTTCGGGCTGGCGGCGCGCGGCTCCCAGGGCACCCGGAGGCCCATCGCGCCGACGGCGGCGACGGCCGCACGCATGCCGTCCTCGTGGAACCCGTAGCCACACCACGCGCCGACGTAGTACACAACCCCCCCGCCGGAACCCTGCATCGAGGGCAGCCGCTGCTGCTCGTTCCAGGAGGCCATGCTGACGACCGGGTGTGCGAGGGTCATGCGGTTGATGACTGTCTCATCTCGGGGTGGCGCAGGGGGGTTCAGCGCGACGAAGAGGCCGCGGCAGCTGTCGGGAAGGTGCTGCAGGCGGTGGAGGTTGTACGAGACGCGGACGGCGGCCGCGTGGTCTGCCGCCTCAGAGCTGCCGATGATGTTCCAGCTGGCCCAGCACGCCGGCGTGCGCGGCATGAGCGCCTTTTCTGCATGCATGGCCGAGAATGTGCATGGAAAAGCGTGCATGCGACTGGCGGGGTGACGGCGGGGTGACGTCGCTGAGTGCCAGCGTGACGCTGTGCTGTCCTGCTACAAGCCGTGGGGTGCGACAGCGATCGTGTGGTCGTGCTGGTTTACGCTTCGAGGTGAAAGCTGCATGTCACACATGCAGCATGTGTTACACAGTGATAGATCTAGGACCCAGCAGCGCCGAGGCAACAGACCAGGCAACACGCAAAAAGACAGACAGCCCATCGCAAGCACCAAGGCTACTCTCCGCACGAGCAAAAGCCAGAACGAACTCGTTCAAACTTGCGCTGGCATGAAAGCAAACACACACATGTGCATGCACACACACACGCACACACACGCACACACACATACACGCACAAACAACGCACACTGAACCGAGCGCAGCACCGCGCAGTACCACACAGTCCATGCGCACCCCAAACACAGTCAGCATGCTCAAGGCCCACTGGCGGGCGCCTACACGACCCCATCAGGCTACACGGGCGCGCAGCCGCGCGCCACAGCCATCTCCGAGGCCGCGAGGCACCAGTCCCAGGGGCAGCAGCCACAGCCAGCCAGGCTGTACGAGCGGTGTCGGGGAAGGGGGGCAGAGGAGAAATGGCGGACGTGTGCTGGCAGGACGGAAGAGGGAGGGAGGAGGAGGGACGGGGGCGGGGTGGGGGGATCAGAGCCCAGCGGGCGGAGGCGGGGGGAGGCAATGACGCAAGCCTATGCAGCATGCAGCATGTGTGACTTGAGAAGTCCTGGTGCAAGTCCGTGGTGGCCACATCGGGTGTGGCACTCGCCCGAACCACATTACCTTTCAGCATCATGGACAGACATCCCCGCAACATCCTCGCAACATCACCACAAGCTCACAACTTCACGCGTGGGTGACGGCACATTGCTCTGCAGTGGTGTCACACCTGGCCAACTGGTGTGGCACGGCAACACCCCATGTTCAGCCATGCAGGGAAGCTCATTCTCATGTCTGCCGTACTACCTGCCCGGTGTTCCCCGCTGGTGGAGGCCTCGGCTTCCTGCTTCGTGTATGCCTCTTACGGTGTTTCATGTCCGGGGGCCACGGTGTAGAGCCATCGCATCACTGTGGTCGTAGACAGCATGGACAGCATGGCCAGCATGGACAGCATGGCGCAAGGAGCGTGCAGTGGCGTTGCACGAAAGCACGAGGGGTGCTCCCTGCTCGCGCAACGTGATGGACCGCGGGAGCCACGACTGGCTCTCAGAGATGTACACGACATTCAACAACGCTGCTGTGTGCGGCAACTTCCATTGAATAGCATATGCTCATACCGATTCAGCGATCCAGGGTGTGAACAGTCTCAGGCGGGCATGCGGTACACTGCGTGAATGTACGTGAATGCAATGTAAGGGAAAGGGTGGGGACGGGCCCATGCAGAGTAAGAGGGCATCCCGGGCGGCCTGTCACGGAAAAAACGGGTAAAATTTTCTCGATCGTTTCGCTCGCTCGCCCTTTCTTTCCCGATTTCGAACGCGACACGCGCGACTCAAAATCGGTAATCCCGATTTCGCAGCCCAACATGCGTCGGGCCGCCCCGACGCGCTATGCGCCCCGTCGTCGGGATTCCCGTTCGCCCGCTGCCGTGGGCGACCGGGATTAACTCAAATTCGCCCCAAAAAATCGGTACCCCGACCGCTTGTAGAGCCCTGGTTCCTGCCCCACATCTGTCCGAGCTTGTCCCCCGGGCCCCTGCTCTCACATGCGTTGCCGCGGGCTGCCGAGGGGTAGGCGATGTGGTGTCATGAACGCCCTGCGTGCCTCGCTCTGCCACCCCTGCCGAGCCCCCGTGGCTGGGCTAGCTAGTAGTCTGTCCGAGCTTGTCCCCCGCCCTGAAACGCGCGTGCGCCCCCGGGCGCGCATGAGGGCCCCCGGGGGGAGTGGATGCCGGGGCGCAGGCGTGGACGTGCACGTGCGGCATGAGAGTGGGGCTGGTTGCGGTGGTGCTGCTATGAGAATGCATTCATTGAGAATGCGTATGGTTGCAGCCGGCCTGCTGGAGTCGGACGGAGGTACGTGGTGCGGATGGTCGAAGGGTGCGGATTTGGCGTGGTTGATGCGGTGGTGGGGTGCGCTGGAGTGCGCGTGTGTGGTACGCTGTGATAGATCTAGGACCCAGCAGCGCTGAGGCAACACAGCAGTCAATTGACAACAGGCAAATAGACAAATAGACAAATCATCACAACCCCAAGGCCACTCTCCGCATGAGCAAATTTATTAGCACTAGAACGGACCGTCACCGGCACGAAAGCAAACCCACTCACATAAACAACACATGCGCGTGTGTGGGGGTGTGGGTGCGGTTGTGTCGGTTAACAATTGTGCCGATTCGTCACGGTTGTGGCTGTGCGCAAGGGGCTGTTGCTGCTTGTTGCTGCCTGCTTCCAGGCTTTTGATCGTCTACTTGCCTACTGTTGCCCTCGCCGCTGGGCTCTTGCGTTGATGTTCGTGTAAAACTAGGCCTAGGAACAGTTGATGAGCAGGCGCTAGGCAGGCAGATCTGAGGGGTGACTATTGGTGTAGACTATAGCTAGCCACCGCCGGCGCAATTTAAAGTACGAAGGATGGATCCGCACGAGCTCGTGTGCAAGTTTTAAGTCATTCTTGTAGTGCAGCTGTCGCACAGCACTACTATGGTATAAGATCTGTAGAATGACTATGCACGTGGTGGCTGTGGCAGGAGAGCCCATGTCGTACGAGTCACAGCATGACATACTGGCAGCGGTTACAGCATTCATCACTGCGCGTTTCGGCCACTGCCAGCCATCAATTATGGCTCAGTTGCACACGCAAGCAGTTTATGTGTGTGTGTTTGCTTTCGTACCAGCACTGGTCCGTTCTGGCATTTGCTCGTGCGGAGAGTGGCCTTGGTGCTTGAGATGGCCTGTCTTGCAGATCGTGACTGGTGTGTCTGGAAAAGCAGCCGTGGCGGGCAGAATCCGCCTGGTTTCTGAGCTGTGAGGTAGTGCGTCAGATGTGCCACTCGCATGACTAGCGCATAGGGGCACGTTGTAACCACACACACACAAACAACGCAGGAACCGAGCGCAGCACCACGCAGTACCACACATTCCATGCGCACGCCAAACACAGTCAGCATGTTCCGGGCCCACTGGCGGGCGCCGACTCGACACTAGCAGTCTACACGGGCGCCCAGCCGCACGCTACGGCCACCTGCGAGGCCGCGAGGCACCAGTACCAGGGGCTGCAGCCACAGCCAGCCCGGCAGTACGAGCGGTGTCTGGGAAGGGGGGCAGAGGAGAAATGGCGGCCCTCCAGAGGTGCGCGGGGAGGAGGGAAGAGGGAGGGAGGAGGAGGGATGGGGGGGGGGGGGGGGGGGGGGGAGCCGGCAGGGCGCAATGGGCGGAGCGGGCCTTGGGGCTTGTGATGGTATATCTGTTTGCCTGTTGACTGCTCTGTTGCTTCGACGCTGCTGGGTCCTAGATCTATCACAGTGTTACACAAGCAACTTGAAGCCATACACATGCAAGGTCTCTTCCCTGTGTATGCTAAACTTTAGCTCATGTTCAGCTCGCTCCTCACGACTGGTGCAGATTTCGGTGCAGATTCCCTGCAGTATGCGATGCTGTGGCTACCGCCTTCAAGGCTCGAGCTCCTGTGGCCCTCACCTTCAAGGATGCTGGCGCTCTGCGCCGCATTGCCCATATCGACCTAGTACAGGCCATGGCCTCCAAGAAGTTCCAGTCTGTGTGCGCATGCATTTGGCTATGGCGATGGTGGTCTATAGCTAAGTGGTGGGCAACCGTACGTGGTGCGCAACCGTGCGCACTACGTGGTGGGCAGCCGCGCGCGTGGGGTGTTCAACACGTGAACGTCAACAGCACCAGCCGGGCTGCGGTTGAAGGTTTTGGCATATGTCACCACATATATATGGTGCCTGACAGTACTCGTCGAGGTCATTGCTCAGCCCATCTCGGTGCATGTGAGTCAAGGAAGACATGGACCGTGTGGATGTCAAGATCGAGCTCAAGCAGGTTTGAGCGCTGGCAACTGGATGTTGCACCCAGACTGTGGCGCACCCACCTTCTCATGCAGGCGTGCTGTGCGCTGCCGTGGGATGCGCTGTCCGTTGTCGTGCCATGGGCTTGTCATATGGGAGTGTGTAAGCGGAGTGTGCTGGCCTTTCACATCGATGACGGTGGTCAAATTTGCAGCTTGAAGCTTATGCAGTGGTGGCTTGGAACCGGGGTGTAGACGTGTTTGCGTGCTGTGTTTGTCCCCACAAACGGTTGATTCGGTCAGTGCTGTTTGCATTCGCATGTGGACCGGCTGTGTACCTATGCAACACACCCACATATATGCGACAGACTAAAATGCTAGGCTGTCGCACCACGGCGGTGCCATGGTGGTCTATAGCATACTGGCTAGTATGTTGGACCACAGCCGTGTTGCTGAAGTCGGTATGGCTGCTACTGCTACTGCTCCTGCCGACCCGACCTATCTTACAAACTACATACACACTACCTACAGGGACACACCCCCTTGCTACAAGTCACACACTGTATGGTGTGGCAACCATGATCTACACTGGTGGATTTGAATTCAAAGCGAAGGCATGCATGCAGCTGCCCCACACCAGAGCGTTCTCATTCAACTTGATCCCCTCGCTCCTGCATGCAACTACTAGAGTTTAAACGAAGTCACACACACGTAATGTAGTGGTCACAGGTGGCCTCAGATCTCATCAACCGTCCAGGCTGAATGAGACGCAAACTATGCACATGTGCTGCCGCCTGTGCACATGCGCTTACAAGCACGGGTAGCCTCACGACATGCTCATCCACATGATTGTTTGGCATTTGGTGGCCCCAGACCCGGGCCCACTCTTTTAGCACAACACCCAACGAGGCGCCTGCACGTCATTTCACGACGACTACGCATGCAACAGTAAGTCAACCCTTGGTCGAGCTATCGCGAATGCATCATGCAACACATTCATCGTTGTTTACTTCAGCCCCATGCACAGAGAACACTGTTGCGCACGGATCCCAGATTGAATACTATAGTATAGTAGTACTCGCAACGTCAGGTGCAGTGCTCGGAGAAAGAAGCACCACTAGCTATAATGCAACATCCCGCTAGCTCCATCGCTGCACAGGCTCAGAGAATATCATGATGCATTGCAGACCAGACAGAGGGCAGAATAGGCGCATGGCGTAAACAGCACAGTGCCAAGAAGGAGCGATGCAGGAACGGAGCAGTGCTGACACGGACAGGAGTGGAGCCGTTGTGCAGCCCAGGAGACTCTGCTTCAATTGCTTCAATTCGCGCGTGAATGGCTATCAGTCACAGTGTACAGCGCCCCAGCGCTGCTCAGTCAACTGCAACGACCCCAAGGCCCAACAGCAACGTTTCGACAACTGGATCCAGTTGTATCAACTCTGCATTGCTCGAGGCGATGGGACCTTGAAGGGCACTCACAAGTGAATAGGCGGATCTGCCATATGCATGTGGCCACCGATGGCAACGTAGTGTAGTGCGGTCACCACATTTGGTCATATGCATACCACCTTTCCCAGATTACCCGCTGTCTGAACATCTCATTTCATGTGTGATCCCTGACTTCATGCGAATTAGACCACGCGCAGACACAAGGCAGCAAAGGGGACGCACGCTCAGCAAGCCTGGATTTTGCAGCGGAAGGGACCGCAGTGCAGGCACTTGCCCTTGCAGCAGTCTCCGAGGGAGCAGTATGTCTGGTTGCGCCTGCACTGGCGACGATGGCGACGATGGCGCCTGCACAGTGCAGAAAAGTTGGATGTCACACACACACAGCCCCCATTCTGGCAGCCAGACTGGACGAACGGTAACATATTGCATGTGGCATTGCATGTTGCATTGCATGTTGCATTGCATGTTGCATTGCATGTTGCATTGCATGTTACATTGCAAGGTACGAGAGTCAGGGAGTTGCGAGCAGCAGGTATTTCAGTCCATGCCACCCCAGCCGGCCAGCATGCCAGCATTCAGGCACCCCCTTCAGGTACACCATGACCAGAACTGACTGCATTGCACTGCGCTGCCTGCGCATGCTTAATTCAGTGTTGTCTACAGTGCAAGCTGTGCACTGCAGGGAATACAGTGGCAACTATCCATCTGCTGTAGTGCACGATGGCTGTGTTTGCAGTGCATGGTGTTGCTGGAGGTGGTAGCAGCTGACCGCGCCACATGCACACGAGCTCCACAGCCAGGCAGAGACTGCAGTGGCTATACCAGCAAGTAATGGCGGTGCAATTCTGGGTTTAAACTACATTTACGACAGGCAGGTGCACACGAAGCACTCTGAATTATTCGCGGGGGGGGGGGGGGTTGTTAATGTGCACCGACGGCATCGCTGGCAGCAAGTGGCGTCGTGGTGGAGACTGTGCGACACCTCTGTACTGCTAGCATGCACAAATAGCTCGTGCCAGAATGTGGCCAGGGCAGATGCATTGACATCAGGGCAACGCCAGCGCTGCATTGTATGGGAGTGTGCATGCTGAATCAGCTCCGTGCTGTGGCATGGGCGACATGTGTTTGTACATGTGAGTATTCATGCGGCAGTAGCCGAGCCACGCCATGCAAGGAGCACACCCGTGACCACCTTCGCCTTCGCCCTCGCCCTCGCCTTCACCCTCGCCTTCGCCCTCACCCTCACCCTCACCTTCACCTTCACCTTCACCTTCGCCCTCGCCTTCGCCCTCGCCCTCGCCCTCGCACTCGCCTCGCCATCGCCCATCGCCCTCGATTCTCTTAGCCCTTCGGCCCTCGCCCTCGCCCTCGCCTTCGCCCCCCCCCCCAACCAACCTCGGCATCACTTCGCCTTCGCCATATCACCCCTCATCAGCCCTAATCGCCCTCAATCACCATCATACCACTCAATCACCTCATCCCCTCTCACCCTCTCGCCCTCATTGACCTTCGCCCAAGACCTCGAACTCACCCTCATTTACTTCACCTTCGCCCTCGTCGCCCTCAACCTCCCTCACCCTCATCTGCCGACCGCCTCATCGCCCTCATCGCCCTCATCGCCCTCATCGCCCTCATCGCCCTCATCGCCCTCATCGCCCTCATCACCTTCGCCCTCGCCCTCATCGCCCTCGTCGCCCTCATCGCCTTCGCCCTCGCCCTCATCGCCCTCATCGCCCTCACCCTCATTTCCATCGCCTTCGCCCTCACCCTCATCGCCCTCACCCTCATTTCCCTCATCACCTTCACCCTCGCCCTCGCCTTCACCCTCATCGCCTTCGCCCTCATCGCCCTCATCACCTTCACCCTCACTTCCTTCGCCTTCGCCCTCATCACCGTCGCCCTCGCCCTCATCTCCCTCATCACCCTCATCACCTTCGCCCTCGCCCTCGCTGCCTTCGCCCTCGCCTTCATCGCCTTCATCACTTACGCCCTCGCCTTCACCACCAAGGCGCCCATCCGGTAATCCAGTTACCGCATCGACTGCTGCAGCTGCTGCGGCCTTCGGGTCACACTGCTGCCATTCGTATGTCTTTGAGTCCATGCACTCGTGGTAGACGCTGCTCCCGTCTTCGTCGCAGCACGCAGGGCACTCAGGCCAATTGCACCTGCACTCACATATCATGCATGGGGCTGATGATCTGTACACATACTTGCTCCAGGCCTTCATGATTGTGAAAGCTGCATTCGGCAGCTCATAACACACACCAAATAGTTCTCTGCCTGTTTCCCTCGGCCCTGCTGAGGCCTTGATCTATCACAGTGTAAAACACCAGCTGGTCGATCATGCCACACATCAGACACGTGCGCATGGACTGTGTGGTACTGCGCGGTGCTGCGCTCAGTTCAGTGTGCGTTGTTTGTGTATGTATGTGTGTGTGCGTGTGTGCGTGTGTGTGTGCATGCACATGTGTGTGTTTGCTTCCAGGCCAGCGCAAGTTTGAACGAGTTCGTTCTGGCTTTTGCTCGTGCGGAGAGTAGCCTTGATGCTTGCGATGGGCTGTCTGTCTTTTTGCGTGTTGCCTGGTCTGTTGCCTCGGCGCTGCTGGGTCCTAGATCTATCACTGTGTAACACATCAGACACGTCAGGTTGACCATAGGTATGTCGAGTCGAAATACACGAG
>JALKAD010000199.1:197152-217935 GCA_024500015.1 Ulva compressa | reverse complement strand
GTTCATGTATACATGTGCGCGCAGAGATGGAGGTAGTGATCGATATCGGCCGGATTGCGCACCTGCTATAGCAGTCGGCCAGAAGCAAGTCCCTGATGCTGTTGTGGCGGAGGCAGGTTACATCGTGTCGGTAAGAATTTATCCAGGTGCCCGTGGCTGTGCGCCTGCGCAGGAATGCCGTATGCCGGCCAGCTGCAGCTAGCTAGTGTCGCTCATGCATGCATACGACGCCAAACTACAAATGCATGCGATATGTGTCCACAGGGGCGTGGATGCAATGGTCGCGCCATCGCGATTCAAAGCTCAAGATCTTGCATAACACAGTAGTGCATGATTCGGCCCTTGCAAGGCCTTGGCATGACCTCTAAGTCGCGCGCGGGGCCATGCAGGACTGTTGGGGCCTGTTGGGGCTCCGAACTTCGGAGGTATGCACGATATCGATGCAGCGAAGTAGCTACTCCAGGGCACGCTGCACGCAGCTGCATCCATGGGGCCCCGCGGTCGAGAATTGGAAGCACGCGCTGTACAACTGACTCGGCAAGCAACTGGGTTGTCCTGAGGTGCTGGCCGTGGTGATGGTGGGTCGACGTCGCCGCGGCCTGGGGTCAGCCGTGCCTCTGCTGGCTATGGTACCGGTGTGATGGATGTAGAGATACGTTACAGGGATATGCTCCACAAGGTGGTAGAACACACAGGTACCGGTGTGATGAATGTAGGACCCAGCAGCGCCGAGGCAACAGACCAAGCAACACTCAAACAGACAGACAGGCCACCTCAAGCACCAAGGCCACTCTCCGCACGAGCAAGTTCCAGAACGAACTATGGTTATAGTTCCGGTGTGCTGGACGTGATCATGACGCGTACGAGCTCGAGCTTGCAATTGCTTCCTCATTGCTTCCTAGGATATCATACGTACGCGTTTGGGGCTGCCCACGCTGTTGAGCGCTGATCGCTCTCCTTGTTCCTAGACTCCCTAAACTGTCATAACAGCTGTGTTTACCTATTTGGCGTAAGCCCACCATATCCGACGCCTGGACTTCGACTGATCGGCGATACACACAGGTGCGTGTTGTGACGCAACTGTAACGCTGCGGCCGTGCTGCGTTGTCACACAGTGATAGACCAAGGCTTCAGCACGATGGTGCCTGTGCGTATGCTGTGCCGTGATGCACTGGGTGGGTTTGCTGCATACATATGTCACTGTAACGTCAACGCTGTGATGCAACTGTAGCTACAGGCTTAGCTGTAGTCGAATTCGAAACTGACATGTGGTGTGCCGCGCAGCGCGCACACGCAGCACGCGAGCGGCAATGCCACGTGGCCATGGACTGACAACTTGTGTGGCGCATACCGTCCATGTACAGTGGTATGCCTGCACTGTCACATATATAGAAGGTGCGCCGGATGCTGCGGCTGCGGCGGTCACACGGTGTGGGCCGGGGGCCGCGGTTGCAGCGGCGCAGGCTGGCCCCACGTCTTGTTGTGCTGGCCCGCCCTGCCCTCCCGTGGGCTGCCGCGGGGAGAGCGATGCGACGCCGCCAGTGCCCTGCGCGTCCCGCCCTTAGGCACCTGCCGGGCAGTCGGAGGGGGTGGGCTGGTACGCCCTGCTGTGTTGGGGGCGTCAGCCCCCGGGCTCTCATGGGCGGTGGGCCCGCGACGGAGTGCTCGATTGGGGCCGGCTATAGTGGGGGTGCTACTGTTGGGGGGGGGGGTCAGTGATGGCCGGGTTTGCTGGGGTGGGCGGTAGTACGTAGTGTGGCCGGTGGTTGCTGTGTGCGGCTGTGGCGAGGGTGTCGTGGCGGTGGGGTGCGGGAGTGTGCGTGTGTGTGGGTGCGTAGGTGTGGTTGTGTTGGCTGTGTGGATTCGTTGTGGCTTTTCACCCGGGACAGTTGCTGCTTGTTGCTGTTGTCTGCTGTCGAGGGGGTTTTGGCCGTCTGCCTTCCTGCTGTTGCCCTCGCTGCCGGGCTCTTGCGTTCATCTCCGTGTAACACACGGTGTGCTGATGGCCAATAGTGCCGAGGCAGTGCATGTTGTGGCTGGGTGCAAGGCACAGGCATATGTGTTAGCAGTGGTGCGTGCAGGTGTATACCCAGTGTAATGTTACACTGGTGTGTTAAATCAAGGCCCGGGCCTGCAGCAGCAGCAGCGCCCTGGGAAGCAAGCACAGGGCAAATGAAACAATCACATGCAGCACAGTCAAGAGGCAACGCGAGGACACAGCACACTGACTCAGCGCAAGACGTCGCAGCCTATGCACGGGCAGCAGCCTGCTGAGGACCATGGCGCCTAGCCGGCGCGGAGTGGGTGCACAGCCGGCCCCAGCACCCAGCATATGCATGGCGATGAGCATGGCACGCTGCCATGCTGTTCCGCGGCAACGTGCCACCGCCTGTGCTCTGACCCATGTAAGCGCTGACACGCTGACGTGGCCCCGGGTGCGTGTGCACCCTGTGATCTGACCCATGAACCCGGGGCCACGTCAGCGCTGGGACGGCGTCAGCCGGGGCAGCCACGCCCGGCAGAAGCGGCCGCCCGGCCAGCCTGCGGCGGAGGGGCGCGGCTGCGCGTGCCTGGAGCGCCGCACAATGTCGTGGACAGATCACACATGGCAGTAATTATGAAAGTGTGCTTGCAGACCGTGCCGCGTCCAGCCGCCGCTTGCGCAATCATGTGGAGAGACCGATACGCCTCTGGCCCGACACTGCCGTATGTCTCATGGGAGGAGGGGGGATGGACCGGGCGGCGCCAATGATGGCGCTGTATTTGAGGTGCTTCTCCATCTTGCTCTTTACAGCAGTCGCGCCAGCTGCACCTCACGTGGCGCGCACAGGGATTAATATGCGGGCAACCAGGTGGATCACCTACCAAAATCTAGTAGCACCATACACATGGTCAGGAAGGTCAGCAGCCGCAGGCACCTGACCGCTCGCCCCGCCTGCGACCTGGGGGGCGGGGCGCACCTGCCTGGGCGCCCAGCAGAGGTGCGCCCCTCCCCCCACGGTCGCAGCGGGGCGAGCGGTCAGGTGCCTGCGGCTGCTGAGCCCTGCCTTAAGGCAGGGGGGCTCGCCACGGGTCAACGGCGCTGACACGTCTCCTGTGGGCGGTGGGAGGCCCGACGTGCTGTACAGCGGCATGGGATGGGTGCGTTCGGGTGGACGTGCCGTGCCGGTAAGAGAGGGGCGTGGCGATCGCTGGACGATGGCCGGGATGTGCTGTCAGGCGGACCTCGCGCATGCTGGGGCAGATCTCGCAAAGGCGGGGCGGCGGGCGGCGCCGGGCGCTCGGCGGTGGTGTGAGTGGCAGGGGAGGGGGAGGCCAGGGCCGCGGCTTGGGTGTCAAAAGGGGCGGGGGTCTGAGGCACGTCCGAAGCCTGTGTGCTTGCGAGAGATGGGCCGGGTGCGGGTAGGGGGCTCTGCCGGCGGCAGCATTGCCGGGGACCCCTTGGGTGACCACTCACGTCGGAGTGAAGGTTTCGTGGCGCTGCATGCACTCAAACGTGACGGGTGTGCTGTAGTCCACCAAATAGTCTAGACCTGATGAGCGGACGGATGTATGTCTCGAGTACCTTTACAGAGCTCTCCCCTCGGGCCCCTCATATGCCTTGAGCCCCTTTAGGCTGGCCGGCATAGACGCAGTAGAGAGAACTCAGACCAATTCTTAGACCACATGCACCAGGACCGTGCACGCATGACCATGCCTTTCGCGTCCTGCCATGCCAGTCAAAGAATGGCTACAGGGCGCTTGGGGCCATCGGTGGCACCGGGTAGCGCCTACGCGACTTGAACCAGCAGGCGTCACACATGTTTACAAAGCATGCACAGGAAATGGTATCTGACCGTATGGCGGTGCTGGAATGCGGTAGTTCAGGTGTCGGGAGTTTGCGTACTGGCAGTGCTTACAGCTACGTTGCTGTGATTACGGCAACGTGCGAACAGAAATGCCTGGGAACAGGTCTCCTGCCAGCACATGTGTGCCGGAGGCGACCATGTGAGCGGCTTGACAGCCTGCAATCGAATTTTCCGAGGTCAAGTGTCTTGTACAACTTGTTGCGAATATGCATTTGTGGCAAACACTGCTCCAAAGCATTTCGCACATGGATATCACGGCACACATCCTGACCAGACAAGGGCGCCAGAAACCTGCGGTATACAGGCTGTGCCGACAACGGATTGGGAACCTGGAGCCAAGATGCGCATCCTCTCCACGACGCTGTCCCGTGCACTGGCACATGATGATGACATGTCAGGAATTCGGACGCCGTGAATTCGAGTCATGGTGGTGAGGAAGGCCGGCAGGTCGCGCCACTGTGGGGGCCGATGAGACTGAGGAGCGCGAGCGACTGCACGGGCGCCCGGGCAGAGGCGGGGGGCTCTCCGTAGGCCAATGCCGCGTCTGCTGTCGGCGGTGGGAGGTCTGACTGCAGCACAGGGCTGCCCACGGGCGGACCCGCCGTGTCCGTGGGACGAGGCCAGCCATCGCCGGATGATGGCTTGGATGTGCTACTGGGCGGCTGCGCACCGCCTCGTGCGTTCTGGGGCAGGCCTTGCTTCGGGCGGCGTCATGACCGCGACGCAAGCGGTGGTCGTGGTGGCGTTGTGGGAGGCCAGGGCCGAGGCCCGGGCTTGAGTGCCAATGGGGGTGCGGGGTACCTCCGAAGTCTGGGGGGCCAGCGAGGGATGCGGCGGGTGTGGCGCCGGCGCGGCGTGGGTGGAGGGTGCTGCCCGCGGCAGCGCTGCTGAAGGGACATTCTCGGGGGGCTGGCCGTGCTGGCTCGGTGCGGGCTGTGTGCGCGCAGGCGGCGCGAGAATCGGACGTGTGACGGCCCCCGGCGTCTGTGCAGAGTGCATGGCAACGACAACGTGGGTGTTGTGGTGCTGTGTGGTGGCGTGCGGGTGTGCAAGTGAATAGTGTTTGAATGATTTCTGTGTTTTGCTGCTTGCTGCCGGCCGCCTGCTGAAACTCGGATCCCTGCTCGCTTGTGGTTGTTCTCGCCGTTGCGGCGAACTCCGTGTAACAGCTTGGATGTGAAGAAAAAACTGCAGCTTCAAGTGGACGCCACTCTGACACCTGGGGTCTGCGCGTCCGGGCCGAGTCTGCAAGCGGCTGCTGCGACGGAGGGCGCGGCCGAGTCTGCACGTGCTCGGGCGTTCCCGCTTCTTTGCGCTGAACTTGGGCCCGGGGCTGAAGCATGCGCGGCAGGCTGGAGGTCCGGGATCTCGGCCACGGCGTGTCCTCGGGGAGCCACCGCCCAGGGGCCGGTCCTCCCTGAGCCGGGTGGGGGCCGCGCCACCGGGCTTGCAGGGGAGGTGTGGGGCTGGCATGCGTATGCTCAGGTGAGCCATGCTGCAGCTGCAGCTGACTTCAAGTTGTGCAATGCATTGCGCAATGCATGCGTGATGGCACCCCACGAGGAGTACGCACTGCGCAGTAGAGTCGTCTTCATGTGTACATGATCAGCAGCAGTTGCTGTGGAGCTTTGTTGGCGCAGCTGATATCGAGCGATGGATGCCGCGCAAGCTTCGAGTTGTATCGTATCGTGAAGGTTTACCGTCACATGTAATATATCCCCCTGCGCCATTGCGCGTATCTGAACCCTGGCGAAAAAGCAACAATTCTATGCAGTGGCGAGCGCATATATTTGATCGTGGCAGTAGGCTCTCCTGAAACAACCATGCAGTGCTGCTCAGAGATGGATGCAGCAGCCTGTCAGCGAACGCAATAGGAAACAAGTACTAAAATCCCAGCAGTCTGCCGGCAGCAAACAGCAAAGCGCGACAAGCGATTATCAACCACGGGCTGGCTACAATAAGCGCAGGGAGGGTGGCCGATTTGTATGTCCTCTAGAGGCCTAGACCACCTGCGTAGGCCATGGGTGGTAGTCTATGGATAGCCGGCCAACAGTAGGGAGCGCCAGGCTCGGCAGAGGCGGCCTCCCGGCCAGCCTGGCGCGGAGGAGACCGTCTGCATGTGCCTGGCTCGAGCTCGCTAGCTACTCTAGAGTTCGCACATGCCATTCTGCAAGAACGCTCGCCTGGACACGGCCCCCGAGGCCGCAGCTTAGTCAGCAATCTTATTCAGGCAGGCAACCGCGCCCGCGCCCACCCGGCGAAACGTCTCACTGATGGCATGCGACTGGACTGGCAGTGCCCACATGGCTCACGGGTGCGAGCAATGCATGCAATCTGCAGCGTGATCTAACAACAAATGCAGCAGCAGCTGCACCTCTACCGTCCAGGCCTTTGAATAGTCAACAGGCTCACAGAGAATATATTTGGTCCACAGTGCTGCAAACAGCAGTGCCCCTCCCAGCTCAGACATGGGTTGAGGTTGTCTTTGGCCTGGTTGTCGCAGTTGTGTTTGTTCGTTGTGTCTCGGAATGTTTGCATGTTGATGCCTGCTATTACCTACTTTCTGGGGTTCAGTTCTGTCACAATCTGATAAGACTGCGGGATGCGTACATGTGCAACATGCGCACATGTGTAACATAATATACGCTAGCCATAGATGGCAACCTGATGACCCTGCAACTGCCCAACCTATCCTAAAACTACATGCGCTTGGACTAGGGAACATACGCCCTGCTACAGGTACACACGCTGCATGACGTGGCACTCGTAGGACGTCCGATGGACCGCCACCCTGATACACCCTCGCAAGCATACCTGACATGTAAGAAATCAGACCCTATAAACACTAGTTGGCCTGGTTCCTCACAGGCGTAGCTCAGTAATACAATACTAATGTTCCATGCATGGCCTACAACCAGCTGCAGAGCGCAGCACCGTGTCCGGCCGTCCGCAAAGCAAACATAGCCTCACATCACATCAGTGCATAGGCTTGTAGTGCGCCCTCCACTCAATCTGATCATCACTCCTGCATACAGCTGCCACGTTTCGATCGATGCAATCCGGAGCATGTCATGCATTGGTTGCAGGTGTTCTCAGATGCCATCAACAATCATGATGCAGGCTGCACGATATGCCGGCGGTGCAAGAACGTTCACACGCGCTGCTGCCTCTGCACATGAACTTGGTGTTCAGAATGTGTACAAGGGCGCCGCGACGCAGATTTACAAGCACGCCTCACAGGCCAAAACAGACATCCACATGTTGACAGCCCAAGGCTTTCCTTCAGTTATGTGCCCGCAATCCTGTCATATGGCGCGCACTCTTACAGACAGCTGCGCAGGGAGGCAGGTCCCCGGCAAAAGAGCGATTCTGCTGGCCCTCTGTCGAGCAGACAACTGCATGTCGCTCAGCAACATGCACTGGGCAACTGCTGCGTGCGGCGTCGAGATTGATTCCACGGAGAGATATACGAGCAGCGCAGAGAGAGGGAGAGAGAGAGAAAACACCAGCTAGTGTTGCTTCCCGCGGCACCAGTTCAGAGAAGGCACAGTGCAGAAATGACAAAGTGCAGAGTCCCGAAAGGTGCATGGCATACAAACTGTACAGAAACAGAGCAGTGCAGACAACGAATAGGGTGGATCAGATGAGGAGCTCCGGAGAGTGAATGGCTATCAGCCACTGCGTTTAGCGTGCAGTCTAGTTCAGACCCGCAGGGCTCAACCCAACATCCAAGTCATGCCGACCATGCTCGAGGCGATGGGACCTCGACACGCATGCATATCTGAAGAGGCCGTTTCCGTGTGCCATCGCATGCCGCGTTTCCCAGATAGCCCACCCTCAGAACATCTCAATTTAATAGCACCTGAGCTGATACGAATCAAAACAAATGTGAGGACATTGCAACAATTGTGTCAAGGGGGCGTACGTTGATGCAGGCCACATACTGGCAGTTGTAGCCATAGTGATCGCAGTAGATGCACTTCCCGTTGCAGCAGCCTGAAGTGGAGCAGTATGTGAGATTCTGTATGCACCTGCACACAGAAGAACAGTTGGCTTTCAGATCCACACCAGCCTCCGTTCTGGCGGCTCGAGGGCAACTGCGAGGAGCAGATGTTTTGGGCCAGGGCTTGACTGCAGTGCGCGGCGTTGACTGCAGTGCGCGGCGTTGACTGCAGTGCGCGGCGTTGACTGCCTATGGTGGCTACGACTGCAGTGCACGGTGTGCCTGGAGGTAGCAGCAGCTGAGCAGGCTGCTACACCACACACAAAAATTTAAGGCTGTATGCGTGCCGCATTGGCGAGCACTACACCCAACACTACACTACACCCAAAGGCTGTCTGGGTGCTGCGCTGCAGACTGCTACACCACTCGCACCGACCGTGCACTGCCGGGGAGCGACAGCATGTCTGCCAACATCGAATCAACAGTGAGGGCATCGCTAGAAGTGTACCGTGTCCTGGCACGGTGCAACAGATCTGCCGGCATGCATGTACAAGGACATGTGCTAGGTCTAGGGGATCGACACCTAGAGCTCCTGAGCTCAGGAGCGCCAGCACTGCTTTGGTCAGCTCTGTGCTGTGGAATGTGACACTTGTTGGCGCACATGTTCATGTTCATGCAGATGATGCGGCAGACGCTGAGTAGGGTCCAAGTGCACTATGCGATGCAAGAGGCGCACTTGTCTTTACCCTCGCCTTCGCCCTCACCCTCGCCCTCGCCTTCGCCCTCACCCTCGCCTTCGCCCTCGCCCTCGCCCTCGCCCTCGCCCTCGCCCTCGCCTTCGCCCTCGCCCTCGCCCTCGCCTTCACCCCCGGGGCCTCGACATGTCTCGCAATCGCCTTCGCACTCATCGTCGTCATCGCCCTCGCATCGCCCTCGCCCTCGCACCCTCGCCTTCGCCCTCGCCCTCGCCTTGCCTCGCCTCGCCTTGCCCTCGCCTTCGCCCTCGCCCTCGCCTTCGCCCTCGCCCTCGCTCGAATCGCCTTCGCCCTCGCCTGCCTTGCCCCACCTTCGCCCTCGCTTCACCTCATCGCCTTCATCGCCCTCGCCCTCATTCTCACCCTCGCCTTCACCCTCACCCTCGCCCTCACCCTCGCCCTCACCTTCACCCTCGCCCTCGCCTTCGCCCTCATTGCCCTCGCCTTCACCCTCGCCTTCGCCCTCGCCTTCGCCCTCGCCTTCATTGCCTTCACCCTCATCGCCCTCATCGCCCTCGCCTTCACCCTCATCGCCCTCATCGCCCTCGCCTTCGCCCTCACCCTCGCCTTCACCCTCGCCTTCACCCTCGCCGCCAAGGCGATCGTCCGGCAATCCAGTTACTGCGATGGCGTCTGCAGCGGCTGTGGCCCCGCGTTTCGGCTCACATGCCAGCCACTCATGCGTATCAGAGTCCATGCACATGAGGTGGAAGGCCTTGTCCTCGCTATCGCAGCACGCAGGGCACTCAGGCCAGGAGCACCTGCACTCACATGATGCATGGAGCTCATCAAAACCACACGTGCATGCTTACAGGCAGTACGCTCACACTGGCATGCAGCAGCACATGACACACACCAGACGAATGGACCATGTCAAGTGGAAGCATATCCAGTGGAAATAGTGCATGTCAAATAACAGTACATGTTCTGACATGGGGTTTTTGAAAAGAAAAATTAACAAAAAGAACCAATCAGGCATCCCGCCAAACCCAAACGGCCATCGGCCACAGCACCCCTGCAGACAGGGGCGGAAGAACGGTCAACACGCTCAAACACAGCAGACAGGGCAGCAGAGGGTAAAACGTGCGGGCTCAAGCAATGCGTACAGCTCAGACGACCATAAACGCAGCCGGGCCCAACGCTGCGGCCACACCGCCGTCACAGCAACGGACGCAGACACGCTCAAGGCGGAAACCTGAGAGGCTGTGCTTGCCAGGAAAGCGGCCATCAGGCGACAACAGGGGCCACGAGTGGGCACACGAAGGCAGGGCAGCCTTCGGAAGGAGGAAAGGAACAGTGCACTGCATGGCACGCAGTCAAAACACCATCACATCCGGGTGCATCCGGGAAAGCACGGTCGACGCCACAATGTGCAGCCACGTCACCCATGTGCTACAGCGCGCATGACATAACAACGGAGACAGGTAACGCCTCGAAAAACCACGGCAGGGTGAACACAAGGGCACGACAAAAGGAGATGTTTATTGTGGAGCCATCTGTGCTCACGCGGATCAGCAGCACCCAAACCAGCATGCGACTCATACACCTCGCACTCACACAGGAGACACGCATAGGGCCAGCGCGCATCGCCATACTGCACTGCGAAAGATTTATGGTGTCTTTCCAAGCCAGGTGCCACACAACCCCATGCATGCCACACAACCCCATGCATGTCAAAGTGATCAGGTGCGCACGCATTGCGAGCATCGAGCGGGGAGAAGCCCAGGTCCACCAGAGGGGAGACCGCAGCATGACGGAGTCCGCCTGCGTCCTGCTGCGCGGCCAGAGCCAGATGGGGTGCTGCAAGAAGCACGCCCGCGGCGGCTGTGACGACCTTCATCATGCTTGCAAGCCGGCCTCTGAGTGCGTTACAAAATGTTTGACCCGTGGGGGGAGGAGCGGACAGGCGTGGAGCGTTCTACGTTGCTACCTGCACACAGCATGCATCTTTTAGTCTGTTTGCCGATTGACTGCTCTATTGCCTCAGCACTGCTGGGTCTTTGATCTATCACTGTGTAACACACAGCCTACATCCTTCTGGCCATGGGCGTGGATGCTGGTGGTACAGTGGGTCATGCTGGTACAGTGGATCATACTGTGGATCATGGTGGTACAGTGGATCATGCTGCATGCTGGTACATACAGTGCTGTGTGTGATTGTTTGTTTGTTTTGGACATTTTGTACCAGCCTTTTTCCCTCCCTGCTGAGCACCTTGATCTAACACAGGGTGACACCCAGCATGCATGCATATCCTGGAGTGTGCCAGCTGGAGTGTGTCTACTAGTACTGATCTGCACCACTGTGTTCGCAAGGCCTCGTACGGCTGTTGAGAAGTCGAGAAGATCTGCTGTCGACAAATCTTGTGCAGCTCACGCAGCACAATCACACAGGAATCCAGTGTGACAGGACACATGAACACTTTGCGACAACCACAGCTGCCTCACAGTACAAGTATTGACTGCAAAGCTTGCAGACACACCTGGCAAGCATTTAAATTTTCATTTTAAAATTTTGTACATTTACACCGCGACACGCGCGAACCCAGGGGATTCACCAGCTGACTGGCAGAGCTGGCGAGAGTACAAAATCCGATCGGGTATCACACCCGAGCCTGAATCTGGACAGATGGAGCCCGTAAATGGTTCGAGGAAAACATTATAATTAAAAGTGCCGACATGGCGAAAGGTCCGCACGAACTCGAAGCGTTGCCACGGCCGCGGCGAGCGAGCATATTAACCGGCGCCGCCATACATATGCGGCGGCAGTGGGACGAGTTGCGGCTGTATACAGATGCGGCCGCCGCCATGGCGCGTATGCGTGTGTTACACAGTGATAGATCTAGGACCCAGCAGCGCCGAGGCAACAGACCAGGCAACACGCAAAAAGACAGGCAGCCCATCGCAAGTACCAAGGCTACTCTTCGCACGAGCAAATGTCAGAACGATTTCGTTCAAACTTGCGCTGTCATATGCGTGTGATAGACGCCACATAGTGAGCAAGCTGCAGCTGGCGCCTATCATCGTATAATTCTGACTCAGAGGAATATTCGAGCACGATTCAGCTGCAGGGTACATAAGTTACTTGGGCAGCTTTTCGTGGACTTGGGGCCCTCGCCGCAGGCATCCGTGGAAATCCTGGGTCCATGGGACACCATGGCCGTGGCTACTTCGCACACGGAGATCAACGCAAGAGCCCGGCAACAAGGGCAACAGGAAGAATGCACGCGACCAAAACCCTGCAGATAGACAGCAACAGGCAGCGTCACGCACACAGGCGCAATGTTGCAATACTGTGTGTACTGCTCCCCTCAGTAAACTCAGAAGGCTGCGATCGCAAATGTGCATCGTTCAGTGCACGTGACTATTGAATCCATCGACACGCCCGGGGCAAGGCGCTACCTGCGCCGCCGCTGCCTACAGCACCATCGCCTTGGCGGCGCGCCGGCAGGATTACAAAAGTGCGACCGAATATTCCAGATCCAGGCCATCGGTCACAACCCGCCACAGCAGAGCCGAAAGCAGCATAGTTGTTTCTACAACAGGAATTGATGCGCATAGATGGCCGTGGCACGCCAAATGTAAGCTCACGTACGTATTCGGTACACGATGATGAGTTTTCCAGAGATCTCTGAGCCGGAGCTTGTCACGCATGCATGCTAGCTGTACATACATGGAGAGGTACCGATCGATATCAGACTGCGCACCTGCTAAAGCAGTCGGCCAGAATTGAATTGCTGATGCTAAAATCGTGAGGGCGGCTACAATGCTGCTGGTGTCAATTTATACAGGGCAATGTTGCAGCTGCACATGTGTAAAATCTGACCACGGCCAGCGACCGCGAATTTGCTGCCCAATACATTCCCATGCGTGCGTTTATGTCCACAAGGGCCTGGCATGTAGGCCTGGTGGCAGGAACGCGATTGCATGTTCTTACACATCACAATGGTGCATGGTCGCGCCCGTGTCGTGACCCATCAGCCGTGGCCCTCAGGCTGCAAGGCTGCACATGTTCGGATGTGTGTATGGTCTGAGGTAAAGCGCCGCGCATGCACGCATGCGGCTGAGACCGAGGGAAGGAAGCGAAATCAGCACGAGGAACTGCACATGCAACACGGACGGTACGCGCAGGCGTTAACGTTGGCCGAGGTGACGGTGATGGTCAATGTCCGCGAGAAATGCGTGTCTCACGATGGTGTGCTTGCCGTGACGAGTTTGCAATTGCATCCTCGCGTGCAATCGCAGCAGCAGCAGCAGCATCGGGCTGCTTTTTCGACCTTCGTGTTGCACGACTCCCTGAAAAGCGCTCACAGCTGTAGGGCCAGGTACAGCCACCGATGCACCGGTCGGGCACATCATTTCCAACACCCTCCACAAGTTCGAGGACTCGGTGACTCGGCAAGCTGTGACGCAGCTGTAACGCTGTGGCTGTGACGCAATTGTTCCTTCAGGCGGCTCTGTATTTGAAATTGTCCCCAACGACACACGGCTAGGAAACCTATGGCGTGAAACGTGGCATGCGCGCGCGTTTCGTCCGGCACGATTGCAGAATCCTGGGGCCGGGAATCCTGCATCCTGGGGCCGGCTGTAGCTGGGGGGTCGGTGGCGGCCGGGTCTGCCGGGGTGGGCGGTAGTACGTAGTGTGGCGGGTGGTTGCTGTGTGAGGCTGTGGCGCGGGGCGGTGGTGGGTGGGGAGTGTGGTGTGTGGATGCGTGGTGTGGTTTGTTACACGGAATGACGCAGAGCCCGGCAGAGGGCAACAGCAGGAAGCAGAGCCAACCCCCCGCGAAGCAGACAACAACCAAAGCAGCATGTCTGGTAACCACAACGACAACTCAGCGACACAACCACACCCACGCATCACACACACGACACCCCACACCACGACCCCTCGCCACAGCCTCACACAGCACCACCCGCCACACTACGTACTACCGCCCACCCCGGCAGACCCGGCCGCCACCGGTGTGGTTGTGTCGGCTGAGTTGGGTCGTTGTGGCTTTTCACCCGAGACAGTTGCTGCTTGTTGTTGTTGTCTGCTTTCGAGGGGTTTTGGCTGTCTGGTTTCCTGCTGTTGCCCTCGCTGCCGGGCTCTTGCGTTCATCTCCGTTTAACACGATTGCAGAACCGGTGGCACGGATTTAGTGCTGGCGCCATCGACATATATTCATGCACGGTGCATATATGCCCTACAGTCTAAGCAATGTCGAGTGCGCAAGTCCAACTTTGGAACTCCATGGACTTATCGCAGTTATATATGCCAGTTCGAGCGTGTTACATGTACAAGTGTCAGCTCTTGAGATACATCTAGGTCCCAGCAGGGCTGGAGGACGGAAGCAGGCAACGAAGCCAAAATCACAAGCAGCATCGCTGCAGGCTACCAAAGCCTTGGACAGTGTCACAGCCCTGACTCGCCGAAACAATCCACACAGGAACACACGGATAAAAAGCCGCCAGTTCGCATGCCACGTGCATACGAGCCATCGTGCTGATGAGCCATTACGCGTAGACTGGAGCCGAGCACTGCCCCCCCCCCCCCCCCCTCCACCCTTCTGCCTGCCTCCCCCCTTCCCTCGTCCTCCCCCCCCGGGAGCGGCTCGTACCACCTGGCTGCGGCTGTGCCACCTGTGAGAAATGGCGTTGAGCCGAAGCGGTGGCTGTGGCGCGCGGCTACGCGCCCGTCTGGCCTGCTGTGGCCGGGCGCGGTGGGCCCGGTGCATGCTGCCGGTGTTTGACGTGTGCGTGGACTGCGCGATGTTGCGCGATGCTGTGCTCGCTTCCTGTGTTCAAACATGTTGTTTGTGTGTGTGTGTGTTTGATTTCGTGCCGGCGCTGGTCCGTTCTAGCATTTGCTCGTGCGGAGAGTGGCCTTGGGACTTCTGCGCTGCTGATCACAGCTGGTAACAGAGCGGCCTTAGGTCTGAGCGGCCTTGGGACTTGTGATGCTTTGTCTGTTTGCCTGTTGACTGCTCTGTGCCTCGGCGCTGCTGGGTCCTAGATCTATCACTGTGTAACACAAGCACGTGTGCATGTAACACCCTGCGCATATGGTGGATTACATGGAATGTAATCACACTTTTGGTGGGAGTGGCGACGGTGGACCGAAGGACTCTGGCCTTCGGTGTCTACAGGGGTCTGCAGCACTGCTGCGGACCGGAGGCTGTGCAGAGATTGGATGTTTTTAGGCTGGTGCGAGCAGCAGCTCGCCACGCAGAGTGGGTGTTCGTTGCTAGTGCTTCGCAGCTTTCAGCTAAGATCCCGCCCGCCCGGGCCCATTCTGTTGTGCAGGTGTAGATGTTCCAGAGGATTTCAATTGCTCCGTGAGGCTTCTCCGCGCAGAGGCTGCTGGAGCTGGAGCGTTCTTCCTGTGACCCCCCATCGGATCGGGCCATGGCCTCTCTCTCAGCGGTTCTAGGCAGTAGTGGAGCTCCTCAAGGGGTGGAGCCTCTGGGCTCCACGTGCCTCCAGGCACCGGTGTTTACTCAACACCGCCGTGGTATGACCATTAGTGTGTCTTATTGCACGGCCATGGCGTGATTCCGCACTGCGCCACGCACACAGGCTTCCATGTGGGCTGTTGTGGATGGCATGCATATTGTCGGGAGGGCTTTGTGCAGTGGGGCTGATCTGCTAGCTGTGTCTGTATACAAGGGGTGTCATTATCAGTGATTTGGGCTGAGGGTTGCTGGGTAGTGGGTGGCTGAGGGGGCTATGCCGGTCTGGTGTGTGTTACACAGTGATATATCAAGGACTCAGCAGCGCCGGGAGAACAAAGCAGGAGCACACAGACACACACACACAGACACACACACTCACACACAGACACACACAACTCAGCAACCGGCACGATCAAGAGCCCAGCAGCGAGGGCAACAGCAGGAAAGCAGACGACCAAAACCCCCGCAGGCAGACAGCAACAAGCAGCAACCGTCTCTGGCGGAAAGCCACAATGATCCGACACAGCCGACACAACCACACCCATGCATCCACACACTTGCGCACTCCCGCACGCCACCACAGCGGCATCCACGCCACAGCTGCACACAGCTGGCACTGAATGCGTCTAGATCTGGGCTGCAAGTTACCTGCAACGTTCTGCAGCGGCGTTTCAGGCGGGATGTGGGCTGCCACTGCCAGTCACCCTGCTCTGGAGACGTGAGAATCCAGCCCCCTGCAGACACGTGAGAACCCATGGCCATGCCCAGCAATTCTCCATATCCTAGCCCCTCCTGCTCTGTAGCGCGTGAACGTTCGTGTTGATGTCTGACCGCGGGTGATGTCTAACCGCTGGTGCCGGTGAGCCACAATACCAGGCCCACACTGCCAGGCCCACGCTGCGGTGACATTCCTGCTTGGTCTTGTGCGGGTGGACAAAGCATGTTGTGGCAACCAGCAGTGATGTTGCACGCCAGCTGTGATTTTGCACGGTCAGAGCGGGCACAGAGCAGTGCAGCATGCGGCCTCATGCTTGCCTCTGTGCGCGCCTCTGTGTGCGCATCTGTGGGTGTCACCCACAGATGCGATATGTGTTGCCCGTGCCTGGCCACGCTGCCTCAGGCATCTGTGTTGTGCTATAGAATGCATGTTGACGTTGTGGTGACATCACCGTCTGACTCTTGACTCTGAGTGCAGCATAGCCGTCTGGCGCAATTCTATCATGATGACAGGTACAAATCAATCAACATTGGCATTTACAGAAACAGATCATGATATACGTATGCATACAGGCCTACAGGCCTCTGCATGACTAAGATTGCTCAAATATGTGATGCAGTCAACTAAGTATCCGCAGCACAGTCCTGAGCACACTGATCCGACCCACAATGATGCGACAGCCACGTGTACACTCTTGAGCACCGTTTGCGGGACTGCAGCAGGTTTGCTTTGTGATGGCCGTAGCAACCGCCCATACACACGCCCCTCCATCTCACATGCATCCATCTCACATGCGTCCATCGATCGCCCATCCATCTCACATGAGAGTGCAGTGTCTCGTGCGACTCAGGCGCCGCACAGTGTGTCCTCCCTTGTACTGCTTTCACACTGAGGCGGCGCCCTGCATGCAGTGAGTTAAGTCACGCCTTGCCATATGCATGGACACAGAATCCTGGAGATCTCGTCAGGAGATGTGCAAAAGCCATGTAGCCTTTGCAGAACTACTAGTATAGATTCCCCGTTCGTCACAGCTGCAGCACCTGACACGGCACCCATTGCTGGCGATCGCCACCGCAACAAGCTTATGGCTGAGAGGAACATAGATTCATACGGCGACCATGCGAGGAGGCAGCAGTGACAGTGCTATAGTAGGGCAGTGGGGAGGGCAGTGGGGAGGGCAGTGGGGAGGGCGCACGCTCTCACAATGTTCGAGGCGACAAGCTACGCCGACGCAGAAGATGCACTGGCCGTCGCAGCACTCGTTTCGGTTGCAGCGAGTGCGATGCAGCTTGCACCTGCACACGGCAGCGCACTCTGGTCACAGGTGCGGTTCCACGGCCAGCCAGATGTGCGGCAGACACGGCCACCAGGCACGGTGGCGGGAAGACCATGCCGCAACAACGCTGTTAACACGCAGTGGCCGTGTCTGCCACTCGAGCGGAACATGTTCAACTTCAAGTTCCTGCCAGCATGCCGTGAACGAGCGAGGGCCAGTGCAGCGCGTTGGTGAGGGGGCCACATCAGTGTCATAATTATTTATGGGAGTGCCGTGGCAGTCTGGCCATGAGCGTGCCGCTGTAGGCAGCGCATTCATCGAATTCCGCCGTCAGCCGCTGCAGCGTGCCGCTGCAGCCTCGGCAGACTCATCAAAGCCTGTAGCTGCAGGCAGGGGCTGACGGCGGCGAACTGGCGGCGGCTGGCGGCGGGCTTTGAAGGATAGGCAGGCAGGCAGGCGGGCAGGCAGGCAACACTGGCAGCTTCAAAGCAGGTTGTGGTCACGTCCCGGCTGTCCGGCACTATCGGGTGAGGCTCAGCATTCCATCAGCACCAACTGCAGCAGTGACGTAGCATGGGCGCTGCGCCGGTGCTGTGCACCGGTGCTGCGTGACGGTGCTGCGCAGCGGTTGCGTGCAGGGCACCCGGCAAGCCCAGGACCTGCCCCGCGCAGGGGCTTGCAATCATGCACCGATGCAGCTGCAGGAATAATTCAGGCAGCTGCAGGCTTGAAGCGAGAAGGGTATGTGCAGGGTATGAGCGAGCAGGGTATGCGTCAGAGGCGCACTCATCAACAGCCGAGACGACCGCGTCAACATCTGCGTCCTCAGCCAGGGTGCCAGCCGCCGCAAGACCGGTGTCGCTAGAGGCAGTCGCGGAGGCGCCCCCGCCTGTCGCCTCGCACTCCTGCCACTCGTAGGTCTTGGGGTCCATGCACTCGTGGTAGAAGTCGCTCCCCTTGTCGTCGCAGCACGAAGGGCACGCGGGCCAGGCGCAACTGCACTCACACGATGCACGGGGCTCATGAATGACATTGCCAGGAGCACCTGCGCACTGAGCCTGCTGAAGTTTCTCTGAAGGAGCACGCATGTGCGTGTGCATGCATTGCGCAGAAGCACAGTGAACACGCATGGTTCACGAGCATGCCCCAGGAGGGGTGCAAGGGGCGCCTTTGTAAGCTTCAGCCTTTGGAGGTTTGGCCTCTGATGGCGCGCGTAACCTGGGCCATGCTGCGGCCGGGCAGTGCAGCGCATTCGGTACAACAAAGAAAAAGCTTGGTGACCACACACAATGACTTGAAGCTTTCCTCGGCGGCGGCTGCTGGGGCCTTGCTAAATCACATGTATCACACAGTAGCATGGTCGCCTGTTTTCCTGCTGTTGCCTTCGCCGCCGGGCTCTTGCGTTCATCTCCGTGTAACACAATGGCATGCGGCATGCGGATGATCACACACGCCCACGCCTCCAACCTGAAGAGGTGCTGAAAGCGCGCAGTCGTGTGTGCCTGGTCGGTGTAAGGCGGCTATTGTGACAGCAATCATCATGATGCCGGGCATGCCGGGGGCGCACGGCGTGTCAGCATCGAGCGGCGTGAGGCCGAGCGCGATGAGGGGGGATTCGCCAGCCACGACCGGGTCCTGCTGCGCAGCCAATGCCAGCCTCAGTGCTCCGAAGAGCAGGCCTGTGACGAGCTTCATCATGATTGCGTTGGGAGTGCCGGTAACGGATGCAGATGCTGAGACTCACACGAACGACCTGTACACATGTGTACAGCTGGTGAGTGCATGGTACAGGGAGCTACACAGTGGCATTGCGGAGAGTGGCCTTTGTGGTTGAGGTGGCCTGTCTTTCTGTTCTAGTTTTGCCTGGTCTGTTGCCTTGGCACTGCTGGGTCCTAGATATATCACTGTGTAACACAGTGGCATTGACGTGCACGTGCAGCACACAGGTTCGGGTGTTCAGTTTGTTTTGAACAGGCTGCATGTACTGCGCTGAACCCTCTACGCTACTCCTTCGAATCCCAACGAGTCGGCCACTGGCCACCGGAAATGAACCTTGCAGTTCGGCCGCTTCAACGGACACACACGTTAGCAGCGCTGAGGTGGCGAAATGCCTACATGAACAGTGCATTATAAGGACGTGTGCATGTCGAACGAGGAGGTTCACGAAATTGCGAAACGCAGCTTGCTGGCGGATCAAGTCGCGCGCAGCTCGACTGCCATGCATCAGCTGACGTGCAATGCGCATCGGCGCCACGCCATTGACAGGCCTCAATTGGTCAACCACTATTTATGTCGCACTGTGCACGGCCGTGTCGGCATACGACATGTCGCGACACCTACATATTTGACTGCATGCGGCGAAAGTTTGGCGAGCGGCGGCAGCAGTTTGGCGAGCTCGAAGCTTGGCGGCTGAAGAGAATGACGCCGTGACGGCCAGAGCGCCATCACCCTCGGTGCCATCATCATATGATGATGCATGCAGCAGTACTGTCATGTCAGCGAAACGGACTCACCATCAGAAACCGAGCTAGAGCGAACATTCGAACTTTAATGCACCGCCGGCACAACCACCGTGACGGCGACATGGCACGAACACGTTCTGCCAATCTGGCCATCTGTGACAAATTGACGAAATCGGCGTTTGCCGCGGCCAGGCATCACTGACGGCATGATGTTCAAAGTCAACTGCTTCGGATTGCGCAGGTCTTGCAACAGGAGATGGAACGCACTTGTGCTGCAACACTTGGACACCCGCTAGAGCATGCCGTGGAGGCAATGAAGAGGGCCTGCTGAGTTTATGTCTGTCAATGCAGGCCCTGGCGTTTGCGAGTGTGCCTCCGCGCATGCTGGCCACGCGCAGCATGCAGTGTGCACGCCATGGCCGCCGCAGTCCCCGCCGGCCGGGACCGCGGCCGCCCTGCATGATATGCTCATGCATTCGATATATGGCTACAAGGGTTTGTATGCACATGTAACAGCATGCAGCACTCCGTGTGTTATCCTTGTGATAGATCAAGGCCACAGCCATACATACAGCAGCCACAGCCACAAGCAGCACAGGCACCCACCACATCTCGCGTTGATCTCCGTGGTATTGTAACACATCGGCTTGAACCGCGTGCGTGCGGCACAAGGAACCGTGTGACACAGCCAGCACCTCAAACACAGCACACCGACCCAGCGCAGCATGGCGCCGTCCACTCAAAGGCGCCAGGTGCGTCAGGTGCTGGGCAACACGGCTCGTACCACTACTTGCTACTACTGATAGCTGGCGCGAAAGCGAAATCGGCGCAGAGCTAGCCGCAGCAGCATGGCCGCATGGCATGCATGGCCGCATGACATGCATGGCCGCATAACACAATGCCCGGCTGGCCAGTGCCGGATCGCCGTGGCCGCGGCCACAGACCCCACGCTGCCGCCTGGCAACAGCGCGGCGAGGGCAGCGGCTGCAGATGGGCCGGGGTGGGGGGCAGAAGACGAGGGGTCGGGGGGGAGTGGTGCGCGGGGAGCTGGCGGCTTGGGGCGGGGAGGGGGTGCGACTGGCTTCATTGAGCGCCAGGGGTGACGGGAATAGGCGATGGGCGGCGGCCTATGCGCGAATATGCACTGGCCTGTGCGGGCCTGCACAGGGACTACACCGCAGCCACAAATTGCTGGGACACTCTGCTCTGGCAGGCCGTCAGTGGAAACCAGCAGGCCCAACAGAAGCGCCCTCCCGGCGCCAGCCTGGCGCCACTGGCATGGTGCATGGTGCGTCAGCAATCCATTTGCACCACAACCTGACAGGAAGCCACCCTGGCCATATGTGA
>JALKAD010000199.1:181377-197052 GCA_024500015.1 Ulva compressa | reverse complement strand
GGCCAGGGGATGTGCATTGTATGTACATGTATACGTATACGCTCTTGCATCGAGGGTGCACCAACCGTATGTACAACTAGGACCTAGACGCATGTGCTCGCTACCCCTAAGCTTAAGGTTTGATCCTGCCAGGCGATCACCTGGCACGAAATCGAACTGCACACGGGTACCCGTGAGAATTCGAACTGCGCACCAGTTACGGCGGCACCGTCACAGGCGCAGGCCGCTTCGCGTCCCTGTTGCACACGACGTTTGGACGTGTGGGCAAGGGTCAAATCTACCTTCCTGAATGACTTTGCGCTGAATGTGCTCCCCCCGGCTCCGGATCCTATCAACTCATTTGACTCCGAGCTCTTGAAACTGAGTCCTCCTTCCTGTCCGCCCCTACCCGTAGAGGGCCGTCTTGGGATCCTATCAACTCATTTGGGATCCCATCAACTCGGTAGCCTTAGTAGGATCCTATCAACTCATTTGACTCGGAGCTCTTGAAACTGAGTCCTCCTTCCTGTCCGCCCCTACCCGTAGAGGTGCTGTGGCCGATGCCCGATTGGGTCTGGTGTGATGCCCGATTACTTTATTTTCCCCCGGCTTTTTGCTTCTGCCTCTGGGACCGTGTCTAGGCGGGTGTGGTGCAGCTAACGCACATTTGGGGCCGTGTCTAGGCGCGTCTTCTTGCAGCACGCCACGTGCGACCTCTCCACTACTCTTTGGCGTGGTACCGCGACCGGTGTGTTACACGGTGATGAACGCAAGAGCCCGGCAGCGAGGGCAACAGCAGGAACGCTGACAAACAAAACCTCATCAATCAGGCAGCAACAAGCAGCAACAGTCCCAGGCGAAAAGTCACAACGAACCGACACAACTGATCATGACACGACCTCGGGTGGGGCCCACCCGCGCAGCCACACATGCGCACTCCACCGCACCCCACCACCGCGGCAACCACGCTAAAGCCGCACACAGCGACCGTCCGCACCCCGCACTGCAGTCCGCCCCCAGCAGACTCGGCCGCCACCAACCTCACAACAGCAGCAACGCCACCAAAACCGGCCCCTCACGAGCACTCCACCTCCGGCACGACCGGTGTCACACGATAGGTCCTTGCGCAGCCGGCTTGCAGGATGGCCCCGGGGCGATGCTGCCTAGCCACACGGTCCCGTTGGACGGTCTTTAAACTTGAATTTAGTTCAGGCGGCCGCTGCGCAGCACTGACCATGGGGGCTGCGGTTGCGCATGATCAGGCCACGGTCTGCGTCGAGTCTAGTCTGTGCGTGCTCGTCCACCCCCGCTTTCCCCCGCTGGGCTCACGGCAGGCTGCGGGCCGCTGTGCGCATGAGTGTGGCGGTGTGGAGTCCCGGGCATACTATATAGCCTCATTCTGCTGCATCTGGTGCGTGGTGTGGACGGACGGAGTGCGTGGCTTAAGCTTTGGTGCGGTTGTTGCTGTTGTGGTGTGCGCTTGCATATGCGGTTGTGTCAGTGCATCGTGGCTCGAGAATGTGTCAGTGCATCGTGGCTCGAGAACCTGTGCACATGCATGTTGATGCTTGCTGCTAGCTGCTGACCGGGGTTCATTTGTTTTCTCTCTTGTTGTAGCCCTCGGTGCCGGTCTGTTGCATTGATTTCAGTGTAACACACCCGTGAGCCGTCTTACTCTGGAAATGGTTTGTCTGATCTCAAATCCGTTTCCTTTCACTGCCGCACTAAGCTCGCCGCACTAATTACCCACTAGGACTCTCTAATCCAGCATATATCATATCAGAATGATTCGCCGGCTTATCAAACACTATATGTGTTACACTGTGATAGATCTAGGACTCAGCAACGCCAAGGCAACAGAGCAGTCAACAGGGAAGCAGACAAACCATCACAAGCCCCAAAGCCACCATCCGCACGAGCACATTCTAAAATGGACCAGTTCCGCAGTGAAAGCACAGACACACATAAATAACACAGGAAGAGAGCGCAGCATCGCACACCAAACACAGGCAGCAGGTGCAGGCACCGGGGCCCCCTTGCAGGCGCCGATCCGACCACAGCAGGCCAGACGGGTGCGTGCCACCGGGTGCGCGCCACAGCCACAGCCGCGGCCGCAAGCAATTGCAGCCTGCCCCAGGGTTTGCATCCGCATCCACTGGTGCGAACGCTATATATATGTACCGTATATATGATTACATTTCCGTATCCATGCATTGTCGTATACGTATCCATGCATGCATATGAGGACAATGACCCCTCTGACAACTGCAAGCGGGACCGACTGTGCACTTGGCCGTTCCCAGTCGGGTGGTGCTGCCTGACCGCACCGCGACGGCCCGGTCGGACTGTCCATCGACAGCCCGTGGCCCCTGCGCCACGCTGGGGTCTGTAGATGCACCGGCAGATGGTCGGGGCAGAGTCTGGGCGTGCTCACCCGCCTCAGCTTCCCCAACGCCGCACTCTGGCTAGCTTATACTGCCGCGCGTGTTGCGGTGTGGGGGTCCGTGCACCAGCTGTAGTGTTACACGGAGATGAGCGCAAGAGCCCGGCAGCGAGGGCAACAGCAGGAAAGCAGACGGCCAAAACCCCCCGAAAGCAGACAACAGCAACAAGCAGCAACTGTCTCAGGTGAAAAGCCACAACGATCCGGCACAGCCGACACACCCACACCCACGCATCCACACACACGCGCACTCCCGCACCCCACCACCACGGCACCCACGCCACAGCCGCACACAGCAACCACCAGCCACACTGCGTACTACCGCCCACCCCAGCAAACCCGGCCACCACCGACCCCCCAACAGCAGCACCCCCGCTCGAGCACTCCACCACGGGCCCCCCGCCCATGAGAACCCGGGGGCTCACGCCCCCCACAGCGCAGGGCGTACCAGCCCTCCCCCTCCGGCTGCCCGGCAGGAACCTGAGGGCGGGGCGCGAAGGGCACTGGCGGCGCCGCATCGCTCTCCCCGCGGCAGCCCACGGGAAGGCAGGGCGGGCCAGCACGACAAGACGCGGGGCCGGCCTGCGCCGCTGCAACCGCGGCCCCCGGTCCATCAAGGCGGCCAGCGGCCGCCTACAGCACGTCCGACGGGACAGCGTGGCCAGGCACCAGCGCCCGGCCCGCCAGCCACCACCGCCCGGCCCGCCAGCCACATGCGCAGCGGAGCCGCAGCAAGGACCTGGCGCGTCACACCACGGCAGAGAGTGGTTGAGAGTTCGCACATGGCATTCTGCAAGAACGCTCGCCTGGACACGGCCCCCGAAGCCGCGGCGAAGGTCGCAATTATATTCAGGAAGGCAAACGCACCCGCGCCCACACGGCCAAACGTCTCATGCGACAGGGACACAAAGCGGCACGCGCCCGTGCCGGAGCGGTCGTACTTGTCGCGCTTCCTGTCGTCCATCACCTGGGCGGCAGCGCCTGGCGTGTTTGCCGCGGCGACGACCCGGGAGGGGGCCACCGGACAGGTCACGCACACATCGGCCATGATAGGGTCCGTGCACCAGCTGTGGGGGTCCGTGCACGACGTGTGGCAACGCTTTCCTGCGCATGCATGTGTTGTGTGCGGTGGGGCAGAGTCTGGGCGCGGCTGGATGCTGGTGGGGCGTGCAGGGTGTGGCTGGGTGGAGTGCACGGCATCGGTGTACATATGCATTGATGTGCAGTTGCGGCATAAGTGCTGAAAGAGTTCACGTACGTTGACAGCGTTGAAAAGCCATACGAGGCACCAGATCCACGCCATGTGCATGCCACTGCATGCCATCACCTCCATGGAGGTGGAGCTCCACTCCATGCCCCAACCCAATTATCTATCCATGCCTACGCAAAAGGCGTGGCGTCGAAAGGCGATTCCGCATCAGAAGGTGCTATTGAGATGTGGTTTCACATGTACACATGTTGAATCATGATCATCTACTCCATTTGAATACTGACTGGTCTGAATTTCTGAAGTATGCAACAAAGTCCGGGGCCTGTGGACGTGTACTCCATTCACTGCGCATGTACTGTGTCTGCAATTGAAGTCAGGATCTCTGGGGGCACTGCCTGGCAGGTGAGGGACGGTCTAGATTCAGGCAGCTTCCGCATCTCCTCACACAGCAGTTGTGATCACACAGCAGCTTCGGAGCCCCTGGGACCGGTGCCTCGCGGCTTCGGAGATGGCTGTAGCGCGCGGCTGCGCGCCCATGTAGCCTGCAGCTACAGGGTGGTGTCGAGTAGGCGCCCGCCAGTGGGCCTGGAGCGTGCTGACTGTGTTTGGGGTGCGCATGGAGTGTGTGATACTGCGCGGTGCTGCGCTCGGTTCGTGCGTTGTTTGTGTGTGTATGTGTGTGTATGTGGTTACAGAGTCGGTATGCGCTAGTCATGCCAGTGGCACATCCGACGCACTACCTCACAACTCAGCAACCGGGCGGATTCTGCCCGCCACGGCTGCCTTTCCAGACACACCAGTCATGATCTGCAAGCCCATTCTGAACAACAGCGCGTTGCCTCTACACAAACCTACACTCAGTTCTCTTTTCACATTGGTGATGTACTGCGCCCGATCCTGTATACCACACTCGACAGCAATATCAGCGAGATACTTCAGATGCGACAGTGCACCCTTGCTGTGTGTATGTGTGTGTGTGTGTGTGTGTGTGCATGCACATGTGTGTGTTTGCTTTCATGACAGCGCAAGTTTGAACGAAATCGTTCTGGCATTTGCTCGTGCGGAGAGTAGCCTTGGTACTTGCGATGGGCTGTCTGTCTTTTTGCGTGTTGCCTGGTCTGTTGCCTCGGCGCTGCTGGGTCCTAGATCTATCACTGTGTAACACAGCAGCTTCTGGGTGAATGTGGATCATGCATGCTGATACCAATGACTGTGCTGCTTGTGTTTGTTTTGTCCGGATGACGGCCCCTGCTTTGTTGTGTGCTGAAGCCCTGACCTATTACAGTCTGTTACTAGAAAATCTATGCAAGAGCCTGGCAGCAACCTTGGGCAGCAAGGGCAATGACACGCACAGGTTAACTGGCATTTGCTCGTGCGGAGAGTGGCCTTGGTGCTTGCGGTGGTCTGTCTGTCTGTCTGCGTGTTGCCTGATCTGTTGCCTCGGTGCTGCTCAGTCCTAGATCTATCACTGTGTAACACACCCTGGGCCAGGCCCCGCACTCCAGAACCACAACATCCACGGCAAAAGCCACAATCCACTTGATAGTATGTCTGTGGCACTGCAACCGTCCGCACCACGCACCACCGTCCGCCAGCACGCAGCCACGGACGCCACCACTCGCACACGCCACCTCTCCCCCGCACCCCAGACGCAGAAACACTCCCCACAGCCCCACCCGAGAACTCGCACGCCCGCCCCGACATGCACCCGACATGCGAGCCCGGGGGCGCGCGCCGTCCCGGTACAGGACGGTACTGCCACGCGGCGGCGGCCGAGCAGACGCCGCAGAGCGCTTACACGCAGGGTGCTGGGACTCCACCACCGCCATGACCCCCACTCGGCAGCCCGCGGTCAAACGCGGAGAAGCAGGGGTGGACGGGTGCACGCAGACGCGCGGGCAGACTACTGCCTCAGGAACCGCAGCCTCCAGAGCGGCGCAGCGGCCGGCGGCCGCCTGTACTAGTAGACCGTCCGACGGGACTGTGCGCAGCCGCAGCCAGGCAGCACCGCCCGCCCTGCGAGCCGATTGCGTAGCGGAGCCCCTGCAAGCACCTGACGTGTGACGCCACGGCATGCACTGCAGCGGCATGCACTGCAGCAAGTGGCGGAGAGGTGGCACGTGGCATTCTGCAAGAGCACTCGTCTGGACACGGCCCCAGAGGCTGCTGCAAAGTCAGCAATCTCAATCAGGAAGGCAAATGCATCCTTGCCCACACGGACAAACGCCTCATGCAACAGGGACGCGAAGCGGCATGCGCCCGTGCCGGTGCGGCTGTACTTTCTGCCGTCCATGAGCCAGGCGACAGCGCCAGGCATGCGCACCACGGCGACGACGAGGGAGGGGGCCACCGGACAGGTGACGCACACATCGGCCACGACGCGGTCGTAGGGCATCATCACAACGAAGTTGCCCGGTTCCACGTCCCACTTCGCGCGGGCGGGCAGCCGGCTAGCCCCGCGGCCACGGCCACCGGTGGCCACCGTGGGGGGCAGAAGCCGCAGCGGATAGGGCGTCTCGGGTACCCTCAGTGGCCAGGATTTGCGGCGGCGGCGGACCGGGGGCCGCGGTTGCTGCGGTGCAGGCCGGCCCCACGTCTTTCCGTGCTGCAGCTTTCCGTGCTGCACATGTCCCCGCTGCCTTCCCGCGGGTGGCCGCGGGCTGCCGCGGGGTGTGCGATGCGGCGCCACTGGCCGGATCAATTACGAAGTGTGGCATGTGGTCGCTGTGTGCGGCCGTGGCGAGGGTGCCGTGGTTGCAATTGGAGGGCCTCGGGTACCCTCAGTAGCCAGGATTTGCGGCAGGCACAGCGACGCGCGGCGCGCTGCGCCTTGGAGATGACGGCCGGAGCGTGCTCCTCTGACTCCGCGGCGGCGGCGTGGCTTGCTGGGTGCTGGCGTACGCGTGGCCAATGGCTGCACCGCCGGCGACGTCAAATTTCATGTCGGCTGCGGTCACGGCCGCGGCGATGACAGCCGAGACGACAGCAGCGGGGACAGCGGCTGCGGTGGCGGCTCTTTCTGCCGTGGGCAGGCCTCATCGGAATCCAGGACGGGCAGCAGCGGCTCACCCAGCCGCAGCAGCACACCAACCTGGAATTCATGGTCGGTAAGGCCTATCACGGGGCTGGGGCAGGCCGTGAGGAACGCTGAGGTGAGCGAGCCAGAGCAGCTGAGAAGGCGGGCCAGATCGGCGCACGCCGTCTCCGCCTGTTGGGGATTGCGACCGCGCTTCAAGGCCTGGAGTCGGCCACGCGTGGTGGCCCAGCGCTCGTCAGCCTCCGCCCGGCTGAGCGCACTCTGGAGCTGCGTTATTCGCAGCTTTGTGCGAGTGTCGGACGTTCAGGCGTCGGCGGTTTTGTTCTGTGCAGTCTTTTTCGGTGCTGCTGGCGCCTTAATCTTTCAAAGTGTAAGACATGTGCACGTCCAATTGGGTCATCTCAGATCTCAGACTCATCTGGTAGATTGCGCGGTACGTGGAATGTAGTCTTACTTATGGTAGGAGTGGCGACGGTCGACCGAAGGACTCTGGCCTTCGGTGTCTAGGGGGGTCTGCAGCTCTGATGCGGGCTGGAGGCTGTGCAGAAATTGGATGTTTTTAGGCAGTTTTTAGGCTGGTCTGTTGCCTCGGCGCTGCTGGGTCCTAGATTTATCACTATGTAACACAGAACAAACAGGGTGCCACAACCAGCATGTACGGTCATCCAACATGTTACCTCGACAGAATTGCTGTACAGCGATCATGCATAGTGATCACGCGTGTTACAAAGAGATCAATGTAGGAGCCCCGCAGAATGGGCAGCAGCGAGCAAGCAAGCAAGCAACCGAATCACAGCAAGCGGCTGGCACCAAGCAGCAATTGTGAACACTCCACTAACCAGAATGCCGCACACCACCACTGGCACCACACCCACACCCACGCCGATGCCATGCACTCCACCCAGCCACACCATGCACAACCGTTGACCACCCGCTAGCACATGACCGCAGCCACACCCATGGGAGCAACGGAAATACTTAAGTGAGCTGTATGCAGGCTCCCGATGGGGTCCTGCACGCGACGGGCCGCGGGTGGGGGGTGTATACGTGTATGTGAGGCACCACAGCCAACACGCGGCGTTGCCCCAGAGCTGGTGATTGCAAGTTGCAGGGGCGCTATTCTTGTCAGACAACTTGAAGCGGGGCACGTCGGCGGTGGCATGCCAGCAGCATCATGTGCACCCTGTAGTAGACGGAGGCCTGTGCCCTGCAGCCACTGCATGATCGCAGATAGACAGCCGGCTGGGTCGGGCACAGGCATCGCCGCCCGCCGTGGCTGCTGTATGGTGCCATCTCCACGGCAGATGTGGCATGGCTGACCGATAGTGCCTCAGGATGCTGCGTGACCTGCGATGGGAGGCATCAGCATCTGCATGCGGTGCCGACCCCGAGGCGGTGCCGACCCTGAGGCAGTGCCGACCCCGATGCGGTGCCGACCCTGAGGCGGTGCCGACCCCGAGGCGGTGCCGACCCTGAGGCGGTGCCGACCCTGAGTGCACTCATGGTAGTGCACGCGCACAAGTAAGGGGTATGAGCACTACCACAAGAGAGATGGCACCTCACCAGATGGCACCTTGGCGCATGTGTGCTACACAGTGACAGATCTAGGACCCAGCAGCGCCGAGGCAACAGACCTTGACGCATGTGCGGTATACCGCGGCGGCGGCGCCGGCTTAGCAGTGTCGCTCGCGATCGGGAGTGAGTGGAGCACTGCCTGTGATTTGATAGTTTTGAGTGTACTGCATTGACTAGATTTGTGCAATTGACTAGTTGGAGATTGTGATTGAACGCTTTACCCTGGTACCGTTGCGGCGCACTCGAGCCATGCAAGGGAAAGCGCACTCGAGACATGGAAGGGCGTGCAGTGTGTACGTGTGGAGTTGAGGCATAGAACGGAGCATTGGCACGTGTGCAGCATGACGCATGAAATGGAATGCTCCCTGTCATGATATTGCAGATCGTATTCGTGCATACGTATGTACACATGGAGCCGGCATGCATACTGCCCCACACAACACCACCCAAGCGCGACAAATATGGCGCCATCCCAGGTGTCACCCAGTTCATCCCTCTCGCGCGTGAGACATGTGGCAGGGTTGGACGGGACGCGTACTGCCTCCTCCACACGATTGCGGAGGTGGCGGCGGGACACGGCGCGCTCTCTAGGCGCACTTTCATGCTCAATGCCATGCGCGATCTGTCCACGACGTTGTGCCGCGCGCCAAGCGCAAGCGGCCGCGCCCCTCCGCGCAAGACTGGGCGGGCAGGCACTGCTGCCGGGCCTTCCTGTCCCCACTGACGGACTGCCGGCGCTAACGTACCACGTAGACTGAACCGTGTACTGCCCCCCCCCCCCCCCCCCCACCCCCCCCCTACCTGCTTCCCCTTCCCCTGCCGCCCCCGCGGTTGTGTCAGGCGTGGGTGCTGGTGTGGCAGTAAGGTGTTTGATTACTATTGGTGCTGGAAGAGCTCCAGGCGTGGGTGCGGCCAGTGGGTGTTGTTCTGCTGCATGACCGCATCAGGCGGTTCTCTAACTGCGGCTTGGATGCAGTACGGCAGAACCTAGAATGATCCTGCTTGCAGAGCCGGGCTTTTGGATTCTGTTGTGATACCGTTGTCACCTGGGCGATACTGGGCACATTGACCACAGTGTAACATACTTCACAAAACTGCGTGTACCACTATTGGTGTTGAACACTGAGTTCCATTCCCACGCTCTGCGTGAAACACAAGGCCGGGGTATTTATACTGCACCACACACTAGAGCACACCCAAGCCAATCCTGCGCTGGGAGGATGTCAATGCTCAGGAGGGTGTCAGAGTGGCGGGTGGTAGGTGTGGTGCCAGTTCATACATGGTAGTTGCTCAGCGCACAGGCGCGCATTCTGCGGACTTCAGGCAAATATAAGTGCACAGCGTTTGACTGACTGCCAGATGTCCTAGACACCCCCCTCACAGGGACTACACCAAAACAGCAGGTTTCCATATGGCAAGACATGCATTCATCGATATCGTGCATTGATCACGGCCTACACCTCCGAGAGCAAGTTTGAACTGCATGAGGCATGGTCTTGGCAGCGAACCATTGGGAGGTCTCAAACTGGGCAAACGATATCGCCAGTAGGCCTGAAGCACATTTTCCGAAGCTTTGAGTTGAGCAATTCTCAACCAGGGCCAATGTACGGCTGTTGAGTCGTGCAGCACAGGCGCAATACTTTTGTGCAGAGATGTGTTTTGGTCATTCTGTCAGTGATCAGGTGGCAGACGTACCACAAAAACAACCTCTGCAGCGTGCGTATGGCAGCAGACCGTTTGAGAGCAATTGTGGTCGCTTTCAGCACGGCTAGCGGAAGACACCGAGTCGTCCACCCATTTTGTCGCAACAGTAGCAATCGAGTTTCAATCGGTCACATCGAGATCGGGTCAGACGCACGATGCATGCTCAAGCCGACTCCCGTATTCACAGCATTGCAAACCGATTCACAGATAACACAGTGGTGCTCTTGGTTGTATATCCACCGATAGAGCGCTTGGGGATCGCCATGGCGCGCCAGGAGCCGCACGCAGGGCTGTTGACAGCAGTGGCCGGCGTCAGCTGTGTGCCAGGAGGCAATACCTTCCTGAGCTGTATTTTTACAGCATCGCAGATTTCATACATGCGGCTGCATCCTGTTGAAACTGGCAGACGTGCATCATCGTGCGTCGACACCTAGCGGCGAGATTGCGATGTTACAATCGTTGAGGAGCAGAGCAATGAGCAGTCATCATATAACGAGGCCATGTGTACGCCATATATGCTTAATGAAAACGCTGCGTTATCAACAGCGGAAATATCCGCAGCTGCCTGGGTGACCAGGGAACGACGTCCACTAGATCGCAATCCAAGAACCTTCAACTAATGTATCTTGAAGTACACAGTCCGAAATCAAAATATTGGGCTTCAGGATCCCTGCGTGCGTTCTGTGCATTGCGATTACCGAGTTGTCGCGACGTACTACGTGTCGACCCTCCCGAAAAATCGACTTGTTTTTGGCGACCGGCTGGGCGGCCCCTCGTGGCCGCCCACGCTTTGCTAGCTCGAGTAACCCATTATTTGAGGTCTTATCTGGATTGTCTACGGTGGAATTTGGCCGGGGCTTCCTGCGGACGCGTCTATTTGCCTTTGAAGTGGACACTGCGCAGGCACCCGCGCCCGGCCATCTAGCGCGAAAGAAGCAACGTAACAGAAACCAGAAACCGCAAACCACAAGAACAACAATACTGAAGCGGTTTTCGATCGCTGATCGCGACCCGGGCGTCGGCGTGCTGGTGCTGTGTCCGATTTGCGCATGAGAACATCGAGCTGCCCACGGCGCTGGCAGATGACCCACGCTCATCCAGAGCGCTGAAAATTATATAATGCATAAAGAAGTATCACTGCGTATGATTTGAGACGATGTAAGCGATGGTTCTTGGTGTAGCTTTGAGTCGTGATGTCAGCACAGATGAGCTGGTCTGTAGCGCAAGAAGCATATGCCTGGTTTGACTATCATGCAGCAGGCCTACGTCTACATCTTCATAGCAGCGTCCCGCATGTTGAGCAAGCACTGACATGTACAGCTGTAGAACCAGCCTCACCAGTCCGACCGGCTGCCATGCCTGCTCTTGTCGCTGATGAATCGCGGTGTAAGTACATATGTCTCCTTAAAAAACCACCTTCGCCGATAGTGAGACTGCATGCTCCGGTGAGCTTGAGAGACCGACTGAGTTGGATCGCTTGCAACCGCACAACAAGTAGCACCCCAGAGTACGAATAGTGATTATGTTGGAGTATTGCTAATAATAGGAGGCCTTTACGGCCAAGTGTGCGAGCTGAGCGAGCGCTACCGTGTCGCTACTGAGACAACAGCCCGCGTGACATATGCATCGTGCGGATCTCTGATGCGAACGCCATCCTGGAGCCCGCATGCGACCTAAAAATGCAATACTAATAGAAGTATTAGCTTGTGCTTGAACTTGCGCTCTGTCATTCACGCTCTAGACGCGGCGAATGCCCTGCGATGGTACCTTGCAGCGGACCCCACGCACATCGCCCACCACGGGCAGCTCCGCCCACCAACGCCAAATTCCACCGTGGATCATCGAGAAAACCAATTCTTTGAGCGGATTCCGTCCCCAGCAAAGCATGCGGATTTGTGGGGGCGGAGTTAGGTGCTCGCCAAACGTGGCTGCTGGGGTCGACACGTAGTACGACGCTGCAGCGCGCTGTCTCTCGCGAGCTCGGGTATGGTGGCGTGAAGGGCAAACTTCATTGTTGACAACGCAGCTGCGCGCAGGCAACTGCGGCCGAGTCAGGACATGCCAGAGAAATCTTCACGGCTGCGGAACGCGAGATGGAAACACCTGATCTACGCCCACGCAGACTCTCACCATTCCCGCAGTATGCGCTGGTAGTCATTTACAATGAATGGGAATGCTCGCAAGCACAGCTCCAGCCAGGGTAAGCCGTGTCAGTCCACAGAAATGAACACGCATGAGATACTGTAGAGGCTTTGCGTGAACTTCTGCCTTTGTCGAGGATTCTTTTCTGAACGTGGTGTATCCGTAGTCGTGTAACTCATCAAGACGCTTGGAGACTCATCACGGCAGCATGGCACCGCGAAAGGGGAAAGTGACGAAGAAAACAAACGTTAAGAAGACTGTTAATCCGTGGGATGTTGTTCAAACTGGGGATGCGCCGCGCGGAAGCGTGAAGGTGTGCATCCCAACAGGACATTGCACTGGCTGCCGAGATGCTAGGACGCTTTGTACAGTAGCCAGCCACCATGTAGGTGATTGCTCGACCATGTCCGATACTGGATGTTGTTAATCTGGGGAAACGCAAAGCGCGCTTTGATGATTCTGTGGAGTTGTGCAAAAATGGCACACAGCAGATGATCACCCTCAACATACAAGATGGCCGGCACAAGTGCGCTACCCACTTGTATAGAGTTGCGCGAAGTTGCGGTTCTGTCAAAGCGATCCCCTTGGTCCTGCGCTGTCGTTGATGTACCTGCCACTGCAGGTCCAAAGCAAAGAATCAAAACCAGTTCGAACTGCCGTGGGTTGCTCCTGAAACCACACAAGCAGAAATGTACGATTGTGTGAAGCCAGTTGTCAACAGATTCCTTGACCAGCGCACGTGCGACTGCGCCATCCTTGCTTATGGCGCCACGGGCTCAGGCAAAACGTACAGCATGCAAGGGCCCAAACGGGTGTATCTGGAGGCTGTCACCGGCATTTCACAAAACACTGTGGAAGTAGAAGACGGCATACTCCAACGATGCTTGAAACAGTTGTTCCAGGTGACCATCTGACTGTTGTCTATGCCCATGCCCGTGCCAACACCAGCTGCCTTGGTGGTACAGACTGTGCAGTCTGTACCACAGACTGTGCAGTTGCCCCAATGCACAGATCACGTACATCAGTGCCATCACACGTTCACACGCCGAATGTCCAACCCGGAGATCGCAGAGCGCAAAGAGTCAGCTTGTCGGCCTTGCATTCGTGTCACACGGAGACGTGGCCAGCTGAGCCATGCGGCTCAGCTCCAAGGCAGCGGCTTCTGCACGTTTTTCGGCATACCTTGTGCTGCATATGCCGGGCAAGGCCATGGGTGCATGCAGCTGGCTCTGACCACCGCCTGTCCTGCAGAGGCGCGGGGACGCGTCTGTCATCTGCATCTCTGCAGTGGAGATCTACAAGGAGAAGATACGGGACCTGCTCGTGCCTGGGGCCCGATGGGGGGACAAGGCTTCAGAGTGCGAGATCATGTCGCTGGACGCCGGGCAGGCGGACTGCGGCGCCGCCGGTAGCCACCGGACCGCCATCACCGGGCAGATTGCGCTCCGCCACCGCGACAAGACGCCCGTGCGTGAGGTGAGGGTGGGCAGCGTGCACGAGACCATGCATGCGCTCAGCGACGCGCTGCAGTCGCGGACGTGCCGGGAGACAAAGTGCGCACACCCTCCGTGCCCCTCACGCCGCATGCATGCACAGGCGTGCCCGACATGCACTCGCCGCATGATGCGCACATGCGGCGGCTTCGCTGAGATGCTGCACAGCTGCCAGTGCACGTGAACCGGCATCGGTGGCAGCATCAGACTGCGTGGGCGGGCGCCTCACGAGTGTGGCGCCACTCATCTGCAGCTGTGGCTGATCCTCTTTTTTGTCTTAATAAAAATTTTAATCTCTTCCGCTCCATGCAGGAAGAATGCAGAGTCGAGCCGCAGCCACATGCTGATTGGCGTCTCCCTCTGCAAGCCGCCGCTGCAGGCGCGCCTGGACGGCACGGACTCCCACGAGCTCACCAAGATGGCCACGCTGTGGCTCGGCGACCTCTGCGGCGCAGAGGCCTTTGACCTGGTGCGCCTCCCCCTCCCCGCCGGTCCCACATTTGAGACCATACGCACACTCCCGTCTGCCCCCATCCCTACTCCTGGGCACCTCCCACATCACCGCAGTCTCATACACCACTGCGCAACACACAGAGGTGTGACTGGCGGAAACAGCGCTGCTCATCATAAGGCGCTCACTGCGGGGGCGCCAGACCCGGGTCCAGATCGCTGATATGTAGCCAGTACATCTGCAGTGCTGTTTGCCCGAGGGTGGGCTGTGCAGCCGCCGTTTGCAGCATGAACGGTAGCCGCCCAGCTGAGGCACCTCGTGCTGTGCAGGCAGCAGGCGCAGCGCAGCAGGCAGAGACGCGCTCGATCAACCAGTCGCTGCTCTCGTTCACGTCATGCCTGCAGACGCTGTGGCGCAACCAGCAGCTCGGCGAGCGCGGCGTGGCACCCGTGCGCGACTCGGCGCTCACGCGCATCCTCGCGGACGTCATGCATGGCGTCGGCCACCTCGCGCTGTCCACGCACTTCTCCCTCCGCGACGCCGACCTTGAGCAGACGCGCCGCACCCTCGCCTTTGCCGCGCAGGTCACGCAGCTGCAGTTTGAGGCCGGCATGCGGCTGCGGCAGCAAGTGCACATTGACTCTGGCGCCGCCTGTGACGCGCAGCCCGGCGCTGCGCCCTCAGTGAGCCCCCCTGCTTCTCCCGCTGCAGCCTGCGTACCGCACTCCCGCCAATTATTGCCTCCCCTCACTTCTTGAGTTTTTGGCTGAGCACTCCCAAAAATCGCAGCTTTGACGGACGCTTTTTAAGAGCAATGGGGTGATAAGGCGGTCCGTTAATTTGCAAGTATAGGGCACTGCGTATCTGCACCATGCTGTGCCCAGGAGCATGTGTGTCCACGCTGCGTCAGCCTCGCCTGTTGCTGTGGCAGGCGCCGTGAGACAGTATGCACCGTAACGCCGTGCTGCTGTTTCAAGCGTTCCTGGTCCGGCGTGACGAGCCACGCACAGGCACAAATCCTCTTGTGTGCGTAGCAGCGTCAGAATATGCACCGCATTGGAACAGGCTCTCTTTGCGCAGCACAACTGTCGAGTCTCGCATTACCCGCGATGCATTCGTGTGTGCCTGCGTGACAGCAGCAGCCCAGTCTCTCCCCGGAGGCAGTCTTGTGTGTTCGGCCGGAGAATTAATGCGGAGATGCAGTTGGGTGACGCGGTGGAAACGGTACGAAGGAGGTAGTGTGCTGTGCAGGAAGGCGCGGGGGTGACAGTGCATGAGCGGCCGGCTGCAGCAGAGCGCCGTGCGGCGATGGAGCGTGCTCTGCTGGAGCTGCCGGAGCTCCTGCGGCAGCGGGACCGGCTCGCTGAGGAGGTGGCGCAGCTGAAGGAGTCGGCGAGGGAGCGCGAGGAGGCCGCGCGTGAGGCGGGCGTGGAGGAGGGGCTGCGCATCGGCCGTGAGGTGCGGTACACTGCATGGTGCAATGCAATGAACGCACTGCCAAGCCTGCATGGCAGCAACAGACACAGCAGAACAACCGTTACAGGCGAATGCACGGTAGTGACCCAACGCTCGGGGAGGGTGCGGGGCCGGGTGCCGGTCTGGTGTGCATGCTGGTAACCGTTGTCGCCCTCGCGTGCCTTT
>JALKAD010000199.1:142342-166731 GCA_024500015.1 Ulva compressa | reverse complement strand
ATGTCGCAGCGCCATTTCAAGCAATAACAAATTGTGCACACTCTCCAGAACACGATGTGTTGGAATGTTGAGGGAAAGCTGCTCGCATGTGCATCTATTGCTGCTGCCGTGCAGGTTTCTTTCAACATCCTCGAGGACCGTCGGCAAGTTTCGCTGTCCCATAAAGCTGAACGCAAGGGTGGGGTTCGAGTGCGGAAGGGTGGGCGCCGCGCAGTTCAAATCTCGCTGGTATCCACTGCGTCACCTCCTCCTGTCAACCGCACACCGACGCCAGTCCGGATCTCTCCCGCCCGGGCCTTACACCGCATTCCGTCCTTCTCTGCCCCATCATCACCTGTGCGCGAGCGCAATGTTCCACGCAACCCAGCTGCTGTTGAAGCTCACTTTGATCGTGCGGAAACCACTGTAGTGCCTGTCAGTGCAGCGGCTGCCGCAGCTCTGGCAGCTTCAGTGAAGCCTGGCGGCCGTCTGCGCGGGACGGTCACACGGCTCATACGTACCGCAAAGCGGCTGCCGCCTGGCGCCGTGCTCGGCATCGCGCGGAAGACTGAGAGTGAGACGTGGGGCAAGAAGAAGGTCGCCGTGAACAGTGAGGAGGATTCTGCGCGTCGCGTGCTCACCGACCACCTCCACGCGAAGGGCATCAATGTGGACCTCTTCGACGGAGATGTCCTCTTCTGGCTCACCGACGTCGCGCCCTCTGTGCGTGAGAGCCTGAAGAAGAGGGACGAGATCGAGTACACAGTCATCAATCGGCCATTTGAGGACAGCGATGTGTTTGCTGACATGGCCGTTGACATCGTTCGCACGCGAGCTCACCGTCCACCCAATGTTCCGTCAGGCGCTCCACCGAAGTGGAGCGCCGGAAGCGCGCTGGGGGGGACAAAGGGGGGCATTTCACCACTGCCGCCTTCAGAACGGCGTGCGCCCAAGTTCTCGGGGGTGTCATCCATCGTGGTGCCTGGCCCTGAGAAAGGTGCCATTGGTTTTGCTGCTGGGCGCGGCAAACCATTGGCAACTGCCCATAGCGGGCCCCCTTCCAGCGCCGGCAGTCTTGTCGGCACAGCACCGACGACCATCGGCTTCTCAGGCGCCTTTGGTTCAGCAGAGACATCTCCGAAGCTGGCTCCGATCTCTGTCGGGCGCGGCGCTCCCACAGCATCGAAGTCCACCATCTCCATGGCAGCCGCAGACCCTCTTCCGGCTTTGCCGGTCTCCACATCAGCATTCCAGTTCAAGGACGCGATTGCAGCGCAAGCCTTCATTCCGAAGAGCCACAGCAGCGACAGCGTCAAGGGGTCAGGCAGCCTGAAGGGCGCTCCTGGGGTTAACGGCAGCAGCACACCGCGGACGCCGCGAACGCCGCGGTCCCCGCTGGCGTCAATTGTCAACTCTGCGAATAGTAATTATGTAGATCCTCGGTTTGAGGATGCCGAGGCACGGTGATGGCCTGGCAGGTCATGCGTGTCGCAGGCTCTATTGTAGCGGCTTCATGTGCAGCCCGTTGCCCATGGCAGCCGCTGACAGCTCGGCTGCGCCGGGAGTGGGTGGCTGGGCAGGGCTCGCATCGGGTGCGTGAGCTTTGCAAGTGGTGGTTTCTGTCACTACTGTCTGACTGATTTGCATTTGTCTCACTCTTGCACCGGGGCGGAAGTACGGCGACGTTTCCTGGTGAGAGGCAGCAGTGCTGGAGTTGGCACTTGCAGTGTGGAGCTCGCGGCTGTAAATATTGGGGTTAAATGTGTGAGAGTGTGTTTCGAGCCGAGTGTGGACTCTTTGCAGCATGGCATCCGGGTTCTACCAGTGTGACGGTGGTGCTGGTGTTGCCACATGGTTGTGGTTTTACATCCTCCCCGTTGAAGGATGGTGTTGTATGGCTACGCACAGTGGCACGATTTGTTTGCGTAGACTGCTCTTCTCTGTGCACGGAGGGTGAAGGCCAGCAAGGCTAAGCGCGTTCGCTCGATGGATTGCTTGGGTCTGGGGATCAATTGTGAGTACAGTAGCTGAACAATAATTGTTGCGGTGCAACTTGTGCAACGCGTTTGCATCACACTACCTGTTGGTGTGAACTTGATGTAAAATTGTCATTGGTATCGTTGCAGGGTTTAAGAACTGTCATTGACACCATCCCATCCTGCCACTGTTCCTGATACGTTTTCTTCTGATGGCATATTCCGATGGTCGTGCTCTTGAGGTTCGTGAGGATTTACGGGTTTTGCAGGGACGGGTTATGTCCTACCACTTTGGCTGTTGGCATTGAAACTTTGTATGTGTACTAGTCATACCATCAGGATCACAGCCATATGCTTGGATTGTCCGTGCGGTCAGTGGTGGCGAACTCTGCTGTAACCTTTCAGCATGCCTGAACATATCGCCTCCATCTGTTCCAAGCACACACATGTCTTGCGGGCATGAAAAGCAGCGATTGCTATCATCAAGCATGTGCAGTGGCACCTCCTTCAGTTCACCCGTGCACAAGGCAGTGTCCTGCCTGCTCGGCTCCTACCACGGTCTAATCAGGCTGTCAGATGTTTTCATCATTCTGTCACACTCCCCAGACACAGGGTACAACTGCTTCAAAACAATCTCATTCACCAAAAACCGTGGGCACCCACCCCTCACCTGCGCCCCGTCCAGTACACGCCCCCCACCTACCTACCCCCCCCCCCCCACGGGCTACAACCACAACTAAGAGCACCTCGCAACCCAGGCACCTCCGCAGGCACCTGTCCGGAGCGCATCACCCGCCCTGACTAAGCTCCGCAGGCGGCCACGCGCGGCACAGGTTGTCGACGCGGCACGCGACGTCGCTGCAGTCGTCGGAGCGGTCCTCCAGCCGCGGCAGCAGCTCCTGCAGGTCGCGCTGCACCTCCTCCACGTCCACCTTGAGCCCCGCGCGCGCATGCACCATCAAGCATTTCCTGCACCACAGCCACTACTGCGTGCGCGCCAACCAGACTTCACCCGGCTCACACCCCCTCATAGCAAGCAACCCGGGGGTGCCACCAGCGATCCAACACAGACCAGACACACCGAGCACATGATACGGGGAACGTTACATCAGGCACTCATACAGGGGCCATGTTTGTACGTGCATGAATGGGGGACGAGAGGAATTTGCAAAACATGCGGTATGCTGCGGCAGTCATTCGGCTTCCGCCCACCTCCCTTCGGCTCGGCAGACCCAGATACCGTGCCGCATACTGCGCCGTGGGAAGCAACGCCGCCACCGAATCGCATCGCCGTGTATGGTGGCAAAGTGTCCGCAGGACAGCGTTGTCATATTACACTGGTTGAGTGGATTGTCGGCACGCCCCGACATGACAACTGGATCTGGGGAGAACGTGGGGACAGGGGCAGGGGGGGGGGGGGGGGGGGGGGGGAGCGCACTTAGAGGTGCACTCGGAGGCTCGGAAGGCAGAGTATCGGTGGCGGTCATCTGGCGACGCATACATGGCCCACTTTGAGTCGGTGGGCCGCCACGCAAAGTGGTGGATGTGCCCCGTGCTGCGCGTGAGGTTGCGGTACAGCTCGGCCATGTTGCGCCACTCCCAATTGAACGGCAGCAGCTCGTATACGGCGGCCCCTGGCGGCAGCAGTGCCGCCGATGCGAGCAGCGGCCCGTGCCGGCCGATGAGCAGCCCCGTAGCCGCAAACGCGGCGGCCGTCGTCGAGAACGGCGCGTCCCCCGACGCGCAGAACTGCCGCACGCGCCACCCCGCGGGGGCCGCAACAGACCACAGCGCGCGCACCAGCGCCTCCTGCACAGCACGCAGCGCAGCGCTGAACCGGTGGTGTGGAGTCGAAGTTGCTCGCATCCACCCACGATGGACGTGTTTGGCCTCGGCTGACCGTGCGCGCGCGGCGGCACAGTCGTGCCTAGGGACACACAGACGAAGAGTGCATGCCGGGGCGTGTTCCACGCCACGTGGAGCCGGCACAACAGGTGAGCCGCCGCGAACCAGGACAGAGAACGGCGGGGGCAGGGGTAGGAGCGCGCACATGGTTCGTGATCTCCTCCCCGTCTGCGTTACTCAGCAGCGTGATCTGCTTTGGGATGGCGGCCGAGGACTCCAGGGAGGGGGGTGGCGGCAGCCGGGCGCGCCGGAACGCACGCGCCCGATAAGCCTCGGCGGCTTCGGCGTCCCTCAGCGCGAAGGGCCACATGCTGGGGTCAAACGCGTCACAGCCGCTGCCAAAGAGGCTCGTGTTGGTGGGATGCCCGGGTGGAGCCGAGGCGGCCACCACGGCAGGCTTGCGGCCATCCGCAGCCGGGCCAGCTGCTGGTCGCAGCTTGTCCGCGGGGGCTGAGGTGTCGATGTACCTACGTGCATGTGCGCCGGAGTGGCTGAAGCGTGTGCATGCATGCCTGCGTGGAGCGAATGGGCTGCCGCAGCCGCTTCGGGCAGCGTCATGACTCATGGTACATGGCCAGCTGTGGCCGTCGCCACACGGCCGGCTGTGACAGTCGCCAGCTGTGGATGTCGCAGTTAACGCGAGGTGTGCTCATGGCCAGAGGGCCTCGAAGTGCAGAGCGCTATCCACACAAGTCGAGATAGTGCAGTTCATGCGATCATGTACACACTGCAACGACATATGCAGACTCAGATGCACAGCGGGTGTGGTGCATGGCATGGATGGGAAACATCGGAGCCAGGCACTCACCGATCCGTGACGACGAGGAGGTTCTCGAAGCCAACCCATGCCAGCGTGCTGATTTCTTTCATGTCCATTTTGTCCATCATCACTGGCAGCTCGGAGGGAGTGTCCGCTCCGACAGCCACTGTCAGAGCTTCCTTGGCCCAGTCGGTCAGATCATCGACATGTACGTTCAACAGGAATATGCGATCTACAGACCAGGAAAACAAAGTCTTCTGGTGTGCTGAGAAGTGTGCAGGTCAATTACTGTCAGTGCACTAGGGGCGATGGGGCTCACCCAGCTCGGGACTGCCTTCTCCATCGCCTTGTACATGGTCGCTCCATTTGCCTTCCATCAAAGGCTTCAACATGGGAAAGAGTGCCTCGGTCCAGTGCCCGTGGTTGTTCGGGTATGCCGGATACACAAAGTCAATGGCAAGCGTTGTGCCAGGCAGCCACGCTGTTCGAATGTTGCTGAGAAACACATCTGCGTCCACGGTTGGGAAGTACACAGTCGGAGTATTCAAGCCGATCTGGGAGGAGATGGTGGTGCTTGCCGGGTCCGGAATGAGAGCAAAGTACTTTGTGTTATGGTACCTGTGTTGAATGGGTTTGCATTTGTACAGCATGTAAAAACATGGAGTTGATCGCATCTGTGCGGGCCGCGACGGTATGTGAGAGCATTGCACGGATGTCAACACACCAAACGTTTTTAAATATTCGGTAAGCGTTGTCTGGGCTGCGGTACATGGTTGTGTGGGAGCCTGCATGCACACCAAGCAAGCTTCAGCGGATAAGAAGCCACCCAAACACTGACAGCCGTGCATGCAGGAGCATACGTGCGTATTTGGGAATCTCGTCATTGTACCAGCCTTCTCCAACAGTTCCATGGACGCCCAGCGCAACGCCCGCTACTATCACAAGGCTGAAGCGCCACGGGCTTTGGACGCGCGGCCCCGTAGACATGGCGCAGATAAGCATTACATGAGGCTCGTTTGTGGACCTAAGCGTGATCGCAAGGGAACAGCATATCCTGGCCAGTGAGAGCCGACTTGCTTGACCCCACCCACTGGATGCGTCCCTGCTTGTTTGCCGGTGCGACGAACCTGACCGACGTGCGCGCCACTGGATGCTTAAAACAAGGGCAGAAGCGCATGTGTCAAGCCCGTCTTTGCCCGTGACGTGCACAAGCTTGACTTCCACCCGGCGTACTAATGCATGGTTCGTCGAGATGCACAGCTTAATCGTTGTATTTGAGCGATGGAATGAGCTCGCCAAGAGACTAATCTATGTCTGTACTTTGTCCTACACATGTCGATGGCGCGTTCTGACGTGCCATGGTACTTCAAGTTGAGATTTCGTGCGTGGGTGGCTTTATAATCGACCCCGCTGCAGTGTAGTCTCGCGCGCTGTGTAGTCTCTGCCCGAGGATCACCGGGTCCATGCAGAGATCATACGTCTTGACGACCTGATATGTTAGGCTGCACAGTATCGCCTGTATCAGGTGGCATTGCATGCCTGCCCCGGCGGTTTTGGCCCACAGTGAAGTCGCAGTGCCGGGCTCCACGTCTACCGTTGCGAGCTAGTCCGGCAAGACTCAACGTCACGCGGCAAGCAACATGTACGGCGAACGCTCTGAACAGTCGAGGCTTGGCGTCTTCTGTACGCCTGGGCGCATACGTCGCAGCGTGGTACTTGTTCAGCATCGGATTCACCATCCTGAACAAGCTGACGCTCAACGCCTTTCCGATGCCCCTCCTCCTCTCCTCGATCCAGTTGATCGCCAGTAGCGTGATCATGTGCGTCCTGTGGGGCTTTCGGATCCATCCAGTCCCAAACCTGCCTCCAGGATTTCTCAAGTCGCTGTTGCCGGTGGCGTTTTTCCACAGCGTGGGCCATGTCGCAGCCTGCGTCAGCTTCTGCAAGATGTCAGTCAGCTTCACTCATGTCGTCAAAGCGTCGGAGCCAGTATTCACCGTTGGGCTCTCTGGGCCCTTGCTGGGACTGACATACTCCCCGTCGGTATGGGCTTCGCTCGTTCCCATTGTTGCTGGGTGCTTCCTCGCTGCACTGCACGAGGCTTCGTTTTCATGTGATGGATGCTTTTATGCTATGTGGTCCAATCTAGGTATGGTGTTGAGGGGAATATATTCGGGCAAGTGTCTGCAAGGCTTTGCGGGGATGGATGGGATCAACCTATTTGGTCTCATCTCAATATCCTCTCTGATATTTTGCATCCCCGCGGCGATTGTGCTAGAATCTGCTCATTGGCACCAAGCAGCGTCTGTAGCAGCTGCTTCGCTGGGCAGCACAACTGCACTGATACAACTGCTGGTTTTGGGTGGTGTGTTTTACCACCTTTACAACCAGGTCTCCTACACAGTTCTCAATCAGGGAATCAGCCCCGCCACTTTTAGCGTAGGGAACACGATGAAACGAGTTGTTATAATTGCTGCCAGTGTGGCCTTTTTCAGGAATCCAGTCTCTCCACTGAACTGGATAGGCACTGCCGCTGCAGTGTTTGGAACATATGTGTACTCAACCGCACGTGCCAGGGAGTATAGCAAGCGGTATAGCACGGCAGCGTGAGTGAGATCAGAGGCTGATGTCGAGTGTGCGGCAGTGCTGAGCGCAGAGAGAGTGCGGATCTGATCTAGAGTTGAGGCTGTTTACTCGAGAAGAATGAGCATGTATACCAGGCGTGACAGTGCGGCATAAAAAGAGCGTTAGGCAACAAGCAAGTGCTGGCAGCGATTCATGCCTTGTTTTGAGAAAGAATGCAGGGATTTGATGTGGCAGGTTTAAAAACAGTGTAAACCGAGGCTACACCATACATCAGTTGCCATGATTCATACGCTGAGCAACTCAATTGTCTCACTCTCGTACTGTTCTCAGGCAGAATCAGCACAAATCATGACTCGCTTACATTCTTTACTTCTGAATCAGAAGTTCTGATCGTGCTGCCGGCCTGTCCGATCAGAAAACCATATGCATCGTGCACCAGCCCCTCAACCTCCTCGTTTTCCCCATACAACTGAGCACATATTCCTCGTCTTGTCGTCTACGCCCTGCCTGGGACCACATTTGCTCTCATGGCCCTGGAGTGACTCGCGCATAGGTTTACTGGTAAGGCTGCTGCCGCATGGCCGCATGCTCAGCTGTGCACTCTTTCGTGGTTACTTGGACATGCAATCGATATGCACGCTGCCAAGTACATGTCCATACACCCAGTTTGCACAGAGCCCACTGCTGCACGAACCCTTCCACCTCATAGCGACTCCCCCTCTACAGGAACCAGGCACTGAGTTGCCGCAATCACTCACCCACTGGCACACCTCACCCCATGCGAGTTTCCGCAGGGCACAGCAACTCGCAAGCTGTATTACATTCAACTATTGCCTGGATCATGATCTATCGATCAGTATGCGCTTGGCCAACACTGCCGGCCTACCCCTGGCAGGCACGCACACAAACTGAGGATTGCCTATCAGCTTGCCTGACACAGCCACGCGTGAGACACGCGCATGGGCTACATGCATCAGTTCAACCTGCCCTACTCGGACTCAGACACGTCAGGCTGCGGCTCTGGCGCATCGTCCTTCGCATCGTCCTTCGAATTGTTGGGCACAGCTGCCTTGTCGCTGCGCTCATCCTCGCTGTCGGGCTCCTCCACGTAGGACTTTCTCGCGGCAGCCCTGCACACACACGGCAGTTCAGGAGGACACAGAGAGTGTGAGGTGCTGTTTGTGTGTGCGCTGCTGTTTCTCTTGCGAGTGCACGGTCCTGAGTATGGTTCGTGCTGATACAGACCGTGCTGCTTGTCATTGGTTATTTGTTTTATTCCCGATTTTGATGATCCGTTCAGCTGAATACTGACACGGCATGGCATGCCCAACGCTGCCGCTCGGCACGGTGCCACATGGAATGCAGTTTATGACAGTATGAAATAAGCCTACAGGCGGCGAGCACCAGCCTGCGGGCGCCCACTGCGGCATGGCCACAGGCACGCATGCCAGTGCACATCGGCGACCACGGCTGCTGGCCCTGAGACAAAACCCGAACCTGGTCCGGGAACACAACAACGCTGGCATTCAGAAGTTGTCAATGGGGCTGTCCCGGCTGCCGGTGTGCGCACTGGCCATGCGCAGTGACTCATCCTGCTACTCCAGCACCACTCTAGCGAGGCGATCTAGAGCGGTTTAATAAGCTTGCTCCTTGAAAAGGCAGCAACCCAGGACAAGCCGAGGGGAAACGCGGCCGTGCGGCTGTTGTGGGCAGGTGTGGAAGACCGGTACGCACGAGGGGTGCTGTATGTGACAGCCAGTACTTGTGAGGGGGGGGGGTTGCCGGCTTAGACTGCAGCGGCTGTCGGCGAAACAAGCAGGCATGGATGTGTAGTGGGGGCCAGGCGCACCGTCGCGGTGTGCGCCCTGTGGTCCGGCCGCCACTGGGCCTGTCGGGCGTGCTTTGAGCGCTGCCGCCAGCCGCGGTGCGTGCTGGGGTGCGGTTGCGCCGCGCCGCAGCGGCCGGCGTCGCTCTGGCGGGTTTTTTGGGGGTGCGCGCAGCGGCCTGGCTGCCCCGGCGGGGAGTGGCTGAGGGGTCACCGGCCGCGCCGCGCCGCCGCTTTGGGGTCGGGGTGGCAGCGGCTGCCTCGCCGGGATCGTCCGCGGCGGCCGGAGTTGCCGCTCCGGGCTTGGCGGGCGTGTGGCCATTCGGCGTAGTGCCGTCGTCGTCCTCCGCTGCTGCGGCCTGGCCACGCTGCACGCGCAAGCATGAGAGGTGAAACATGGGCTGGCGGTGCCAATTATTGTGCAGTTTAAGTTGACAGCAGCTGGAGCCTGCTTGCTGTACCGCAGTCAAGCCCCATGCGAGCGGCATGACGGACTGATGGTGGGGTAACCCTTGCAGATGGCACTTGGGACTGGTCGATGCGCGTGCGCCACGGCAGCCATGTGTGTGTGACCGAGTGGCCCGAGGAAGAGAGGGGGTTCAGAGTGTTTGTTCTTGCTTGTGGCAGTGAGTTTGTGATTGGTTTATCCACTTGTGGGAGCTGTGGCTTGTAGTGTCGGCAGCTTGCTGCCATGAAGCAGGCACATGCTGCCTGCCATTTGTGACACTAAGTCAGGGCACAGCGTAAGCGGCGCCCGGTGGAAAATAAAAAGGGGGGGGGGGGGAGTAGAGAGGATCAGGAATTTACGCCAGACACAACAGGGCATTAGCAGCTACCACGGGACGCCGGAGCGTGCAACCCCACAAAGCAGCGAGGGCAGGGCAGGACCCCACAAAGCAGAGAGGGCAGGGCAGGACCCCACAAAGCAGAGAGGGCAGGGCAGGACAGCACGCCCGCCCCCCCAACAGCGAGGGCAGGACAGCGCCATGTGGCAACATGCTTGCTGTGCTGCCCTCGCTGTTGCCACATGGCGTCATACCCACACGCACGAGCTGCACATGAGTCAACGGGCACAAAGAGGGTTGCAAGAATCGATGCACAGCTACACGACTCATTCACTGTGGCACAGCTCATTCAGCATGCAGCCGGTGCATGCATGCCACAGTGTGGGTCACAGATCAGCAGCGATTGTCTCATGCAGGGCCTTAAACCACACGCGCTCATGCATGTGGTTGTAGGCACGCCTCCTGTGCCCAAGTGCGTCCATGCATGGCGAGCATGCACGCCAACAGCAGCAGCAGGCACATGCTGGGACACAGGAAGGAACGCACAGACTCATCAAGGTGAGCAGATGCTCATGGGCATCTTGCAGGCAAGCTTGGCAACACATGCATTGGAGTATGTAATGTGGGCACAGCATGGTCAAACACAAATCGAACGTGGCCAAACTCTCGCACCCCCATGAAGTGGGGAGTGAGAGGAGGACATCACTGCCAACACTGTCACTGTGCGGCAGGTTCGTTGGGCAGGTTCTTGGCAACAGCAGGGGGTGGAGCAACTTGAAGTTGTTGGGGATACCTTGCATGCTTGGCAAAGATCACGAGAACCATCTGAAGCAGCAGACTACTGGCCTGCAGCGCTATTTGGTAGCCACCACAGGAAGAAGAGGACAGCGGAGATGACTCGGCTCTGATGAACGGCGAGAACGGCGCCGTGTGTTGTTATGACGACTCGTCATTCATCATTGACGAGCACATGGTGGGGTAATGCGTCCGGTCCAACCCGACGAGCCGCACCTTCCGTTTCTGTGGTGTGGAAGCGGCACTGGACGCTCTGCGACCCGACCGTGCTCCTTTGGCAGCTCCGCGACGGTTCGTGGCTTTTCTCCCTGCGTCACCGCCCGCCGGCTCGTCTGCTGGAGTGCCTTCCGCGACTGAGTCCGGTTCAGGCTCCTCGTCCGATATGACGTCACCCGCCTCGTCATCGCCACGGTCAGCCGAGCATCCTCCGCTGCGGTCGCTGACATCATCCTGCTCTGAGTAAGCATCGCTGTCGCCGCCGTCGTCGCTGCTATCCCGGATCCTGCATGCATGCTGCTCTGCTGTGAACAATTGTGACGCTGCGCAGCATGGAGTGAAAACGATCCGGGCTGCCGCATGCCGGGCACCAGTAGACGCGCGTCTGGCCGCCATGGCGCGCCAGCACAATGCGCCAGCGAAGCGGAAGACGCCGGGCGTTGCTGTTTTTCAAGCACGTAATGTTGCATGCGGTCTCGGGACGGTACCAGTCGACACAAACAGCACCGCCACGCAGTCGGGCAGGTGCAGCTACAAGGCTGCCAGACTGCTGTCGCGCGGCTGGCTGCAGATGTTGCCACCTGGCAGGCTGCGGTGGCATGAACTGCTGAATGCAGGCACATATGTGGAACTGTAGCAGCCGGCTTTCAACCATGGTTTTTGATTCTAACTGCAGATGGCAGAAAGCGAACACTGGCTCAGTCTAGACTCACAATGCTTTAGCAGGTCTGCATGCCAGCAGCCCGCACGGGCACAACACATACTCTCAGCACAGCACATACTTTGATGTTGACAGCTGACCACAGTGGCTTGAGATCAATCCAGTGTGTCTACTGGGATGCAGAATGGGCACAATGGGAATCAGAGCCCAACATATCAGAGCTGGGAAGTTGTAGGATATGCAGTGTGCAGTGCACTGTGGGCTGAATTGCACAGGTGGCACAGTGACACCATGCCTAACCAATACCAGCCATTCTGCAACCGAATGCACCACACACCCACCCACCCACACACCCACGCGGTTCGTACCTAGATCAGTGGCAAGGGTCACATAATGATACAGTGTGCCATTCAATGCACACATAATGATACAGTGTGCCATTCAGTGCACATGCCGCTGTGCAGCCAGAGCAGTCACATGAGAACACCATGCCAGGAGCAGTTCAATGCATCCATGCAGACTTTTGCGTGTGCAGCCAGGCCAGTACATGGCATGCCAGCACGGTCAGGACATTTCCAGTCATGTATGACTGACTGAAAGTGGAAAACTGAGGAGCTGCGCTCAGTGTCAACAAAGCAGCTGCAGGCAGAGGCCTCACGTATCGTGCACCCGGACTGCTTCGGCTGGACCAGAATGTCTGACCTCCCAAAGGGTGCGGTAAAGACTTCAGATGTGAAGACTTCAGATGTAGAAGTCTCCCATGGGAACATGCACTGACGGCCACACAGCCACCCTAAACTGGTCTGTTGCAACATGTTGCCTCGGCGCTGCTGGGTCCTAGATCTATCACTGTGTAACACAGCCACCCAAAACGCAGCCGTCTAGGTTGCACGGGCGCTGCTTGCTGCTGGGCATGTACGGCACAGGTAATCAATCTCAATCTCATCATAGCTACAGGTGCGCAGCCCGGTTGCAGACTGGCTGGGCAGGCCGGAGGCCGCAGACTCACACGGCATCGTTGCAGAGAGGTCGTTGCAATCCCATGCTTATCAAAAACATAGAGTGTTCTGCAGGTGGCCCTCAACGGCAGTACGCTGTAGGCGATGCCAGTTCACATCAGCATGTGTGCGACGCAACCGCTGAGCGCTGGCCTGGCCTGTATACACACAGTGCACTGGCCTGGCCTGTATGCACAGTGGCCCGTATGCACACAGTGTATGCACGGTGGCCACGCCCGGTGCAAACAGAAGGCAACGTGTCTCGGACGTGCAAGCATGCTGTTGCATGGGCGCCACCAGAGGCACGGAAATCAGCTGAGGCGTGCCTGGTTGCTCTCTGGCGAGACAAGCGAGCCGGTTGCCTGCGCTGTCCCTCTGCAGGCGCCGCAGCTGCTGCTGAACCTTTGCCACTGGCACCCACGCCTGGTTCCTCGCCATCAGTGAGGCCTAGCCCGCGGCCAAAGGTCACAGGTTCAGCTTCCCCGTTGCTCTCCGGTGCCTGCTTCAGCTCGTCCGGCATGGGCAGTGGCTCTTCTTGGGGGTTGTCTGACGCAGCTCCTATCCACACGACTTCGTGAAAAACAATCTGCACGCGCTCGAAGGTTTGCATGGAACGCTGCAATACCCCTGTTCCGGCTACTGCTGCATGGTGGCACTTGTCCACTAGGCTCAATACTCTGTGGATTGAAACAGGAGCACATGGTCGCACCATATGTTCGAAAACATGTTCACATAGCACGTTGTGCTTTGAGCTCATGTTGAGGACCATGTACTTGTTCTTAGGATGCAGTACTGCACCGAGGAACTTCAGCCTGCCCTGTGGAAAGGACATGTAGAGCACAGGAGCGTCGCAGTCCATGCCTGTCAGCTCTCCCTGCTCACAGCAACCTTGATGAGTATGTCTGTTGTTTAGGCGCCGTTGTAGTGGGCACATCGCATACAGTGGGCAACATCACTGCAGCGTACCAGTTCTCCACCTGGTATCAATGACAGTTGGCATGAAAACACCAAAAGACATCGCCCTTTCTTAGATGAGGCTTTCTTAACGATATCTAGCCCATCTGCACGGCGGAGTAACGGGCCAGGAACCCGGGATTCATCAGCTCGCGCTCGTGTTTGCGATACGACCTGCGCGGTCATGCCCATTCTTGCGATCGAGCTCAGATGATTATTGCATATAAATAAACACAGGCGTTATGCACGCCGTATCTCGCGATTCTGGTGCGTACCCCACATCTAAGGGAATCTTGCTCTGCCCTGTCATCGCGCTGTGCTGGGCCAGCAACCCCCGCCTTGGCTGATCCGTTGGGCATACAATTAGACGCGATCTATGCCAACATTCTATAGAGACACCTCCATGTTTAACAGGCGGATTGACGGATTTGCTGAGACTGTTTGGGCAGCTGTGCGGTAAAACGACACGCAACACAATGTCCTTATGGCAATGGCGGTCTCAGGACGCGAACGGGCGGCTCTGACCGCAATTACAGTGGTGATACGGCGTGAGATGAAAAGAGGCAAGCATGTATCTTGCTCGCATGCACGAAACGCCGCTGAGTGTGCGCCTTGGCCACCGCACGCACACCACCGCGGTGCACCGGCAGCGCAAGGTCGGAATGGAATACAACATCAATGGCATGCCTGCAAACCAAAAGGAAAGAGGATGCATATAGATACAGCTCTTATGGAAACTTCACCTTGATTGTGACGAAACGCTCTTGTTGGGGTAGTTTGACCTGCAGCTTGTTCACATCCGGACCCGGCGTTTGAACCTGCGGGTGTCTGCTTGCTGCAGGCGGCCACATAATGGCTTCAGCAGATTCATGGACAACGATAGAGTCAGATCCGGGTGTTTTTACCGAACTATTAGAAAGGATTGGGGTGAAGAATGCTGAGGTAATGTGCAAGCTGGCAGGTCGCCGTTCTTCAATTTTGCTTTTGGGGGAGGATTATTTCGTTGACAACGGTCAAGCCGCACTAATATCTGTGTAGGTTCAAGAGCTTTACGAACTAGGCGGGGAGCAGCTCAAAGAACTCGAGTGCGTAGCCGAGTTTGTTCTCTGCTGCATGCGGATCCATACCCACTGATCGGACATCACCACCGTCTGTAGGATGCAAATCAGTGACTCGTAGTATATACATGCAGGCCTGTCTACGGGCTAATTTTCTTGTTCAAGTTCAAGTCCAGTTTATACACTGCACAAGCCACGGAGCAAACCGATCAAGTGTATTTCGCCAAGCAAATCATCAACAACGCGTGTGCAACGCAGGCTATGCTTTCCATTTTATTAAATGCAGATGAGAATGAAGTGGACATCGGTGACCAACTACGAAACTTAAGGGCAAGGCCTTCAACCACACTGTTGCATGGTCAGTCTGTGCTCCCTGTGATGCGGAACTGTGGGAGCGCCGCAATCGCACACGTCTGAGCGAACTAAAACAAATGTAGTTTATGGCTTTATTGACAAGGTGCAGCATTTCTTTGGCTGCCCTCGTCTCCATGGTGGGTCATTGGTCATTACTGTAGTGTCATCGAGTCCGACCTGCAATACTTCGGCATTCTCCAGCTTCCGAACAGGTTAAATAGAAGGTCTCTTGCGCCACCGCTTCGATCATGCGGTGTCTATCTACATCAGAGAACATGCCCATGCTAGACCTTTCGCCGTTCCATTCTCAATTTCTCAGCACCACGCCGTGCTGCAGGAATTCACTGCAGACTTCCCGCCAGACATGCGCGGGGTGGCAATAGGCAACGCTGAGGGCGTCCGGCAAGCGCACAACAGCTTTGCGCCACCAGAGGCGCAGCTGTCCGACCCCGAGTCCCGCAAAGCAACAGACTCGGACGAACTGTACCACTTTGTGTCCTACGTTCACAAAGCTGGTGCCCTTTGGGAACTAGACGGCCTGCAGGAGGGCCCCATAAAGTGCTGCGAATGTGCCAAGGTGCGCACGTCCGCCATACATCTACGCCATACATATACGCAGCATGTATGGCCTGCTGCAGCAGTCAGTCAACGTGGGGTCCCGAACAACCCCATGTGCCAAAGTCGACATGGGGTGCTGCCAGAGCTCGAAAGCCTGCCTTGCGCCATCTCACACTCCACCGCCTCGACTGTGGCAGTGCTGCAGTTCCAGGACACAGTACCCGCAGCAAGCATGCTAGAGCTGCATGTACACCCATGCTCTTGTCGTTCAGGTCGCGACCGTGTCACTTGCTTTGCCATACATGCCGTCTTTCCCCGGCCAGTGGTGTAGAGGCTGTAGCCATACCCTGACTGGGTGAAGGTGACACTGCAGAAGGCCGGTGGGAGCACAGCTTGCCGATCCTGGGGCAATGTGGCCTCCACTTGCAGTTCCATCCCGCGGTGCTGTGTGCTGTGTTGGCAACTGGCAGACATCTGCGATGAGCTCTTCTGGGTTGATGCGCCGCATTCTCCACCGGCTGTGTGAACATTCTGCGCTATTGCTGTGTTTCGCAAATATCACAGATGTCGCAAAACATACACTCAGTCACTTGAAGCTTGCATCATCCGCAGCTCTGGCAGCAGTGGCCACTGCTGCCAGAGCTGCCACAACTGCTTGATCGGTGGCAGAGCTCGTACCGGCTGCGCCAAGACATGGACAGTTGCACGCAGCTTCAGCGTTGCAGCTCTCATGCACGCGCGTCCATGGCCGCACGCGCTACGTCATGGGCCCACTGACACCGGGCCACCCACGCAGGAGGAGTGGCTGGCACGCGCCAGTGAGGTGATCAACACGCGCATCTCGACCTACACGTCCCAGGAGATCCGGTTCAACCTGATGGCGATCGTGCGCGACGCGCGCACCGCGCTGCGCGCCCGCACAGCAGCACTGCAGCGGCGGCTGGAAGAGGGCGGCGGCGATGTGGACGACACGGTCCGAGGGGAGATCCTGCGGGAGAAGGCGGCGGTGGAGGACGTGCTGGCGGTTCGGGAGCGGGAGCGCGAGCGGTGGCGGACGGAGAACGCGCGGCGGAAGCACAACTACGTGCCTCTCATCTTCAATCTGCTGCAGGCCATGGCGGAGCGCGATGAGCTCCTGCCACTGGTGCAGAAGGCAGCGGCTGGGCAGGGTAAAGGAGGGCCTGGCCCGGGGGCCTAGCCACGTGTGGCTGTGGCGCGCCGGACGCTGTGCCGGGTAGCCTCCTGAGTGGCGGTTGGTGTTGACAGTTGAGTGGTGGCTGTGGTCAGCGTGGACAGGCGGGCTTGCTGTGGCTTGTAAGATTACGCTGGATTGCTAGCGCTGCCTGTTGGAACGCCTGATGCGATGAGCTGTCGCATGAGCCTCCAGAGTGTGGTTGCTGCTGCAGGCCTGCCGTGTTGAGGGCTAGTCGCTGGTTTTGGAAGCAGCTGTGTAGACTCGATGTCAGCGGCTTCGGAGAGCTGGTGGTGTGGGTTCGACGCCCACTTGCCAGCATGCAGACTCTGTCGGTGGCATGCAAGGTTCAGGAGCTGGCTGCTGCTTGCATCTGTCTGCGTGGCTAGTGCCACAGGAAATACTACAAGGCAAGCCTGAGCTTGTGGATGTGATCGGGAACAGAAACGGGCGCGTTGGGGATGATACATGAAGATGTACCGTTCAACAGGTCGCGATTTTGTGTAATTCTGTGCTTCTTGATTTCTGTATACGGACTTTTGCGTGAGGTGTCGGTGTACATGGCACCTGGCTGTCTGAGCAGGTTGCGACGGGCTTTTGGGTGGTCGACTTCAAAACAGATGAGTTTCTAGGCTGGTGCTGCCATGTAAAAAGACAACCTCGCGGCCCTGACAGCTGTCATGGTGCGACCTGAAGATCGCTGCAAAACTGATGTACAGAGCACATGGACCAGGGGGATTGCTGAAGAGTCCTGAGCCAATGGATACCCGGCGAGACTGCTCGTGATCTACTGTTGCCCGGGTCTGGCTGTACAGCCACAAGAGATATGACCAGCGTCTGCTGCGTGTCCATGGCACTGAAAGGTTTTGCCTAGCTTCATAGACAACCACAAAGGAAACACCTAGTCGATGAGGAGCTCCAATCAAAGCCTTTGACTGGAACAGCAGTGAATAGAGACTTCACGCTGTATGGTGACTGCTCCAGCCCACAGGAACGTGCACGTTCAGATGTCCGCAAACCCCATTGGCACGTTATAGTCGTAAATTGCTAGCTCACATAACAGGTCGAACAACATGATGATGTTGCACATCAGGTGCAAGAACTGTGCCAATCAGGGCTACATTCCAGCGAGTGTGTTTAGCTTGCAAAAATGTGGCAACATTCGCACACTTCGGCCGGCTCATGCTCAGTGCGCAGGCAAAGCTGCCAGAATGATGCTATCATTCAGTAAACATGAAGTTGAACACAGCGGTGGGTAAGCAGTGGTTCCTTGGAATCAGCTGAAGATGGATAAGGATGTTACACTTGTCATTCGTTCAAGGATATGCCGTACGGACAACAGCAACCAGGGACGAATTCCTCATCCTAGCTGATCAAAATTGTGCGCACTAGCGCTTACATCAACCACATCGCGCATGTGTCCGAACGCTATTGTCGAAGCCCAGCACTGCCGTAGTCGCACCTACCTGCACTGGACTGCAGACAGCGCCGCCGATGGCACTTGTCAGGGACACCTGACCAGTAGAATGAGCTAGCTTCGACGTGCTCGTTGGCACGGACAAACGCTGTGCCCCACTGCTACGCGCCTTGCGGTGCTTCTCCGGCACCAGCAGGAGCGTTGAAGCTCTTGACAAACGAGTCTGCAGCTTCTTGATACAGCTCTAGCACCTTCGCAATGTTCTGATTTAGCTCACGGAGCATGGGAACGTTGCGCTCCAGCGCTACGTGAGTGCCTTGCTGATGATTCTGATTGATCTCCACGATCAACAGCCGATTCCTGTCTAGAACATCTTGTACTTCTTGAAATTGGCTGACTGCGGGCCAAATCTGAGATAAAGGCCTCCCTTGCTTATCAACGAGAGTGTCGAATGACATGACCAGCCAGCGCAGCGACGAGAGCAGCTTCGATCACGGGAGGTCTAATGAAGCTGACGAAAACGGATTCACTATTGATTTTCGAGCCATGCAGATTCTTAAAGATTTGTCCCGATGTGCAGACATGCAAGTGGTGTCCGACGCAGCAAGTAGCCGTATTCTGTCACTCAGATCGCCTAGCATAACCTCTCTGTGTCCGTTGACTCTGACATCACTATGCATTGGTGAATCGCTCGACATGCCTGTTTCTAGCACAGTTTCTTCGAACTACTTGAACCTGAAGGTTGTGGTCTTCCTTTAGTATCTTCGCGAATATTCTAGGCGAGTCACCGACGCGACGGCATCATGATCGACCGCGACGGCATCATGAGCGAACCTTCATGAGCTTCAGGTTCGTCTCGCGTCGCAGCGGAGTACAGGATATGTTCACGGCACGAAGCAGACGTTCATTCACTGCTGAAAGCTCATGTCACTGCTTTGTTGCACCTCCAGTGTCGAGAGTTTGCTATGAGGGGTATGGTGTGAATTGCTTCGCTTGCAAACGCAGTAGCAGCATTCTCTTGTGATTGGGCCGACTCACACGCTACGCCAAGTGGCTACGCAGGCTCGCTTGTGTTTCATCTATTCATGAGCTCTGTGGAACGATCTGAGAACGAGGATCCATCGAATGACTGTGTGTGTGACAGCGGCCGCGCTGTCGTCAACGTCCATGATAGCGACCACAAGGAGGAGTCGGAGGATGAAGCCCGAGAAGTTATGGTACTGGCTTTGCGATCTCAGATTCGAGAGGCCTTGCGCGACGAGCATCTTACTGAGGTCGCCAAAGTCAAGGAGATGTACGAGGCGGAAGTTCAGGAACTGCGATCAGATGTCGCTGCAATGCAACAAGCTGAGGCAAAGCAGCTGGAACGGGACCAGGTTGGATCAATTTTCGGCCATTTCAGGAGTGTGTAGGTTATCATGGTGAGTCTCACCATTGCGCGGTACAGAGGCTGCAAGGTCAGCTATGGTTGGAGTGCACAGACACACCGGGCCACCCGGACCAATGTGCCACTCTAAAAGCCCGCGTCATCCGGTTGCAAGATGTCATTGCGAATATGCGGGAGGAACATGCAAAAGAGATTGACTCAGTCAAGGGCGAAGTTGAGAAAGAGGAACGTTTACCGCACGCTGTCATGTTTTCCCGGACGGGCAGTTGGTGTGCAAACGTGTGGATCTAGACCTGAAACACGACATGCTAGCGTTTTTGGACGGAACAACCTGCATGCAGAGGGCCAAGGTGAGGGATCACTGGCAGGAACAGGTCGCAAGTGTGCGTGCATGGCACGCAGAGGCAGTTGCTACGCTGCAAGCAAGCCACATCGAGGAAGTGGCAAGGCTGCGAGACGAACACCTGGCAACACTACACAGCACCCGAGCTGCTGGCGAAACTGCCCTGGAACAGGCGCACCAACGTCACAAACAAGAGGTCTGCACCCAGCCATCATAGTGAGCCTCTTGCGAGCAGACTGTGTTGACGCCACTATTGAGTTGAGTCTGGTCAACTAGACCTCGGGGTGTGGTGGAGCTGAATCAAAACGAGGGGCCAACTTTGACGATCGCTGTCCTGCTCACAGCTGTGTCACTTTTCTGGATCCATAGAGTGGACAGGAAGTTTGGCGTTGTACGCAACACGTTGACATGTTGCAAGCACTCGCATGCCACATCTGTGTGCTGCATACGGCTCTCCCGCACGCGCCATGCGGCAGAGCAGAACCCTGTTCGCACACAGCGAAAGTCGCAGTGGCAGCCTGGCTTGCGGTATGCGGCTTCTGTCATACCGGACTATAGGCCACCACGCATCACCAGTGCAGGTAGCCAAGCTCAAGGCGGATGCAGCTGCCGCTGCGGCAAAGTCAGCTGAGCGCTGTGATTGCCTGGAACAGCAGCACGTAGCAGACATGGCGGTGGCGCGGCGGCGCGCCGCCGCGGCGGTCCGCGACGGCTGCACGGCTGCGGCTGCCGAGGCGCGGAGCGTGATGCAGCGGCGCACGGAGGCTGCGGAGCAGGCCGGTGCTGCGGCGGCAGCAGAGGCACAGCAGGCGCAGCAGAGCCTTGAGCGCGAGCGCAAGGACAACCGAGAGCACCAGAGCCTCCTGCGGGAGGTGCGAACCACCATGCGTTCAGCACACAGAGCTGCTGCACATGCATATGCAGCCCAAGCACCGCCGAGCGCTCGCGAGCTCGAGGAAAGCAAGTGTGTAACACAATGGCACAGTGCAACGGCGCCGGCTCGGGCACTGGCACTGCAGTGCACAGCAGGTTGCGGGAGCCCGGCATGCATGCACAGCGCTGAGCGCTCGGGAGGATGCTGCCTTGCAACACCCCGATCGGCCTGTCGGGTGTGACGTCCGGGGCGTCTGCCTGTTGCCTGCCTGCTGCTTGCGTTGTGCACACACCTGCGATGCATGATGGCCATGGCACGTGGGTGTCTGGTCCGAATCAAGGTGGACCAGGGGAAGCCTATCCGTCGAGCCCCCACGAGACGGCCTGATTTGGGCTACAGCGCACTTGTACACGTGTTTGGCAAGCCTATGTGTGACACTAGCACTTCCCGTATGCACACTGCTGGTTTCCGGAGCCCGAGCTCAACTGCATGGCGGGGGGGCCCTCACTCAGGCCTATGGGACGTCCAGTCCGGTGCACGCCAGAAACAAGCCAAACCAAGTTAGGGCACTCTATAGGCCATATCTAGGTGCTTTGGGAAGGCCTATGGGCTCATTTCTCAAGTTTGGGGAAAGTGGTAAATTTGGGTGTAGAACGGGTCATGGCAAAATTGTGACAATGTTTCTCAAACTCTCTGAGAGCATTCGATTTGCACAAGGTCCTAAACTACCTACAGCAATCCCAAACTTGCTCAAAGTTCACCTGAATGACTTGATCAGGTCAGGCCTGATCAGAGCGTATATTATCCATGCATGGAGTGCCTCAGGCCACCACGGCTCCCTGGGGACCCAGGTGGACGTCCTCTGCAATGCATGAAGTCATGTGCGTTCGTTTGCATGTGCAGCTTCGGCATGTAGCGCTGTACCGCATCTAGCCCTTCTCATGATTAAGTCCGTGTCTTCGGCATGCCATTTTTTACAGGGCAACGTGCCTTTCGGACGCACCATTCACATTTACTCCGCATCAAAGCGTTGCACAGATGGTGAGCCACTGTAGCGCAACCTCACCATTACCCACTGTGTAACACAATAATAGTGGGACCAGAAGAGCTCCCCAACCATGTACAGACAGGTGGTGCACGATGATGATAGATGCTGTCATGGACAGTGCTCGGGCCAGTAGACTGCATGATTCAGCAACATGTACTGTTCGCCGCTTGCTTGGTGCTCAGAGTCATGCAGTAGAACAGACAATGAAATAGAATTGCACTGGCATCAATCCCTGCCACTGATGTGAAAATGTGCTGCATCTTTCCATATGCTTTGATAGAAGCAACGAGCTGCCGCAATTGGCCGACACAGAATAAGATATCCTTTCGTTGATTTTGAATGCGGCCAGCACATTGTTGCCTGTCTTGATGTTTGTGTTGATGTCGCAAGCAGCCCAATCGACTGCAGTCTTTGACCATTGCAACTCTCCTAGTCGCTACTACGCAAATCGTTGCAATAGGTGCTGGACATCCACAACAGTGTTGCTTTTACGTTATTTGTAGCATCTACGTGCACGATGCATGCTGGCCTGACCCTGTTTTAATGGCACCGGGCATGTGTGTTGGAAGACCGTGTTCGCACGTCTGAACATGTGCTAGGCAGCGGACGCTTTAAATTGTCCTGAATTACAGCTGCGATGTCAGCGATCACATTGTGGTTCTGGGAGAGCTTGGCTTCTATTACTGTTGTCAGTATTCGTGGCTATCGTGCCGGCCGATTGCGAAGCGTCGTGCCAAGGTGATATCAGCATTGACCCAAGCGAGAGCTGTCGCCAGTGTTATTTTGGTGTTGTGGATGGTTTGGGAAGGATGGCAGCGGTTTGGGAAGGGTTTGTGGCCGTGTTCAAGGAGTTTGGGCAAATGCGGCTTTTTCGGCAGAATACGCCCCGTTGTTTGGGGAATCTGACACTTTCCCCAAACTGCCCGTAGTCCGTCCCAAAGCACTTAGGTCTGGCCTACAGTGTTCTCAAACTCAATTTGGGTTCTTTCTAGTGTCTGCGACCGGACTGGACGTCCCACAGGGCTGAGTGAGGGCCCCCCCTTGCATGGCAATGGGAGACTGCGACATCCTGCCCTTCCATCAGCAGCAGCTTGCGGCAGGTTGAGCAGGCATGGTCTTGCGCTGATAGGCAGCCATGATGTTCTTACGGGATGCGAGCTAGTTACTAGAGCTCGAGAGACTGTGGATCGGTGCCTCTGCCGTGGGGAGCTGTCATGTGCAAACATGTAGCTTGCAAGGCAAGCCACACCGCCGTGCCTCGATGCGAGTCGCGCCGCTGGCACATGCATCGGCTTCCGACTCCTGCAGGATTCCGCCGTGCCTCGATGCGAGTCGCGTCGCTGCTGATGCAGATGAAGTGACGGGATCATGCATGTGACCACTTAAGTGTCAGCGTGCGCTGCAGCGGCTGGAGGCGGCCCAGGGCAAGGTAGAGGTGGAGCGGCGCCTGCACGAGCAGCGCATGCGGGAGCTGTCGGAAGAGGCGGGACAGCTGCGCGCCGGCGCGGCCGCAGTCGCGGGGGACTGCCGCACAGTGCACACAGCCCTGGCCCGCGTTCTGCGCGAGAACAGCGAGCTGCGGTCGCAGCTGGACGCGGAGCGGCTCATCAGCTCGTCCCTCTCCCGCGCGTGCGCTGCCGCTGCCTCTTCGGTGCCCCACGGCCCTGCTTCAAGTCCCACGGGAATTGGTCTAGCCATGACCTTGCCTGCCACAGGGCCGCGTGTGGGCGTTGAGTGCCAACTGCTTGGGGGACGTGCTGTCGTGTTGTGCCTTTGGAGGCCTGCTTTGGGCGGATCTGCCTAGTTTGAGTCCTGGGTGTTGTTGCTGTGTGGTGGTGATCACCACCTTGAGTCCGGGCCAGAATCGGTGTAGTGGGCGCCGGCCGGTGCGCAGTGTACTGCACGTCGTCCACGTGTGCATTGTTTGTACAACGGACATGCTAATTTTCTTCCGCCCCTGTCCACAGGGGTACTGTGGCCGATGCCAGACTGCGTTTGGCGTGATGCCCAACGGGTTTCTCTCTGTATTTGTATTTTTGGTTGGTACTTGCCATGCAATTCTGGAGAAGCGCGCACCGACATGCCGTGTAGTCACTGACACCTGCGGGTTGCTAGGCTGCTCATGAGTGGACCTCCATCAGGAGTGGTGGCACAAACGTGTGGATTGTGCAGTGGTCAACGTGGCGTGGGAGTCCAGGCCTTCAGACCTGTGTCCGCTGCAAAGCATGGAAACGCCACTCAGCACAAGCGCAGCCATCACACGCGCTGGCAAAGGGACGTGGACGGGCGTGGGGGGGGCCAGGGGCACTGATGCTGCTGCTCCGGAGCGCTGTGGTCACCTGCGTCTGTGAGCACTGAAGACGACTGGCAACCTCAGACGCAGCTCTGGCAACCTGTCCATGCACACGCATGTAGTGCAGAAGGTCAGGGCAAGTGCTGATCTAGCAAGACGATTTGAAAACATGCTGTGTGTGTGACATTCTGGGACAAGGTCATTGTCGAAATGTAAATACTTGTTCCTGCCCGCGCTGAGTGCAGCTTGTACTTGAGCAGATGTGGCACGCTATGTAAATCTTGCTTCTTTGAGCCCACAGACCTGCGTTCACAAAAGCAAGTGCTGGGGAGCTGATAACTCAAGATCTGATAAATCAAGGTCTTGTACATTAGAAACTGCTGCATAGCCCTACTACGAAGCACGGAAAGCCTTGCAATACCGGC
>JALKAD010000199.1:117855-142242 GCA_024500015.1 Ulva compressa | reverse complement strand
TCCCCATTGGATGCCCTCGCTGCTGCTGGTTGCTGGGGAAGTCCGGCAAAATGCTCCCGGAGGCGGCGTATTCGACGGCGCCGCCCCCGGCGTCACTGCCCATGCCCCCGATGCCGCCGCCGCCGCCTGTGCGTTGGCCTTGGCCACTGAGCCTGCGCCCATGGCCACCCCCTTGACACGGCTCCCCAGGGAATGAAAAGTCACCGGGCCGCCCGGTGCTGAGTCGGCCAGATGTGAAGGGAGCCGGCAGTGCTGTCGCGTGCAGGAGGGCATCCAGGCCGGTACTCATGGACGTGTCTCTTTGGTGCGGCTCCGACCTATGCGACAGCCGCCGCTGTGGGAGGTCGTGCGGGAAAGGTGGTCCCCCGCCGCAGTACTGCGGGTTTCGTCTTGCCATCGCTGGCATGGACGCTGCGTGCTGTGCGGGCGCGCTGCGCGCTTGTGATGGGAACATCGAGTTGGACATCAGACCGGCGACAGACATGCTGTCGCTGACTAGGCCGGCTTGCGATGAGCTGCGCTGCGGCGGCAAGGGTTCGAAGCCAACACCGGGCCCATATGGGTTGGGCAGGTGCATTCGTGCCTGTGCAGAACGCCGCTGTGGCTCCGGCCGAGGACCCCAGTCAGGCCGGACGGCGTCGTGCTGCATGAACTGTGCCGGAACGCGACCATCGCCAAAGCCGGCCTGTTGTTGCGGCACCAGTCCCGGCAGTCCCCGCTGCGGCATGCCCCCGCGCATCCCCCCGCCGGGGTACGCGAACCCGGGCATCACCTGTGGAAGGAAAGCATCGGACATCGGCAAGTCGCCCAGCACGCCGCTTGCGCTCCCGCCTCCGCCGCTGCAGAAGTCGGGGTGCTTCATTATCATGTCACGGTCAGATGCCACGTCGCGGTTTGCAGGCACACTGAATGGCGCCGCTGCCCCCCGCAGCGACGTATCTGGCAGCGGTGGGCCAGGCCGCATCTGTGGACCACCAGCCTCCTGCGGCTCATAGTCGGGGTCCTCATCATCAAACATCTCAGTGTCCGCAAACCTGCGGGGGCGCTGCGAGCGACGGGAGGGTCGTCGTGCCCCGCCCCCACCGTCGCGGCCGCCGCGGCTCCGGCCGCGGCCATCGCCCCACTCCTCCTCCTCCTCTTCTGAGCTGCACGTAGTCTCCGCGTCCGCCTGGCCATGGCGCGCGGCGGCGGCGGCGTGCGGGCCGGCTTGCGGGGGCGGGGGCGCTGCGTGGCGCACCACCAGTGCCGCCGTCCCAGGTGCCCGGGGCCGCCTGGCGCGGTTCGCTGGGGGCCTGCTGCCGGCGGCGGGCCTCGATGTCCTGCAGCAGCTTGTCCTGCTGCTCTGGAGTCGGGTTGAACGGGAGGTGCTCAAACGGGTTGGTCTCTTGTCGCCGCTTGTACTGCTGCTTGAAGTTCGCCTGCCGCAGCTTCTTGGCCCACTCATCGAGGTCCTCCTGTGGGTTTTCAAAAATTCTGTGCCGCATCACGACGAGCCGTGCGTGTGTGTCCATCACTGCAAGGTGTTCCTCCTCAGCGCCTTCTTCTGGTCCAGAGTCCAACACCTGCAGCGCATGTGCAGAGCCGGTTTTTGCACTGGAAGGCTCTGGAAGGAGGTTTGGTGTGTACTCACGGGGATTGAGAATATGGGAGATGTAAATGTTGTGGTGCATCCTGCGCCTTGCCCCTTGTAGCCACAAACTGACCGAACGGTCATGAACCCGTACATGCAAGACAAGCATGCATCGTCTGTGGTAGTGAGAGGAGGCTCGTCCAAAGCGGGCGGTGAGAATTACACAGGCACAAGAGCACTCAGATTTCTCAACCCACAACGCGAGATGCCCAGTCGGAGCTGCAGCTGGGCACCTTGCTTATCATGGACCCGCAGCATCCGCACGTATTGGGCAGCATGTGCAAAACACATGTTGTCAACGTGCCAAGGCTGACACCGTGAGTACAGTTTCTTCAGTGTCCCCGGCAGGATTCACATGGAGGAGTGCACACCATCTGGACGCTCTGGATGAGCTTGTCAATGCTCTGCAGCTTGCGGAAGGGCCACCGCGAGATGTTCTGGTTTCGGCACTGCTTCTTCAGCACTGTGACACCCATGTCAAGCACCTGCGCCGCTTCTGAGATCGGACGGTGGTATACGCTCTGGACCTTCTGCATGAACGACATCTGGTCCAGCTCCTCGCGGGAGGGCACCGTGGAATCGTAGACGGACCTGCGCACGACCCGGACCTCGGGCCGGAGGCGCGCAGCAGCCGGCGCGCTCGCCGCGTCCACGACGACAGAGCCGCGCCGCACCGCGCCGGGCTGCGCACTGCCGCCATGGCTGTTGACTGTCGCAGGCTGCGCAGCTCCGGCATCGATGACGGTGGCCATGGCGGCGGCCACGGACGCGGCGGCGGCGGACGCAGCAGGGTCGCTCTGCTGTTGGGGCTGCAGGCCGGCTGCGGGGTGTGTGGGTGCTGTGCTGCGAGCTCTGCCATCTAAGCTAATGGTTTCGCTGGTGGCCACGTAGTCTGCGGTGTTGGCGCGGACATGTGCAGCTTGCCTGCTGAAGTCCCCAGATGGTTGCGCCGGGCCATCGAGTGTGTTTTGCTGCACAGGCAGGCACTGTCAGACCAAGTAGAGTGATGTATGGTACTAATTTCCCATGCATCTCATCCAGTACAAGGCTGCAAGTTCTGATTCACGCAACTGGGCTTGCTTAGACATGTGAGATAGGGACGCACGTCATGGAACATGTGCTGCATGGCCGCCTGATTTCCCATTCTTGTAGACGCGCTCATGGGTGTGTCAAACTTCTGCTGTGGCTGCATATGCCCGTGTGGAATGTGCTGATGCGATGCCTGAAAGGGTGGCTGCTGGTGAGGCGCCTGAGCAGGAAATTTGTCTGCAGGCGCACTGTTGTCAATTTGGTACCAAGCTGATGGATCTCTGTATATCTGCAGCGAGGTCTAGATGGCAATCAGAGACATACCACGTGGCATTTGCAGAGTGGCAGCGCTATCAAACTGTGGCATGGCCCTGTTCGGATCATTTAAACCTTCATGTAGGGCAGAACTGCGCAGGTGTGCGTCAAGCGCACTAGCTAAGTCTGCATCAGAAATGTTGTTCCTTGATGCCCTAGCATCGTTCTCTGCTGCTTCTCCAGTGTCAGGATGCTGCGACCGGATTCGACCGCTTGTGGTGACATTGAGCATGTCCACAGGAACACCACTCTGGCCCTCGCTGTTGACGGCTGCCGACAGGGATTGGAGATGCCTTGAATGTTGCGGACGGAGGCGATCCTGACACTGAGCCCCGCTGCTTTTGACTGCCTCAGGTCCAAGCCTGTGCTTGAGTATCCTTCCGTTCTCTCCCTGCAAGCTCAGGAGCCTGAGCACTGACTGCAACATGAGCCTGAGCACTGACGGCATACCATAAACATCATCAGAGCATACTTCACTGATGTCGTTCATTGTGCGTTTTTGTGACAGGGCTTGCATGTCAATGTCTGTGTCAGGAACCGAGTTCGAGGTCATTTGACCTCCACTAGTTGCCATGTGGTGTTCGAAGGCTACCCAGTTGAGCGCATAAAACGTGGGAGAGTGTTTGGGGGCGTCAGACAGCGGTTGTAAAGGCTTGCCGTTTTCGAAATGCTTGAAGGCTGTCAACACTGCCTTCTGCTGCGGCAAGGTGTTGAATCGAGGCGAATTGTCACGCGAGCCCACTCCCAAGAGGTCCATTGCCGCGGCCTGTAATAGAAAGTGCGCTCTCAGTTGTGTACTCTGGCGCGTCGGGCGTCAGTGTGCGGAGGCACGCGTGCACGAGCGGTTTTGAACGCCACAACACTGGACCACATTCATTCGAAGTGCAGCCAATATGAGTGAATCATATTAAATACCTGTATCAGGAGTTCTTTCGTCCATCTCACTTGCTGCGTGCCAGTCTGAGAGCTGGGGAAGTCAAGGACGTTGCCAGTGGGTTCATGGAGCGACTTGGAAAGCTGAACAACCCAGGGAACGGCAGCCGCGAGATTTAATAGATAGAAAAGCTGCTTTAAAGAAGCCTCGGTCGGCCATGGACCACCTGCGTAGTGAAGTGGCTCGACTTCGAGGTGGCACGAACTGTGGCGCTCCGGCTGCATCCCAACAGGGCGACCGTCAAAGTCGCAGAAACAGATCGTTTCAATTCTCGATGAGAATTTGACCGCTACGATTCAGCGCTGTTGAGGCAATGCCTAAACCGGCCACGCAGATTCAAATATACATTGCCTCGAGCTGCATTTGTGGAGAGCAAGAAACATACGATACGGCTTTCAGATGGTAGACTGCTCGCCAGTCTACGTCTATATCGTCGCCGTGCGCACGCAACGCTTGTGTCTGGTGTTGCGGAAAGGCATTGCTCGAGCTCCAGCACTTCTCACCATATGCATCTCAAATTGACCATGCACTAAACCAGCTCTGCGACCAATGATCGGCGCTGGGCGGTTGCAGCAAGAATTAATTCACCCCAGCAGCCTTCACTTGTAATACACATTCCGGTGGATTGCCGGTTTCGGTGGCCAACGGCTGTTCGCTACTGCTCGAGAAAAACAAGCAATGTGTCCTAGACGGTTTGCGTATCAGATCGACTGTCGCCAGTCCGCGCAACTACGCAAGAGATGCACAGAGCACGTCATAGGAATGTGGCTGTGATTTATCGGGATGAGCGTTCGACTTCACAAAACCCTAGTTGTATGATGCTTCGGCGCTAAAACCGACACACCGTGTACAGCCAGGAGCGTGGTCGACTCCCTCCGCGACAGCCGCTGGGACGGGTCGAACCATCGCAGTCGAAGGGCGTCACTTGGCAATTGTGTCCACACTACTTGAACTGTGTCCCCAGGCGGTGTAGCACGATACTCTTCTCCAGCACATGAGGACTGCCACCATGCAGCTGATCATAGTCATGATATCAGGCCAGCTAGTGCTGCACCAAGCTCACCAGTGCAAGGGTCCCCACCCACCAGGAATTATACTCGTAACGGCTGACTCATGTATGTGACAATTGAGGCTGCGTAGGCCTCACTGCACATGCCTCACTGCACATGCGGTCAGAGCCATGCATCTGCACACGCGGCAGTGCAGCCTGCAGTCGACTTGTATTCTGCTGCAGTTGCTACAAGTGCGCAACACCTAGTACTATAGTATGGTACACACTGTGTGGCATGGATTTGTGAAGTGCTGCCAATTGTAAATCTGGACAGTGCAGAACATGCAATGCGATCTTTCCACAGTCGGTCTCAAATATTAATGCGCTCTCAGCAGCATCTCCAAAATACACCACAGTCACTTTGCAAGCTTTTTGCACAGTCGAAGGATTCCCTACTATCACCTGATACTGTTAGTAGTCCTTTCTTGCCATTGCCTGCCATTGCATCTCCGCGACAGGTGGGGAGGGGATGCTTTCAGTACTAGTAGTTGCGCCTGAACCTCATGACGATGGATCTTCAGTCCTTGCGGGAGCTGCTCTCCGTGAACTATGAGTTCACAAAAAAATCGCAAGCACCCAGTGTGCTGATTACCATGTTTTCTAGGTGTTCGCTGGGGCGCGCGTGTGCATTCGTATACTGTGCCACCGCAGACTTGTTCGGAACGGCGCATGCACACACGAACTCGGTAGTCCAGTTGAATCCGGATCCATGGCCAGTCGATATCGACATACACGGCTCTTTCGATCGTCGCAAGGTCAGGGCAAGCAAGCGACGCGGCGGTAGCTATAGTAGTTTTAAGAATTTGTGTGCGCTGAGTATACGTAGGTCAGTCGCTGTGTACATGTGACATGACATGCCACGAGCATATGGGCATACGCCAAGCTTATAGCGGCTCTGTACGTATACATATGTATTTCACTGTGTCCTAGGTACATGTGCCACAAATATGGGAACCCATCTCCTCGTGACACCAGAAGTCAGGGACCGCGGATCCTGTGGCAGCTACTGGCTAGGCACAGCCAGCTGGTCACAATAGCCAGAGCTGCAAGGCCAATTGGCGAGTGCCTGTGGCCTCACCAGGGACATGACGCATTGCGCATCGCGCATCGGCCGGATGCGCAGCAGGTGGGACACGACCTGCAGCTGGAATGCAGCTGCAAAGTGAGCACTCGACGCGCGTCACGGTAACGGGTATGCAGCTGCACAGGCAGATGTGTATACGTGCGCCCTGTGTGGAGTTGGACCTTGCGTTATGTCTCCGAGAGCGGTCCATCCTGCCTCACTGCATCGCATGATGGGCTTGGAGATATGCATGCCCATCGCAACTTAGGAGTTGATCAGTAACTACTTATAATTAGCTGCACAAAATTACAAGGTGCTTTGCTCACCACCTAGCCTGAGGGAGTGCACCTACAATTGTACTTGTAAGTCGTTCTAAAGCTAAGGAAGCACACCCTAGGACTTGCTTGAGATCCCGATGCGGACCTCCTGGTCCGTGCTCCTTACTCTCATCTCTGAATACTGGCCTGTACAGCTACGCTAATAAACAGGCACACAGATGCGCGGAACACCCACGGTGCGGGTGCAGGTGCGTTATGTACAGGGCATACGAGGGACACAGGCAGATGAAGTCTCTGAATACTGGTCAGCCTGTACAGCTACGCTAATAAACAGGCAAACAGATACGCGGAACGCCCACGGTGCGTTATGTACAGGGCATACGAGGGACACAGGCAGGTGAAGGCGCTGATTGCAGCACATACGCTTTCAGGAGACAGGGACCCAGGGCAGGTGGTGCGGGGGTGGCACCTGTTGCAATTGATGCATGGAACTCAGCCATGCCTGGTGACCTAAACAGGTCAGGCCATAGGACCTATGCACATAGGACCTATGCATATGGCGATCTGTACCATGATCCGGTATCACCCTCTCTCGGAGCCTGGAGTTTGGTCTGTCACTTGGAGGGCGTTCACATTTATACAGACAGCAATAGCGGACAGCCTGAGCACTGCATCACCTCCACTGGCACAGCCACCAGCTGAACGCTGACAAGTTTGTGTATGCGCGTGGCATGTAAACACGGGCTAAGCCAGCACCACAGGTCTGCCAGCGGGCTGGCCAGCGTCTTCGTCATGCAGCATGTAGGCAAGCTTCTGCAGCTTTCGTCGCTGCAGCAGCGGACATGTGTTTGGACATGGCATCAGGCACCAAATTCCTGGTCCTCTGTGCCTATTCGCATCCTGATCCAGTCATACTGCCATAGAACATGCCTTGCTGGTCACAATTGACTGCCTGCCCAGCCCATGTCGCCCCACAGCCTACAAGTTTTGTCGGTGGCACCGGTACCTGTGGCAGGCAGGTTGCGTGTCGTCCCATCGTCCCATCGTCGCCTCACCTCGCCTCACCTCATAGTTCGGCTCTCAGCAATCTGCACAACACAGACAAGCAGAATGCGCTGTGGTCCACACACCACTCTCAGCCAGTCCCCCGAACAGACAAGTATGGGTCCACCGGTGCAGAGTGTGGTGATTTAATCAGCCCATGGCTAAATTAAGCTCAGCCCAGCATCGATCAATCGCACGTACGTGATAGCTCAGCCAGAACGGTGCAAAATTGTGCAAGGATCTTACGCGCCTACAGCCTGCCGTGACGGCTCCCAGACGGCTGTAGAGTGACAGATCAGATGCGTGGGGAAACAACAGAAAGCACAACTCTACTACAACATCCATGGTGCCTGTGAAGCGGATGACCGCATTACAAGGACACGCCCCTGGAACGCCCCATGACGACCCGACAGCTTTGCGTGCGTATCAGGCTGGGCTGCCAGCCTGCGTTCGTATCAGGTTGGGCTGCCAGAAAGAGCTCGCAGAAAGCAGCAGCTCACACAAAGCATCAACGCATGGCCTGCAAATCCAGAGGACTGTATACAGCTGTAGCATCCCAACCATGCAGGCCATCGATCCACGTGGCACACCTCCTTCTTGCAGATGTCGGCTGGCATCATGATCAAGCTGTGTGGTGTTGTCCAAACAGCGACCACCGATACCATAGTAGTACTCTGCCAGCAGCCCACAGCCGCCACCGTGGGCTTGTCCGCATGCGTTTCTTACAACGTTGGCCACTGCAGGCGGCACCATCGATATCTCCTGGCTGCTTCGTTCGTGCCCAGCTGGCGTCCTTCAACTGGCCCAGGCCAGCTTCTTCAATTGTATCAAGCCACCGGCACACCACCAGTGCTGCCAGAGGTGGCTGGGCCATCTGGTGTCAGTGTGTCGCCTGGAGGCAGCACTGCTTGGCAAGCTGCCTGCAGGCAGTGCACGTGTACCATGATGTAGCCAGCCATCACTGCCAGGGCTGAAAGTGCGAATGCCCCAATGCATAACGCATAACTGCTGGGCACCGGAACATGACATGCCACCTTGATCATGCCCACCAAGTCCTTCAGCTGGCAGCTGACACATGCCTGGCGCGGGGCCGCACGCATGTCATTACCCTGCAGGCCAGCTGGCAAATGCATGGTCTCTCCAGTGCATGCTTGCGTGTGTGGCCCTGCTCTGTACACGTGCCATAGCTCAGCGATGCGCCACAGTTTAAGATGTGCCACAGTTACCGCATGATTTACTCAAACATCAGAGGGGTGATGCGTTGTGGGAGTCAGTTTGGCAATCTGCCACACGCAATTGCCAGGCTCACCCCAAACAGGCACAGCTGCTCTGCCCTGCCGGCACGCGCGTGCAACACTGCATGCGTTGGTCATTCATTCATGAATCATCAACAATGCCTGCAGCACAACCTGCATGCACGGAGTCATGATCAGGAGGCATCCCCAGCATGGCCCAGCACCATCCCCAGCATGGCCCAGCACCATAGGCGCATGGTGGTCCGACCGAGTCGTGCATGCGTACGCATCTCAGAGCAGCCAGCTCTACAGATTCCCGGCGCAGCAGATGCCGCAGTCACCCAGCGCGCAAACAACGTCTGTGTACAGCTCGCTTGCACTGCCGCAGCAGCTCTGACCGGGGTTTTGCAGAGGCCCAGAATGAAAGTGGTGGGAAAACAACCCACAGTTATCTGCCTGCTACAACGGACATCACGCGACACCCGGACGGGCACGGGGCGTGGCAACCCTGTGAGCAGGGGCGGGCGTAGCGACAACACATGCAATGCGCGCAACAGCAATTTGATCGCCAGGAGCAGTATCACCAGGAACGCAGGCACCGAGCCAGCGCACCAAGGCCACAACCCTGAACGCGAGGGCAGGCACACCACCCCCACCGTTGCCGGCCTGGACGAGCACACGGCAGACGCGCGCGCAGCCACACCGCCAACGAACGCCGCCACCAATTGCAAGCGCACACGCAGGTAGCAGACATGTCTGCAGAGGCGCGACCGCATTGCGACGACGCAGTCGACGGATCGCGAAACCACCAAAACCCGGAATCACGCCAGATCCAGTCGGGCATTAATATTAGGGCAACGGCACCCCTACGGACAGCCTGAGGCGTGGACAAGAAGGACGACACAGTCTCAGAGGGCACGAAAGAGTCGATAGGAGACGGGGGGTAGGCTGCCAGTGGATGGAATAGGGTCAGCCATCGCCCAGGCCCGAACAGATGACCACGGCGGCACTTGCATGCTGCGCGTGTCAGGGCAACCATTGTGCCAGCCACTAACGCGCCGTGAGACACAGCGTCCCACACCGAGCACACACAGAGCAGCCAATGCAGCGCACAAGTGTTGGGATCGTCGGACACGGGAGCCCGCGAGCGCAGAGAAGGGGTCAAGCGGGAAGAGCACAGCCGTCACCGCCGTGGAAGAACAAGAGGGGTTGTAGATTTCTTTAACAATGTGTCGGCAGGAGGCCCTCTGGCAATGCCGTGAGAACGCCGTCGTGCATCGCCGGGTCATCTCCAACAGAGTCCGGACTACACAGGCCGTCCCGGCCGCATCATAGAGCCCCCCTCACAAAAGGCGCAATGCACAACTACATGCGCAACCAAATCCGATTCCGTCGCACGCAACAGGTCAGCGCGCAAGCAGTCTGGCCCAGCAAGCCCTGCCACACGTGCAGACAGGACTTCAGGGCTGGTGCTCCATGTGGCCCGCTTACGCAGCCTACCCCACGCTGAGTCCGCCGCACGAATAGCCGTGCTGGCCACACCTATCTCACGACTCAAGCGGGTACAATCAGTGATGCCCGCGCTTTAATATTATGTCGACACCATTGCACAGCCCGACCGGGTCAGCAGGATTGACAGCGGCGGCAGAGCCAGGCCAGAGTGGCTGGTGTGCTTCATCGCAGAGGAGATGCTCGGCCGCAATGGCCACAGCCGCTGCGGCCTGCTGCAGCCATGTGTCCCACACATGCATCGAGGCCAGCACCGCCACCCCCAGTAGTAAACTCTATCCCAGCTCTCTGACCACAGGGTTGGACTGTGCCACACTCACTGTATGTATGTGCAAAGTACATCGCAGCTCCTGAGTGATGTTGGTCCAGTGCTCGGTCCAGTGCACCGGACTCTGGTTCACACGACAGTCACCGTGTATGTGATGATGTCACAGCTTGTTGGTGTTGGTTGCTTGTGAGTGTGTCGACGTTCGTTTGAACTTTGAGCTTGTGGTCATGCAGTGTGTGTGTTCACTTGTGACTCACGAGTTGTGAGACATCGGGGACATTAGCACGCAAGGGTGTGATTACTCTCACAGCACGGCACAGCGCGTGACATGTCTCGTGTCGGAAGTGCAGCAGGTATGCCAGTGACCCAACGTGGTGCTGCGATGCTGCACTGCAGAAAGGCATGTTCGCAGCAGGCCCCGCACGGACGTGCAGCATGGGCGGAAGCTTATTTTACAGGCACCACCTGGCAGCGCGGTACACGAATCCACTGCAGGTGTTCTCGCCGCAAGCGATCGGTAGAATCGCCGGATGCCACCACATACTGCTTCTGCAACTGGTGTCATACAAACATGTGGCCACGTGGCGCGACCCACGCCCACCTCCATGATAGTTTACCCATTCCCTGTACACATAACGACGCTCCACCGCCACCCGCCCCACCCGATCAATCAATCCCCAAACACACGCGTCAGGCCCCGACTACCAGGGGGGCCTCTCATTCTCAGCTGGTATCCCACAAGACAACACACATGCGGCACAAATCATCTCGATCAGATGTTATTCAGCCGTGGGCTGCGCTGTGCCCCGCGCGCTGTGGCCGCCCGGCTGCGTGGAAAGACTGCCGGGCGCAGCGCACGGGGCATCGCCTGAAACAACGCGGTCCCACGCGCCCGGCACACGGTCTGCTGCAGTTCCGTGTGCCTGCGGGGCTTCAGGGTCCGGCACGACCCGCAGTCGGCGGGACTCGCCGCGGCGGCACGCGCTGCGGCCTGCCGCCGCGGCGCGCCCCTACATCTTATGGGGGTTCAATGGGGCCCCGTTGCGCGCGCGCCGGCGCCAACAGGGCCGCCGTAGGGTTCCTACAGAATCTCAGAGCCGTCTTCGGGCGTGTCGGGGAGCACGACGCCCGGTACTGGCTTGTACTCGACGGTCGTCCACTTGACCTTATTGATCGGGAACGCCGGGCAGAAGTTCTTGTTCAGCCAGAAGTGCGCCGGCAGTTCCATCATGCTCGAAACACCTGCACGCTCGCCGTGCTGTCACGACCAGCTGGAATATGAAAAGTCACAGCACGCAGCATGAAAATCGCACACGGACACCATTCAATGCTCAAGCATGCCCGATGCGAGGTCTACAAACAGCCCTAGCAGAACGGACAGCCTGTCAAAGTCGCGGACAGAGAGAGCAAGGGAATGGGCGAGTGCGCTGTGTGCTGGGGGAGCGTACTGCCGAGGAGCGCAGCGTTGGCCTCGATGGAGACGCGCGATTGCACCTCTTCGAGGTGGTTGTCGTTGAACTCGTCGTACAGGTTGGGCCCGCCGACGAGGCCGCCGGGAAGCGTGTTGGCAAACTTGAGCTTCGGGTTGGCCCACTTCTGTCCGGTGCACTGCGTGCCGTTGGTCACAAACGCGCAGCTCGCGCCGCGGTGGTGCGGCCGCTGCGGCGGCTTGGTGCCCCACCCCGTCACGAACGACCGCCCGCTGCTGCCCATGATGTAGTTCATCTGCTGCCGCGCGAGGCAGCGCGAGTGGAACGCCCAAACGACCATCCACGCGTCGTCCTCCGTCGTCGCGAGGGTGTCTACCAGCGCGCCGGCACGCAGCGCGACGTTGGCGACATTGGCCGCGTTGGCGAGCGCGCCGCCGACGGCGGCAGTGTCCTGTCGCGGCGTCTGCCACAGCCCCTTCTGGCTGTACTGCACGTCGTCGCCGAACATCTGGGCGTCGATCCACTCCATCAGCCCCGGAAGCCACGTGCCTTCGCTGTTAGGGTTGGCCTCCAGCAGCAGGATCTTGGCTTCCTGCAGAGGGTTGCGCCAGCCGATGACCGGGTTGATCGCCTGCTCGCGCGCCCGGCTGTGGAACGAAGACGCGTCCGTCTCAAACTTGAGCTCGTTCGTCAGCTTGAACATCCACGCTGCTGCCAGCATCATGTGCGCATGGGGCACCTGCACAGCGTGTCGTGCGATGATGTACGACTTGATCGCACTACACGCTCACGCCTTCACAAGACACAAACAACGTATCCGGCACCACATGAGCACCTAATGAGCAGTGCCGTGCATAGCCACACCGCGGCTGAGCAGCAGAGCAGCCAGACGGGGATGCCAAAGCAGTCACGCACAGACACGGTCCGCCCTGTGAACTTGCACTAAAGCCAAGTGCTCAGTGTGCATGAGTTTGTGTTCAGCATTCCGCAGTGCTCTGCAGCATTTGAGTCTGCAGAATTCAACTCTGCAGCGTATTCTGCAGAGGTCTGGAGTTTGGAGAGTGCGCACGTCGGAGGGGTAGGTGCGGCGCAGCCAGGGGTGGACCTCAGAGTACATGGTGCCGGGGGTGTCCTTCATCCAGTCATACAGCTGCCGAGCGTGCTTCGTCATCTCATTGCTGAACTCCTCGCTGCCCGGAACCTCTCGGAAGAGCAGCGCGATGGACGCAAACGCGGAGACGGCCTCGCCGAGGAGGTCGGAGCCGCCGGAGGTCGCGTTGATCTCGATCACCGGCCGCGCAAAGTTCTTCGAGGAAACGTACTGCTCCGGCATGAGGGCCTCGGTCGCGACGACGTTCTGGTCTGCGTTCGGGTCTCCCACCTGCGCCGAATGTTGTGCATATTACGGCAGTGCAATGCTCCTGTTGTGCGTGCCGCACACTGGTGACACAGAGGGGCGGGGTGTGGCTGTGGCGGCCCCGCCGCCACATGCATGCATTCTGTGTGCTGTCGCACCGCGTGTGCCGTCTGCATGTACTGGCGGCTGTGTGCAAGCGCGGGGGTGTTCAAGCAGGAGCATGCGGGGCATGAGCAGAGACAGGCCGGCTGCATGCATGTGGGCGCGGCACGCAGCACGCAGCACGGGCGCGTACCATGGCGATGAGGTTGGTCTCGTTGTAGTGGATGCGCTGCAGGTACTCTGCTGCCCAGAGCAGCTGGCGCTTGCCGTCGGCGAGGAGCGTGTTGCGGCGGAACTGGATGCCGCGATACGTCTCGCCGTATGAGAGCAGGTTCCACGCAAGCCGCCACACCTGCGGCAGCCACAGCACACGAGTCAGCACCACCCGGCGGAGTCAGATCGTGTCATTGTGATCGTGCTGTTGTGGTGAACATGCACAGGCGCTGGCGGATGCAACGTTCACAAGACACAGAACAGAGAGAGAAATGTTACCGAGGAATGCTCCACAGGGTGGTACAACTGATTGCTTTTTAACGCACAAAACACAACACACAACGGGATACAGGGTCTGCACGGACAGGGCGGCGCGACGAGACCGAGCCGGCGGGTTGGGTAGACACGGGCGCGTACCGAGGCGCAGAAGGGCATGGTGGCTTTGATGGAACCGCCGGCAGCGTGCCAGCCGCCGGTGAGGTCCAGCGAGGGCAGGTGCTGGTCGCCGTCAAACACCGAGGAGTCGCCGCGCCACGCGACGCGGTTGTCCGCGGGCAGCGCGCCGCTGCGCTGCGCCTCGTAGAAGAGCCATGCATTGCCCGCGAGGGAAACCATGTCATTCTCAAAGTACTGCGCGTTGAGCTTGAACTTCGGCGCCGGGCCTGCACACATGCTGCCGCCCCTCAGCACGCAGCACACAGGCCGCAGCGGGGGAGTGCGGGGTGGACCGCAGTCCTCACACAGCTAGTTTACTTATATGCGGTACGCAATCAAAACAAGGCCGCCGCAGCGCATGCCTACATGAGATGCTTGTGTCGCCCAACACACTGTCTGTCAGACAGTGTGACAGACGACCACAAGCGCCGCATGCGTCCTTGAATCGTAGATTGACGTGCCTGCTGTAAGCAATTAAGCCACACACATCTCTAGCGAACTGAGACCCAGGAGCTGAAGGGGCAATTCAACAGGGCCCCTGGTGACATGGACACGAGCAGTGCGGATGCTATACTTGCGTTGAGGCAAGCAAGAGCATGACACAGGTGCGGGATGGCCGGGGTGGGGAGGTTGGCGACACCGCACCGAGGTTCCGCGTGAGTGGGAACGCGTCGGTGAGGCTGTCGCTGAGGTCATCCTCGTCGGATCGAACGTCAAAGACGCGGCCCCAGAAGGCGGAGCGTGTGAGCTCGCCGTTGTTCTCGAGCGGCGACGGCCGGCCGCGGCTGCAGACGGGGTGCTCGAGCAGGGCGCCGTTGCTCTGGAGGCACTCGAGCCAGGAGTTGGTCTTGCCGAGGAGGCCGGCGAAGAGGGCGGGCACGGCGACGTTGTTGCCGAGGGAGACGGCGGTGGCGTTGCCGCCGCGAGTGTTCTTTGGCGCGTCGTCAAACTGCACGCGGCAGGCAGGGGTCAGTCGAGTGCGCTGCTGCCGCCGTTGCGGCGGTCACCTGTGGCTGGCGTGGCATGCTGAGGACGCGGGACCGCGGGACGCTCACAGCATGACGGGCCGCTCACGAAATCACTATGTGACCGAGCGGAGGACAGGGGTGTTGGCAGGGCCGTGCTGCGTGCTGCCGTCACCCGCGCGCTGCACGGAGGAGTGCAGGGTCGGTCAGGATTGTGGCTGGCGTGGCATGAAACTGTGATGATGACACAAAAAGGAGGGACGGGTGAAGAGGGGTCAGGGGTTGCCTAGCTGAGGTTGTGAGGACATGTGCTTCAGGGCACGGTAGCATCCAGCGGCGGGGTGCAAGTGCGGACAGTGCATGTGGCCGATACGCATGGAGTGGGAGGGGCAGGCCCACCTCGGGGGCCCAGAGGAGGCCTCCGCGGATGACGTTGGCGTCCGGCTGGTCTGAGGCAGCCATGTTCTGGGGGCACTTTTGTGGCCACGGGGGGCAGGAGGCGCCGTGGTGCATGATGCGGTTGTAGCCGCGGTCCGGCGCGACGCCGACGATGAACGACTTGCGCTGCCACCCGGTGCCGACCATGTAGCGCGCCTGCTGCTGCGCAAAGCACTGGAAGCCGCGCTCAAACTTCTTCGGGAACAGGTTCCAACCCTGCAAGCGCGCAGCCACACCCTCAAACCCTCACACAGCACGGCCATCACGGCGCGGGAGCAGAACGGCCAGTGACGGATGCAGACGCGGCATGATCGCTGTACGGCTACCCAGCATGCATAGCACGTAGCATGCAGAGCACACGCAGCGCACCTTCATGCGGATGGAGTAGATCTGCGCCAGGGCGGCGGCGAGGGCGGTGTCTCCGAGGTAGGGGGAGTCAAAGGCCCAGGCGCGGCCGAACGTCGAGTACTCGACCTTGCCGGAGCAGATCCAGTCCCAGAGGAAGGACTGCGCGGGCGCGTGGAAGTCCCAGTTGAAGGTGTTGACGGCGGCATGCACGACGCCCATGTTGAGCACGTAGTCCGCATCCACCACAAACGTGTCCTCCTCGATGCGAGCCTCCGTGTGCGACTCCACCATGTCAGCGTAGTAGACGGATGCCTTCTCCAGCGGCAGGTACTGCGACGCAGCCGCGCGGTACATCCACGATGCCTGCACGCGCGCAGCCGGGTTGCAGTCATGCATGCGCACATCGCAGTGTGTGCGTCGTCGCGTCGCCGCAGCTGGGCCGAATCCGGCGGGGGGGCGGAGGCGGCGCGCCGAGTGAGTGCACACGCTGTGCGCGGCATGCTCAAGCGCAGCAGCTGGACCCCTGACAGTATTGCGGAATGGCGAGGCACGGCGGCGGGGGGACGTCCGGAACACACAGCGCGCAAAGGTAGCAACGGACGCAGATGGCTGTGGCGGCGGAGGCATGGAATGGAGACGCCGGGCAGGAGAGGGGGGATGGCGTACGGCCCAGAGGCGGTCGTCGTAGAAGGAGTCGGAGTGCCAGAGCTTGCGGTCGTGCTGCAGAACGCCCTTGATCTCCATGGTCACGTTGTACAGCCGCTCCGCGATGACGAGATTAGCCTTGACAGCCTTGTTGCCGAGCATGCCGTGCTGGTGGAGCAGCATCGTCGCCGACACGATGCCGGCGGTCATCTGGCCGGTGAGGTCGATAGGCGCCGCAATGCCGCCTGTGTAGAGGATCTGCTCCTTCGTCTGCATGGCGTAGTAGATGTGAGTGTAAATGTAAACTGAAGGAATGCGGAATGGGAAAGAGTTTCCACTGTTTGGATGCTCATGGTGAACAGCCTGCCAGCGTTTGCAGAGTGGCCAGCAGCAGTGCAGCAGGTACACAATTTGTCAGATGGAGCCTCTGTGTAGCACGATTTGTCATATGGAGTCTGACAGATAGACAGAGTACTGCAGTGCAGGTGGGTCTGAGACAGGGCCTGCCAGGCCTGACCAGATAACACTCAGTTGGCAGCTGCATGCCACCTTTGCAACAGCCACAACAGTTCGAGAGAGGCTCGGAAGCTGCTGGGTGCTATCTGGTAGTGGTTGGAAACAGGTGTGGTTGTGTTGGTTGTGTGAACTGATCTGCCTATTGGGACCCGCCAATTGCGTACATTCAGTTAGTCTGAAACACATGCATCGGCACCAACATGCCAGGACCACGCAGGGTGGGTGCTGGAAGACCGGATCCGAGCGGGTCGTGCAGCTGCTCGCGGGGTGCGTTGTAGCAGCGTGTGCCCAGTGCAGAGACAGGTATGGCGGGAAGCAGCTTCCCGACACCTCCGGCAGGAGCATGCATGGGGTGACCGGCGCGAGTTCACCCGGAAGTTCACACTCGGCCGACAGTGCCATGGCCATGCAGCAGAGAGCAGATGACACTGCCTGACGCCCGGCCGGCCAAGGCGATGGGGCAGCTACAGGGATCGGAGCACGCGGACATGAACATAAGACAGCACGCAGGATAAGCGAGATATTCGCAGCCGTGGCACATGTACCAACCGCCAACACCAACCGAAAATTGAGCATCCCCAAGAGGTCGCCCTGCGCACGCGCTGCTGACTGCTGTGTTACACGGTGATAGATCTAGGACCCAGCAGCGCCGAGGCTGACTGCTGTGTGACATGCAGCGGGGTCAATGCACAGACTCACTCTGCACAGCCGGTCCGCGTCGAAAGGACGAGCAGCTGACGGACCTCACCAAAGTACAAGAGATATCATGTCGCTGACATGATGTCAGTGGTACATGGCCGATTGTGCTGACTAGGCAAGATGTTCTGCTTTGGCTGATCACCACATCACCCACTGTGCCAAAGATGCACTATCATACGTTACATACTTGCAAAACTTGAGTGGCTGTGATGATTGTGGATGAAACAGCAGCAATGTAGTGCCTCCATGGTGGATGTGTTTGATGCATTGCCATGAATCGTACCTGTGTGTTCTACCACCTTGTGGAGCATGAATCTGTAACGCATCTCTATGTAGTGCCTGCTATCAACAAGCAGTGCCCTGCCCACCATGAAACAGGCCAACCAAGCTCCAGTGATACAAGGCAGCACCAAACAAGGTGATAACAAAGTGATGGACTTTCGACTGTGCTACGAAGGGCGCGGTACATATGCTAGTTCTGGAGGCAGGTCAAACATGGCGGAGAACTGCTGCAGAGGCTCACCTTGACATCCTCAGGCCGGAACCAGCGGCCAGCCTCCCGCTGGATGTTGCCCACCTGGTAGACGTAGATGTCTCCCTGCGGGTTGACGTACTCTGTTGGGTCCTTGATGAAGCACTGCAGCAGGTACTCCAGGCCATGCTTCACAACCTCCAGGACGTCATCCTGCACCCAGAGCCAACCAGTCACAAACAAGTCACAAACCATCCACATCATATTTCAGCACAACGCGCTGAGCCACACAGTTCACTCCACACAGGTGATACAGTTGTCAAAGCAACGTTACGTTTGGAGCAGCAAGCCTCTGCTACGCTCCCAAGCTAGATCAGCCAGGATGTTACACACAACGAGCATCTGTCACCACTGCACCCACAGCTGGGTCCATGCTCATCAAACGCATTGATGGCAGCCCAAGCCAGGTTTTCCCAGCAAAAGGCTGGCACGCAGCAGTAGGCAGCAGGCAGCACCTATCAATGCACTGCCAGCAACGCCCACTAAACGAACACAGCGGGCTCGGTCAGCAGGGCAATGTCAAACGGGCAACTGGCAGTGAAAGCAGACAAGAGCTCCGGTCAGCATGCTACGCTATACTCAGCAGATAACAGCAGGTGTAAACAGGCGCAGCACAGCAACAGACGCATCTACCAACCATGCCATATCAGCTGGTCTGTCTGTCTGTTTGCGTGTAGCCTGGCCTGTTGCGTCGGCGCTGCTGGGTCCTAGACCTGTCACTGTGTAACACATCAGCTGCTGCCTCAGTGCACGCTAAACAGCACCACACACAGGCATCGCTGACCGGGGTACCTCTACCCCGGTGGAAGCTGCAGGGGCCTCCAGCTATCACGGCACAACACACCGGCGGTATAACAAACAGGTATTTTGAGTCTTTTTTAACAGCAGCGCCAGGCAGACGCGAAGGCACAGTGCAAAGGCAGGCATGACAGCTACATGCCAGCACAGCGGGCAGTGGGCGCACCATGAGCGTGCTGCCATCCTCCTCGCTCTCCATGAATGGATCAGGCAGGTCCAGTGCAGCCCAGGCGGTGAGGGCTGTCGACATGGCGTTGGTCTTGGTGAGTTTGACCGGGCCGTACGGGCCGTCCTCGTAGAAGCCGCCGGAGAGGTCACGGGTGATGTTGAAGGGGGGCAGAGTGTACTGCTTGCGGTACTTGCTCACGACTCCCTCCGTACCATCCACATCAGCAATCTTGTACTGCATGCCGCTGTCGCTGCGCCAGCCGATGGTGTAGTTCTGCCCAAGCGGCCCAGACCGCTCCGCCTGCAGTGTGGCAGCAAGCGAATAAGTAAATCACTACACAATACAACGAGTTCAGCAACAACCTTACTGGGTGAGGCAGGGAGGAGTGGGTGGCTGGTGCATACAGGGGCGGCCGTGCATCGAAGGCGGAGTTGATGTGTCGATCAGAGACTCATGCTGCCCGTCCTCGGGTGACGTTGAACAGTCAAGAACGGGCTATAGTTCATGACCGGACACATGCTCCGGAGGGGCGTGCACAGTAGCGAGAGAGCCGACCGCAGTAAGAAAGCAGCAGGGGTGTAGCTAGCGGCAAGGGGGCACGGCGCAGTGGCAGACGAAACAGGTGAGATGAAGCAAAGGTTGGGTCGCGCAAGGGCCACTACCAGGGGGAGGGGAATTCGCACCTGCAGGAAGCGGATAGACGCGACGAGGGGTTCACGAAAGTCGACTTCACGGGGGTAGAGCAGCCACATGAGAACGATGGCGAGCGCCGAGGTGGCCGTGGTGACAAACATGCCGAAGCGGCACCAGCCGACCATGAAGCCACCCGGGCCAAAGGCGGAGTAGAAGAGCAGGTTGAGGTGCGGGATGGTGTTGAACACGAGCCAGCACAGTGAGATACCCTGCACTCGCACACACAGTCAGGCCCTGGCACACACACACACCCGGTTGCTGAGTTGTGAGGTAGTGCGTCGGGATGTGCCACTGGCATGACTAGCGCATAACGACACTCTGTAACCACACACATCCGTGACGGGCAGAGTCCGCCCGGTTGCTGAGCTGTGAGGTACGTTGGATGTGCTACTACTAGCATGACTACCACATAACACCACCATGTAACACAGACACACACAGCAGTCAGGTCCTGTCACACCAGGGGTCGGTGACAGCGGAACAATGGCGCTTATTGCCAGCGGTGGTGGTCACAGGGACACGGCAGAAGGTTCCCACGGCAGGCAGGAGGCCGAGTGGAACTGCGAGATGGCTGGGGGAGGGGGCAAGAGGAGTGCCAAACACAGTGCCTGGATGGAAGAACGTAAGAAGGTCTGTGGATGCAACAGGCCGGGTTGCGCTGCTATGGGGGGTTTTGCGGAGAGCACGGCCACGGCAGGCCAACCCCGGCAGCATCACTGCCAGAATTGGTTCTGTACAAGTGATGTGCAAGTTGTATACACATTGTACAACAAAACTAGTGGTCACGGTGCTCCAGCCCGCAGGAGCAGCTTCAGCTCCCAGGGGGGGAGGGGGGAGAGGCGGGGGTTGGGCGCACCTGCGCGGCGTTGACAGAGGCGCGGAAGTTGACGACGCCGAGGATGAGGGACACGACGTTGATGAGTGCGATGAGCATTGCAGGCCAGAGCACCTTCAGGGAGGCGTTGTGTGCGGCAGCACCCTTGAGCGTGGTCTTGAAGACCATGGTTTTGCCCATCAACGCCTTGACGGGTGTGAAGATGGAGGCCTTGAGGTAGGGCCAGAAGAGGATCACGGACGAGTTGTTTGCCAGCCAGAGCGCCTGCAGGGCGGGGGTGGTCGGTGGGGACAGAATGGTGAGGGTGGTGGAGCGCTGTGTGTCCCTGGGTGTTGGACATGAGGGAGCAACGCTGTACAAGGGACCTGCGTTGGACGGATCGGTGTATTTCGTGCTGCAGTGTATGATGCTGGCATGCGCTGGTGGTCTGTCTAGTCCTGCTGTTGTGCAGGTCGCACACAGTGTGTCCTCCTTGTCTGCGAGTCCCAGGGCAGAACAGGTGCCGAGGCGTTCAGAATCCTCCCACTGGCGTCTGCTGTCAAGTTGGGTGATGAGGTGATGAGAATGTGAGCCTCATGGTCGTGTGCGGTTGGTGCCTACGGAAGTGTGTGTAGTGAGTGTACGTGAGCCTGTCTGGTTGTGGTGGCAAGGCGTTGACCAAGCTTGGCCAAGCCTTCATGTAACCTGAAACAGACGGACACGTACGCATGGTAAATAGTAAGCGGTAATGCATAGATTACTGGGAAGATTTAGTGAAGAAGGCGTGCATGCAAACGTTCGTGTTGCGCACAACACATGTCATCGCGGAACGGATGTGCATGTCGGGCGTGAACAACGCTGCCCGCTTATTCACAGCCTAGTGCCCTTTCCATCGTATTGAACATGACCGTCATAACGGATGGTGTCCGCGGACTAGCCACTGAGTTCGGTCGCCCTCAACGGACTCGTGTACGTACGGCATGCAGGCTAGCTTGGCTCTACATGCTTGTATTTCATGCCGGACGCTTTGCCAGTCTGGAGACTTTTTGCAGATCGTGAGAATAGTAATCAATGCATAGGCGACGTTTAGCAGACATATGCCGTGTGGTTCATAGCTAGCGTCGGTCTTCGCGCGCAACTGGACCAGTGCACTGCAGTGACCATCTGGTGGCTTCGTGTGCCGCTGCGATCGCGCTGATAGGAGCACAACTGCCACAGCGCGCTGCAGCGGCTGTGTGACACGTATACTGCGGTTGTGTGTCACATTTGCATCCCAAGCACTTTAATTTGGGGGCAGCTTGATGCATGCCGCTAATGCGCATACAATGAAGAAACAATGTTCGATGCATCATGATTCAGCGCCGAGGCACGTGTGCCTCTGTGTCTGTGCAGATGACTGTTCACAGCAATTATGCGATGCAGGTGCAATGTTGGCTGTTCAGTTGATCCGTGCACAGCGAAGTGGAGAAGCAGGTATCGCGATGCCGCTCGGAAACATCAGCTTGGCAGCACATCGTTGATAACGAACCTATCGCGAGGCATCATGCGAGGTGCAAGCTGGGACGGGCCGGCGGTGACTACAGGTCGCAAACGCATGTGCAAGCGCGCTGTTGCGGCATTCCGCAGGGCCCCGATTATGACGCAGGTCCTGGTGCCACATTGAATGGCTATCCAACCATGACACCTGACGACGAAATCATCTTACCCTTCGTACACACGCAAGCGCAACGGCAAACCGACCGGCAAGTTTGAGCATGGACAGCTGCGCACTCCATGCGGGTTGCCGTGAGCCGATCATGACATGAGCTTGCTGCCCCGGGAATGCAATCTGGTGAGCGCGATTTAGTGCTTGGAAATGGCAGGCAGAATCACGCAGTGTGTCGAGTCGCACCTTGTAATGACTCCATGACAGGCAGTAGTACGAAAGGGCGTTGAGCGCGCCGAAGTACGCAGTGATGCCCACGACGGTCCAGAAGTTGAGCGCAATGGGGAACCAGCCGAAGAGAATCGTCAGCACAGGCACCAGATTCAGCACGATGACAGAAAGACCGGTGGAGAGGTAGGAGACGCAGGTGGAGGAGTAGGCCAGGCGGTAGAACAGGTTCAGGCGCCCGTCGAAGAGTGGGCACTCGCGAGACCAGAACACCTGGAAATGACCCTTGGACCAACGAGACCGCTGCTGGAAAGCCTGCTGTGTTACGTCAGGAGCCTCACCGATGGCGAGGTATTGCTGCACAGGCGCAAGCGGGTTCAGTGAATAGAGCTGCAGTCGATCAGGTCTGCTACAGCACAGATAAAAGCGACGATCGCTCAACGCAAGCAAAATTGAATAGATTAAACATCATTGAGAAGGCCCCTCGGGACGTGCGGCGGGCTGCACCCCACGGCAGGCAAGACTCACTGGTGGATGGACCAACCATGCACAGCAAGCTCAAGAAAACGCCAATGACCGAGGTTCACGGTTCACTATACGAACGTCAGATAAATCATAACTGGGTCGTTCAACGGATACAGTGTTGCTCCTGTACTGCAACTGCCAGCCATTGCACTGGTGGAGCTGCCAAGCAAACACCTCAGGCACTGCTGCACATTAGCGCGCGCCACACACACACACACAACACATGCCATGAATCAAATCATGAGAAACCAATCAAGCAGCTGGACGCACGTTGACATAGCGGCACCGGTAGCCCAGCTTCTTGAACCGCATCCCAAGGGCCCAATCCTCAGTCACCGAGTTCATGGGGAACCAGCCAGCCTGCTGCAGAGCGCGGCTGCGGAGAATCATATTGGTACCTGTCAGCGAGATGAATCCGAGGGCGTCCATGCCGGGCTGCATCATCTCCCAGAAGTGCACGTTCTGATGGTTGAAGACGTCACAGTCAGGAATGACGTTGTACATCAGCTGGGGCGACAGGGCAACACCGACGTCGTCCCCGCTGTCAATGTACCGCAGCATCGTCATGAAGAAGCCTCGGGAGCAGGTCTGATCCGCATCAAACAGGCACATCAGCTCGTTGACCGGAATCTTCTTGAGCTCATTCGGAGCCTCGGGGTCCTGCTCATCGGGGTAGATCTTCTGGAGGCAGAAGTTCAGGTTCGCAGACTTTCCGTTCAGCTGCTTCTGCGACTTGTCCCGGCCTGTCACGTACACCACCTGCACACCGGCTCTCTCAGCACCCTTTGCATCATGGTGCAGCAGGTCCTGTGCCCGACATACATGCATGTGGAGCGACGGTATGCTCACGGACACGCCCTAGTTTGGTGGTGGGGTTGGGGGGGGGTGGGGTTGGGGTGGTGGCCATTAAGAGGCGTGCCAGGACATGCAAGCCGCAGCGACCGGGTGCAGTGGTTCGAGCTCAGCACAGCACAGCACATCTAACCCCTGCTAGTTCTCCCCACCAATCATTGAACCTGCCCGGGTCGGCAGGCAGCAACAGAGCGCAGCCAAGGAGCGCAGCACGGCATCACAGCACGCAGCACAGCACGCAGCACGGCGCACACCTCCGGGTCGTCGATGCGCTGCACCCACGCGAGCTTCTTTTCGTCGTTGCCGTCATCGCAGATGTAGATGACCATGCGGGTGCCGGGCGGCCGGTCGGCGCGCTTTGCGGCGAGCACGGTACGCTGGATGATGGCGAGGGACTCTTTGTAGCACGGGATGAGCACGCGCACGATGTACTGCCGCCGGAACGGCGCCTCCTTGCCCTGCAGCCACACCGCCTCTTGAGAATCTTGTAATCGCGGGTCTGCTCTGCCAAGCGGTGGAGCAGTAAGCCAGGCACAGCCTCGTACAGCCCTGCACGCGTGCACCGCACAGCGAGGCATGGTGGATGTGAAAGCGCGTCTCCGATTCACAGCACGCTGGCCCGCTCCG
>JALKAD010000199.1:29339-68520 GCA_024500015.1 Ulva compressa | reverse complement strand
GCAGCCATGGCTGCAATGCAGGCTGCAGCAAGCAGGAGGGCACTACCGAGGCCTCAGTTAGGCTGCGAGGTGGCTTTGGGACTCCTTGCGACCCCGTGTACTCTGGGTTCGTTGAAGTCCTGCACTTCGGTGAATGGGGTAGCATCGGCACCACTACAACGTTTGAAGATAGGCCAGCGGATGTCCTCGTAGCGGATGTGGTATGCCGGCAGCTAGGTTTCCCACATGGCAATCAGGTCGATCCCTGGACTGCAATGACGAGTGACGACTTCTATGGCGAAGAAGAAGCAGAGGAGCCTGTTAACAGGATCTGGCTTACAAGGGTATCCTGCAGCGGACTAGAGCAACGCCTGGTTGAGTGCGATCTTGCAAACGGATTTCTAACAAGAAGTTTCTCCTCGCGTCCAAGTAACAATCGACTGCACGTTGCCTGCCGGAAGTTTCCAGTACCTGAGGCGCTGGAGGCAGTCACCACTCCAGGGGCAGGTTTGCTTCCAGCCATGATTGCATCATTGCCAATAACAAGGTATATCCAGCTGCTGTTGTATCGGCTGCCTGAGTTGCAGTGAATGCTACAATTCGAGGGCCATGTTGAATGCATTGATATGCAGTAGACGTGTTACACAGAGATCGACGAACGCACTCAACAGCTAGGGCAACAACAAGCAAGCAAGCAATTGAATCCCAGGCAGCAGCCGGGAGCTGCAGCAAGCAGCGCCACGCAAACTTCCACCAACTACAATGCACTCCCACAACCGCGCATTAACGCACACCACCGCCACTACACCCACGCCAATGCCATGCGCTCCACCACATCAACAACAACAGCCACACCGTGCACCACAACCCCTCAGCACACAGCCACGACCACATGCGGCACCCAGCCATTCCACATGATGCTCACGGACAGCGTTGGCGCCACCACGTAGTACAGCGCACCAACCTACCCGAGGACCAGCATGTTGGCCGAGCATCCCCCATGCGCGCCCCGGGGGCAAGCGCCCCCTGCACACTGCCCCACTCAGCGGGCCCCCTGCACACTGCCCCAATCAGCGCCCCCTGCCACTGGCCCACTCGCGCCCTGCACAATGGCCCACTCAGCGTCCGCCCTGCACATGACCACTAGCGCCATTGCCCACTGCCCCACTCAGATGACCCTGCACACTGCCCACTCAGCGCCCACTGTGACACTTGGCACCACTATATCGGGGCACGAAGCGGGATCTGCGCACTGACCGTTCAGTGTGAGTCATGCACACTGCTACTATTCAGCGCTTCATTCATCGTAGGGTCGGCCACGGTTAAGCGCTGCCTGCGATCTGAGCGACGCGCCCCCTGCACACTGTCCCACTCTTTGACTCCGTGCATGTTTGCCACCTGGTAGCTGCCGTGGCACAACAGTAATTGTACGATCGCCGCCTCGGCAACATCAGTACGACGTGACACGCATGGGCATTGCCGCTTTTGCGAGTTGCAGCCGCATGCACTGTGGTGCCAGTGGACAAGCCAGAGCTGGTCCGCTTGACTGCACACGATGACATTCTGAGGTTTTATACATGCGTTCAGCACGAATTGACCCCCGTTCCATATTATACATGGCCTACGCGGTGAGAACAGATTACACGTGAGCACGGTGTTGAAGAGGGCGGAACAACACTATGCCGTGCTGAATATGTGCTCTCGGACACGGGTGCAGTCGCGAGGTGGACCTGACTTGTCCATGGCCGCCGTACCAGTGCGCGTGCATGGAATCCTAAAATGAGTTTTGTTGACTGCCTGCGATGTAAAATGCAGAGGAAGGTGATGTGCGGCTGGTTGACGAGGAACAAGTAGCAAATTGGATAACCGGACGCCTTGAAGTGTTTTTTGACGGCTCCTGGGGCCAAGTCTGCGATGGCAGCTTCCAATCCGCAGACGCAGATGTCGCCTGCCGCCAGCTCGGCTATGGCTCAGGCACAACCGCGACTCAACCTGCCAATAGAACCATTCGAGCTTCGCTGCGCAATACGCCCGTGTTTCCAGAGGTTGCCATAGCACGCTCGTTCTGCACAGGCGATGAGGCTACCCTGCTGGACTGCGATGTGGCTCCTCGACTCCCCAATACAAGAACTGAGTGTCTTAACTCTGCATTCTCTGGCCTCGTACTGGCTTGCGTCGGCGAGCCAGTAGAAGGTGAGCCTAGCAAATCTCTGCACCTGGAATCTTGGTCCGTGCATGGAATTTCCAACGTAGTTTGTCTATGGCGTTTGACGCAAACGCTGTCACACAGCGCGTTCCACCTGGTGCGTTGCTAAACTGCGTGTGGGTTTTTTGTGGTGGCGTGCTGAAAGCTACAGGGAGCCCTCTGGGCAGCGCGGCATGCACCAAAGCTGAACGCGCTGCACACACCATGCATGCCCAGTTCATCGACAACAGTATGATCGCGGATGATTGCCTGGAGTTGGTTACAATCCACACCCTATATCGTCATGGTCGGATAACATTGCATGACATATACAACCGGTATGCATAATCTGCTTCTGTCAGCAGATTATCTGCAGCGTTCCCTGTGTCCCCAGTCACCGGTTGGTCGTCAACATATTCGAGCTTGTCTTGGCTTTCAACAGCACGAGAGTTCAGTATTCTTCAGCAGTAGTACCAAATGTAGAGCAGTCTGAGTGACACTCTGATTCCAGATGTAACTGTGTAGATGGTACATCCCGCAGCATGAAAAGTAAGCGAAACGTGCTGATGCAGCAGATGCCTGCATTTGCGTTGTGATATGCTGACATCTTTGGCTGGTTGTCTGGTCCAAATGGTATGCGCGAAACATAAAGCTCGATGTTGCAGGTTCTAATGGCAATATACGCCTAACTGACCGTGAAATCGCGCCCGGCTCGGAGTCCGGAGTCCTAGAGATCTTCCATGCTGGCGCATGGGGAACCGTCTGCCGTGGCTCTAGTACCTCTTTCTCGCAGGTGAGTCTTACATGTAAGATGTAGGCTTACATGCACTGAGTCGAACAAATATGATGGCTTGCACAGTGATATAACTGCATATGCAGCAACATCACTGTCGTGATGGAATGCATACCGTCCAATGCTGTACCTAACGTACAGCATCAGAGACATACAGAAAATTGCTTGTGCAAAGAACTTGCATTGAATTTCGCTGAAACCAAACGTACATCATGTACAGCAGCGAGTGCAGAGCACCATGCGAGTTGCATGTCGGGAACTGGGCTTCGAGATCTCATCTGGCTCCCTCCAGGACGCGGACACATCTGCAGCAGCTCTTCCACCGTGGGTGTCATCCATAGCATGCCGTGGCTTTGAGCCCAGTTTGGGGGAATGCGACAGATCTGCCTTTGGAGACATCAACAGCTGCGGACCGCCTCAGCGCCTCGTGTGCGTTACAAACAGTGAGTTGCCCACACACCAGTAGTATGCATTACATACTGACGTACATTGGCTGAGCGATGTTGCGCGCGCTTGATGTGGTCTGTGAGCGAGCTTCCGTGTTGGTTCCGCACCATTCATCTCGTGGATGGTCTTGCTGTTTGGGCTTGTTTGTTGGCCTGTTCCCTGCTCTGATCCCGGTGCTGCTGAGGACTTGATCTATCACGATGTGCCACACTCCGGGCGCGCGTGCCCACTTGCGGTGTTCGCTGTCACACTGTGGAATGATCATTCCTTATCAGTCAAAGATGAAGCATTGTGTTCATGAAGCATTGTGTTCGACTTGAGAGTAACATGCGCATGCAGTGTTGGCAAATTTAGGCATGCACATGTTACCGGCCGCGCAGAGTCAGCGCGCCGACATTATGCAGGCGTAGACAGTGCATACTTGATGTAGTGAATGGCGCATTGTCAATACAACTGCTGATACCACCACTCTGCACTGCCCCTTTCTAGCAGAAACATGGGGTATCTAGACGGCCACGATGACAATGCATTGCTTGCACAAGCTCTTTCCCGGGGTAGCAGTGGGATCGCAGTCATTACGGCGCTTGACCGGGACAGCTATTACAGTGCAGATCACCGTGTGAGTTGGGATAACACCCATTCACAAACCCACCTTTTTGTGGCAGGGGTCATGCACCTGTCCCGCTAGTGCACACGTGCACACGTGCACATGCCGCACATACCGACGGCATGCGGTTCCCATCGAGCTAGTCGCGTCAACCTGTAAACGGATGGCCCTGAGCGTGCGGTGACTTGCAGACTCGCGCAACACCTCGTCGAGGCTAGTTTCTGGCAGCGCAGATCCCGGAGGCGAATGGGAGTACGGCCGTCTAGAGGTTCAGGTGAATAGCGGCTGGTCTACAGTAGTTGAGTGCGGCTTATCCTCACGCCGGTCCCAGCAGCTTGGTCGTAGGGGCGTCGAAGTGGCATGCCGCTCACTGGGATATGCAACAGGCGCTCAGCTCCTAGCGGGTAACTCATCACCACTTCCTGGTGCATCTCAGCCAGGCCATGTGGCTCGAGAGTTTATCTGTAACGGCACTGAAGAAAGCCTGTTGGACTGCGAGGTCAATGTGGGCGATGATTTCTGCAGAGATCGCCTGGAATCTGATGGAATCATCCGCGGAAGTGTTGCTTTGATATGCTCCAATCCGTCAGGTGCGCCATGCATCTCGTAAACTCCATGAGTGACATCCAGTCCAACCATGCAGGCATCTCACCTCTGATCGGGCCTAGCGCCCTCTTTCGAAATATTTTCGCTTGCGGGCGGAGCTGCATTAGTTCACGTTGTGCATCAGCTGTTACGGCATTAAACTTGCATCTAGACTCGTGCCAGATCTGTCACAAATTACGCCCCAGTCATGCGGTTGCTAGCTGTGCAATACCATCCAGGTCATGTGCGGGCGCTGATATGCTGGACTGGATTCGCTGTCTAGGCATGCTCACTTCACACCTTATATATGGATGTGAAACCATGCGGCAACCTTTGCCGAGGCTTCATGATACTGCCGCAGTCACTACAATAAAGTAGGGTCATGATCTGCCGTGCGCGTTGGTTATCGTAAATTGCCTTGGAAGGGCTGTGTCCACGATGGATGCATCGGCTCTAGAGTGTGTGCTGCCAGTGTGTGCTACTGGCTTGAGGTCTGGCCCGAAGCGCACTGATGGCTGACCATACCACCCTTTTTGTGAAGAGAGTGCGGCTTATGTCAGTAGTCTCGTGATAGACTAGGAAACATCAGGTCCATGCACGGGGTTATCAGAGCTCGGGCGGGTATTTCAATGCTGTACCGGAAAGCTGAGCGTAAATGAGGTGGTGCACGGCTGAATGGCAATGGTGGCACTTGCACGCCATGGGCGGCCAACATTTAACAGCCTAAGACAGCCACAGCGCTAGGCGATGCAAATTGCGAAAGGCAATCTGATCTAGAACGTTATTTGTGCAGGCTGCGAAGCCGAAATTGCAGACCCAACAGAAGGGGACGTGCGACTGGTGCCCCTGAATGGCACCACCACACCCACCGCAGCCTGTGATGACGTGCACTTTGGCGGTGTGGAGCTATTCTTCCAAGGCCGCTGGGGCCGAGTCTGCAGTGGCAGAAGCGGACTCGGACGGGATGCATTTACATTGGACGCGCAGGTTGTGTGCCGTCAGCTGGGCTTCCCATTCGGCACTCTCATGGATGCGATGGAGAACCGTGAGGTAGTTTCAGAAACCGATTACTCGGACCTGCCCATCTCTTTCTCAGGCTCTGAGGAAGAACCCATCTCGACTTTGGCAACTGAGGTATGCTGTTTGCACTCCGCTTCGAGTAACCGTTTGAGCACCTGTGTGACATCCATCATCTCCATGTGGCTCCTGAGTTCCTGCGCTACAAAGATCATGCGAGCAGCTATGGGACGCTCCTTGTGGATGTCCTCTGGCGTTTCCAGCAGTACCGCGGGTGGGTTTTCACAACAGCTCTGGCACAGACCAGACCCCCCATTTCAAGTTCCAAGACAGTACGGCACAGCCGATGGTGCACATATGTGAGGCTATATTGCACGAGATAGACAGTGAGACTATGTCTTCAAAAACTGTCTTTGCCGTGGTGTAGATAGTCTGCACTGGCGCTGAGGACCGTCTTCTGGACTGCTTGTTCCCCGAAAACTTTGGCATGGAATACATCTCTGAGGCCGATGAAGACGGGCCAAATTCCAGTATCGACGCGAACGAGACAGCTCCAAGCGCAAGAGCTTCAAGCTCTAGCAATACCCTAGTGAACTCAGGCTGCAATCGCGGCGATGGGGACCGCTTCAGCGTTATCTGCCGCAGCTTTGAAATTACTGGTGCGTCCCTTTTAGTTCATCCCGCGCGGTTGATCTCTGATAGTATGAGTGGTCTTGATAACAAGGATTCTTTGTGCATCAGCCCTAACATCAAGTACGCGGGTGCATGCATGTGTACACTGTACATGTGGGTTGATCAGTGGACGCTGAATGCAACCATGTGTGCATCATCAGCGCTGCTGAGCCGCTCAGCAGAGCCTTATGTGTTGGTCTATCAGATTGTAATACATATGCATGTGCGCATCAGCATTAGCACTATCACGTCTACAGTAATGGTCACACAGAGATCAACGCGGGAGCCCAGCATCAAGGGCAACAACAAGCAAGCAAGCAAACGAATCTCAGCAAGCGGCCGATTGTACGCAGCAACATGCAAGGAAGCATCAACCACAATGCTGTGCTATGACCGCACACTTGCGCACACCAGGACCACGACATCCACGCCAACGCCATGCACTCCACTCAGCCACCTCGTGCAGCTATAACCATGCATGCGGCAACCTTTGCCGAACTCGCATGCTCACTGCACATGCCCACATCTTCCCTGCCTTCCTTGACACTAACAGCTGCGTAGTTGCACCATGGCCAACCTTACTCGATTTTGCAGACTCTGACTTCATCAGGCGCTAATGGCAGGTGGCTACCGTCTAAAGCAACGATTTTCGTCATAATGGCAAATGAGCCGGGTCCACTTCGTGATCAAGCAGCACTGCGCGGATGAGGTGATGGTATGCGCGTGTGTACACCTATGTCAGCGGCATGTAACTTATGGGATATGGCATTGTCATGTGTCCTGCTGGGCGCGTGCTGCTAGTCAATTGGTATTGCCCCAGCAGATAGGCTGATGCATCCCGCAGATAGGCTGATGCATCCCGCAGATAGGCTGATGCATCCCGCAGAGAGGCTGATCATGATGCATTGATATCCGTGTCGTGAGATCACACCGGTACAGTAATGCCGGGCTCCTGTAGTAAGTTGCTACAACTGAGAGGCCAATCGTGTTTCACCAACCAATTGTGTGTATTGCTCCAGTCGTCCGTGCGGATACCATCAAAAGTGCTTTTCACAATAGTTGCAGCACTCGATCTGCAGTGCCACACGATTGATATAAAAAATGCCTTTGTTCAAGGTCACCTTGCTCAGGAGATCTACATGAAGCCACCTGGGTTTTCAGATGGCAGCGGGAGGGTGTGCAGATTGATGAAGTCACTCTTTGGCTTGAAGCAGGCCCCACGAGTGTGGCATGAGAAGCTCCGGGACCACTTGTTGTTCCTCGGTTGCATTCAGTGTCTCTCACATGGCGCGCTGGTTCTGTTTCTCAGCAAGGAGCACGGCTTGATTGTCGTCTTGATGTACGCTGATGACCTTCAGATTGCTTCAGACAAATTGTCTTCGGTGAACTTCATGAGGAAGTGCATTCTTGACAAATTTCCGGGCAAAGACGCAGGAGATACAGATTTCGTCCTCCAAATGTCAGTGACCGGAGATCGTCCGAACAGAACAATCGTATAGAAGCAGCAACGCCACATTGACGGTCTGATTGACGATCGAATTGAATCTTACAAATGCTAGCTCATCCCAGGAGCTCATCCCAGGACTGTTCCCATGATTGAGACAATGGCCCTCCATGGACTCTATTTGAGTCTGCCAGTGACATCACTAGGTACCGGCGTTTGATCGGCATCCTTATCCATCTTGTCCATTGTAGCAGGCCTGACACTGCTTTTGCAGTTGGCTATCTTGCCAGGTTCAACCAGTGCCCAGATTCAAGGAAGCTTGCTAGATCGCTTGACATTGTTAGATATCTCAAAGGCACCATCGATATGGGCCTGCACCTCGGTGGCAACACCAAGCTGCGTGGATTTAGTAATGCTAGCTATGCTGATTGCAGGTCTAGTGAACCGTCGTTGAATGGTGTTTGCAGACAGTCCACTTCCGGATATGTCATGCAGATGGGCCACGGAGCTATCTCTTGGCGCTCTGCTAAGCAAGCCACAGTCTCCCATTCTACAGCCAAGTCTGAGTACATAGCTGCATGTGATGCTAGTAGGGAAGCACAGTATTGGTTCCAACTCTCACAGCAGTTGGTGCTGCAGCTGGAGACAGGGGGGCTGGCACTCATGACCTCTAGTGGTCCCAGCGATGGCGCGGACCCCCTGTGAGCCCCAAACAGACTTTGGGACGTCCATAGGCCATAACTATATGTCCTAAAGCCGCCTGTACCTTCATTTGCGATCTTTGGGGAAACAGGCAGTATCCGGCCAAATCAGGGCAAATGTTTGGGGGAATCTGCATGTTTCTCCAAACCGTCCCCAAACATTGCTAGGGGTATTCTATGACCCCCCAAACAACCTGCCAAGCTCCCAAAGTGATCATCGGGGCTTGCTAGGTGGTCAAGCACGATGCACCATCATATAGCTCATTCACAGCGCCTCAAGCCACCATCCCCTCTCGCCACATGCTCCACGAGTCCGCATTCTGTGGCCCACAGAATGCATCCAGTACTGCTGGTAGTACCATCATTACTTTCATCCCATCTAGTCTAATTGCATATCATAAATGCCAGGTGCAGCTGTCTGCGTGAAGCCATGAGCAAGCTCTGCTGTGACTTTGTTGTTTCCAGTAGATGAAGAGTGGACAGCTGGAAAGTCTGTAGATGGAGCTCACACAAATTCGTCGTGATAATTTTTTGTGCAGAAAGGTTCCAATTGCACATATGATAGGTCAAAGCATACGTATGGACCTATGAAATATGCACTGATGGAGAAGTGGGATTTGGACATGAGCACAAGCCTGCATTGTCAACACCATGCTCTATAAGCTGCGTTTGTGTCAAGTTCGGTGTGAGGTGAGCTGTGGTGTTCGTGCTCCTTCTTGTGACACCGCAGCTCATCTCCAAAACGAGACAAGCATGTAGCCACATGAAATATGCACTGGTGGAAATGGAATTTGGACATGAGAACAAGCCTACATTGTCATCACCATGCTCTATATGCTGCTTTTGAGTCAAGTTCGGTGTGAGGTGAGCTGTGTTCGTGCTCCTTCTTGTGACACCGCAGCACATGCCGTCCTCAAATCATCCTTGGCAATAGCGCCCTGTACTACTTCATAATTATGGTCTAACGTCTCTAGAAGTTCCACCAACGGCGGGTAGTGAATGTGCGTTGCACCGGCAGGCATTCCGCAACTTGACTGCAGCTGCTGACCGCGGACCAACCAGCAACGAAGGTCGAGATCACATGTGTAACACCATATCAATATCTATAGTGTTTTAGAGGTATGGCACATGCTTTGGGACAGACTGTGCGTGTTTGGGAGAGAATGGACGTCATTTAGCGCGAGTTTGGGGAAATGCGCTGTTTTCCCCAAAAAGAGCGCGAATGTTTGGGGGATTCGACGAAACGCCCCAACACCCTTCAGAAGGCTTCAGGACATATAGTTATGGCCTACGGACGTCCCAAAGTCTGTTTGGGGCTCACAGGGGGTCCGCGCCGTCGCTGGGACCACTGGTGGTCATGAGTGCCAGCCCCCCTCTGGAGACAATGCTGATTGGAGTTGACAATGATTTTGCTGTCTATATGACTGAGGACCCCCTCTCTGCAAAGAGGACCAAGCACATTGACGTAGCTTATCATTTCATCAGGGAGAAAGTGAAGTATGTGTGGGTCAAGGTTCATTCGATTCCTGGCTCCGAGAATCCAGCAGACATCTTCACGAAGCCTTTGTGGAAGCAGGTTTTCGCTAAGCACAAACACGCATTAGGTGTGAAAGTATGAGACTGCGTGGGAGTGTCGAGAATGACAGTTTCATGCATGCGTGAGCACACCGAACGTTTGTCCGCGTTCGGTACCCGAAGCACCTGATAGTATCGAAGTGATCGTTAGCCTCTGAGTATTCAGTGTCTCTATACTGAATACTGTAGAGATTGCTCAGGTGTGGGTCGTACTGTTAGTGCGTGTACATATTTGTTGGATAGATTATGACTATGCGTATTGTTGCAGGTCCCATTGATTCTGTACTGTGCACTGTCCCTGTCGTAATCGGTCCTTCGTATTCGATCAGGTTTGGTCCTTTGTAAATTGTCCCTATACTGAATACTGTAAAATTTGCTCAGGTCCCAATGATTCTGTACCGCGCAATGTCCCTGTTGTAATCAGTCCTTCGTACTCCCTCAGATGCACTGGCTCTGGAGTGTGGTGTACACACCTTGCACTGTGTGTTACACTGTGATAGATCTAGAACCCAGCAGCACTGAAGCGCAGAGCAGTCAACAGGCAAACATACAAAGCATGACAAGTTCCAAGGCCTCTCAGGCGTAAGGTCGCTCTGGTACCAGCTGTCATCAGCAGCGCATAAGCCCCAAGGCCACGCTCCGCACGAGCAAATGCTAGAACGGACCAGCGCCGGCACGAAATCAAACACATACACACAAACAACACAGGAAGCGAGCACATCATCGTGCAGCATTGCGCATTGCACGCACACGTCAATCACCGGCAGCATTGCACTGTGTAAGCCAATGTGTCCTGCTGGCTTGGGCTCTGACGCGAACTGCACTGATGGCTTAACATATCCCCTTTTGGTGTCGTGTCAGGGTGGCCCCCTATCCAGGACGCGTGCAGCAGCCGCCTGTGGTACGAAATAAACAGTTCGATGTCCCGTGGCGCAAAACAGCGTTAGAGAACTCTCGGCTGGGCACATATGGGTTGGGCACTGCGAGCGTGCTGAGGAAGGTGTATGCATCGGTTTGCAGTGCCTTGCAGTGCGTGCGGTGCCTAAAGCATGGTAATGGGTGTCTGAAGCGCTGTGCATGGGGCTTATGCATGTACTCGAGGGAAATGGTGGTCGGCAACTGCATGCGACCTGTCAGTTGTTATCGCGAGTGCAGTTCAGTTAACTCAGCCAGTGTCCAGTTTGCAGTACGTGTCCAGATCGCCGCTTGCGCAGCTCTCGGGACAAGCGCGCAACGCGTTGCATGTGCATCGCACGTCACCACGTTCGCCACAACCGCGCAGCCATGTTCACAGGCTAATTACCTGTCGATGCTGACGCGTTAGGCGTCAAAAGGCGAATCCGCCTCGGTAGATGCTATTGAAATGAGATTGTGTATGTACACACAGCAGCTTTCCGCGACAAGAACGGTGAAGCTGGCGCGTGTTGAGGTATCGAGCTATCCTCAACATTATATTTGAAGAACTGAGGTGGCGTTGAAAGCTCTACATGCCGTTCCAGATGAAGAATAGTTCACGCATAGTGCTGGGCTGGTGCACTTGGGCAAGAGGAGCATATTTGGATTTGGGCCTTGGGGACAGATTCCACAGGTTGCAGACAATGTGCTGAGACAGTCAACGGTCATCTGGGGACCGTGCCTGACGTCATTCTATCGAATCGCGACACTCACCTTATCATACGTGCTGAAATGTGGCAAAAATTGAAGGCCCACTGCACCACACAACTCTTCAGGTTGCGATTGAATTGACATCACGCACTTGCACATGCTCAAGGCAGCTAGGAATTTGGGGGCTGGCAGAGCCGGCTGCTCACCATGACACATGATGTACTCTGTGCAAACAGGCTGATCTTGTCCCGATTATGCATGTGAAGCACCGTACGGCGCAGCATGAACCAGCCCCGCAGCGAGGGCACGCATTATACAACGTTGTGTGCTCTCGCTGCTAGCGCGGGGCTCACACGCAATGTGTGACACTTAACTGTCGTCTGCGCTTCTAGAGCAGTATTAAATACTTCAAGCTGTGTGCTGTGCCAGCTCACCGAGGAGCGGCTGCAAGTTAACGTTGCTTGCGTACAATGAGACCTGCACACCTCCGCCCGCCGCTTGAAGGCTCGCGACAACTGTAATCTTGCATATGACGCCATGTGCATATGCAGCGAAACACTGACGTCTTATGACTGCGTGACTTCGTCCTTTCACGAGTCAGCGCATGCCAGCCTAGGCCTGAGCGACTGCAGCGCATTCTCTCAACATTGCGGTGGCATGTGCCAGATCTAGACGTCTGTCGACAGAGGACCGACCGAGCTGATATCTCATGTTACACGGAGATCAACGCAAGAGCCCGACAGCGAGATAAAGATTAGGCAAGCAGACGACCAGGTGATATCTCATGTACACATGCGTCGCCGCCTGCCAAGCATGTCTGGTTGGTTGCAACAGATTGGCTAGATCCACAGCTGCATGGATTACGGCTCGCGCGTAGAGTGGAGCACTGTACGTCCACCAACTTCGCACCAAGACATGCTGCGTGTGCACATGGAGATAATATTATGCTGAGTGTGTACAGATGTACACCGATCGTCTCTTCCGAGTTGACGGGACGTGTTGACAGGGCAAGGCAACTTGAAGCCACGCTGTGAGCGCTAGCCTGAGTGCAAGCTTCCTTCACACCGCGTTGTCAATGCCAGATCTGATCTGCCAGCCGACAGCGACGACGTTGCAGAGCTGTGTTTGGACAAGATCTGTATCTATAACTAGGTAGATACTCGGCCCATGGCCAGGGAGCGCGGAGGGAAGCAAACGTAACACAGCATACATCACAAGCAGCAAAAACAGCACGGCGACCGGTTTTCCTCTTACAAACGGAGCTTGCAGAAACAAGCCACAGGCAGAAGCGGCCATGGGAACAGTGGCCAACGCAGCTAGTCCGCACGCCGCACACGGACACTGGCAGCGCCACTACCGCACACAGACCCCACTCAAGGACTCGCATACTAGTCCGGGTATCTTCCATTGCGCGCCTGGGGGCAAACGCCCTCTGGCCATGCATGTGGCGCACGACAGCAGCCTCAAACCCCAGCGTGCCGCACAGCTACCGACCGCCTACAGACTGTCCGAAAGGCCCATGCACACGTGGCCATGAAGAACCGCCCAGCCGGCAAGCCGGTTGCCATGTATAGCGGAGCCGCCGCGAGGCCCTGCCTTGTGAAACAACGGCAAAGGGTGCCTGGCAGGTCGAACATGGCATCTGCACGTCCTGGGACACGGCAACACAAGCAGCGTCCAAGGCAGGAAGCTCATGCAGGAATGCCGACGCATCCTTGCCCACATGGTAAAACGTCCCATGTGACAAGCACACGAACGAAGTGGCATGCGCCCCTGCAGGACGGACGGCACTTGGTGCGCTTTCTGTCGCCCATAAGCTATAGCTAAGAGGCAGCGCCAGGCGTGCGCGCCGCAAGATGGGGCCGCCGGATGGGTGCTGCAAATATCGGCCACAGCCTGGTCGCAGGGCATCATCGCGAAGAGGTTTCCCCTGTCCGTGATCCGCTGCGAGCGTGGGGAGGAGGGCACCGGGCGCCCGGCAGGCGAAGGCAGATGTCAGCGGAGCGTGGGCCGCGGGGACTCCTAGTGAGAGTGACTTGGAGCGAAGACAGCGACACTCAGCAGGCCGCGCCTTGAAAAGAGGGCCCGACCAGCCTGTCCAAGGCACGGCGTGCTGAGTGTCGCTGTCCCCGCTCAAAGCGGGGGAGGACGCCCCCGAGCGTCCTCCTCCACCGCGGCGCCGTCTGCGGCGGGGGCATGCGCAGCGGCGGCGTCGACCGCTGCGGCGGCACTGTAGCCGGCGGCAGCCACGGCGGCAGTTTAGCCGGTGGCTGCTGTGGTGGCAGCAGTATAGCTCCGGCGGCTCCGCTGCAGACGTAAGGGTTGCTGCGTACGGAGCCAGGCTGGCTGCTGACTCGGCTGAGCGGGCAATTGCAAGAAGTGCTGGCGTGGACCGCGCGGGCGCCTGGGGTGCCATGCGTGGTTGGATCGAGGCAAGACCGAGGCGGCGGCGGGTCGCGGGGCAGGTACAGTATGCATGACAGCAGAAGTGCGGCCAGCAGGATCACAGCAGGGCCCTCGGGGCCCGGCTGCTGAGGGGGAGGCTGTGGTCGAGACGGCTGAGGATATGCGGAAGGCACTTGATGTGGGGCTCACGTCGCCATGCCCACTCACATGACGCAGGGGCACCACGCATGTATGATCGTATCGCGGTTGACAACCGCCGTGCGCCAAACAGCGTGGCACACAAGGGCATGCGACCCGCGGCCGTCGGCCGGCGAAGACCGGCCGCACACGCAGTCGACAGTAATCGCCCTCGGCCTTGTGAATGGATGACAGCGCCTCAAGGCTCCGTATGTACAACGAGTCATTATGTGTCGATATATATATAATGTTTCATATCGATCACACACCACAGATCTGAATAGCTGGGCCTTGCCAAGAATACGAGTGCACGTGCACGTGGAGGTGCCAGTGGCTGCTGACGGAGTGTTACGCTTTGACAGATCTAGAGCAACACCCCAGGAGTGCCCAGGGAAGTTGGCACAAGCGCTTGTACCGCTGGCCAGCAGAGAAGCCACTGGCAGCAGAGAACCGCTAACCAGCACCGCTAGCCAGAACCGCTAGCCAGCACCGCCAGCCAGAACCGCTAGCCAGCACCGCCAGCCAGTACCGCTAGCCAGCACCGCCAGCCAGTACCGCTAGCCAGCACCGCTAGCCATCACCGCTAGCCAGCACCGCTAGCCATGCAGCAGAGAAGCCAGCAGAGATCTAGAATACTACGAGTAATCCAAACACATTCAAACAACACTCACTAAATACACGGGCATGAACTGCACGTACAAGGAACACACCCGGCCGTTCGAACACACAGCGCGCCGACACAGCGCCGCATGGCGCAATCGACGCGCAGGTACCAGGTGCTGGGTAGATCTACTCGAGCACTAGCGGAACCTGGCCGGCGCAACGTCGACGCAGAGCCAGCGCTAAAACAGCAGCCAGCATGGCCACAATGCGGCCGACGCAGTTTGCGAACAATGACCGCGAACAGTTTACAGTGATGGCCGCAACGCCTACTCGGCACACGAAATTGACCATGCTTCCATGATCACGCGTGTGCAAACAGTAACTCAGAATATGGTCAGTGCATGATTGCAAGCTCTCGCGATATGCCACCCGCCAGGAGAACGTTAATTCCTGGCGTCTCCGCTGAATCTTGAAGGGCCGTGCTTCGTCGGCTCGCGATCGCGAATGTGCTAGCCATTTAGCAGCTGCAAACTTCCATGGGTCCAGAGCGCAGCCTGTATAAAACATACTACCGTACGAACGCTTTGCAATTGGCAGCTAGCTGCAGTCACAAGTGTATGCAAAAGCTGAATGGACGCACCTGCACGAGCCACGGATTATGCATTGCAATTGCGCCTCCAAGTTCGCAAGCAGAGTTCATACTATGCCGCCAGGACGGCGGGCGTGGATGCATGTGCCTAGGCATCATCCTACCTCTCGCAATCGTGAAGCCCACCAACGCGTGGAAAGCCACACCGCTGCGATCGGGGGCAATCGCACTCTTCAGGAAGGTGGCCAATGTGGCGAGCGCTATGGACGAAGTCACACCAAGATGCAGACACAGCAGGCTCAGCTGGCATAAGAAAGAAATGCGACATGAATTGCACCGCCTTTGCAAGCACTTTAAATTTGGGCGGTTAGCATTTACTCAACTCAGCCACAGCTGGGGCCTCCGTATACACGTACACATTTCAACCTCCGTGTAACACATATATCGATCGGACCTGCATATATATACCTTTGGAACGTTTACAATCTTGCAATTGGTAAACAGCTTGGTAAAACGAACATTGTTCATTCGGGGTCTGCCCGGACCTGTCCGAGACAAAATCTACCTGTACTCACAGATGCAGGCATGTTCGTTGTCTCTATGCCTGGCCATGAGGTACCAGCTGTACGGGAGTACGGATCAGCCGCTCCACGGTAACCACCAGCTGCAGAGCGCGCATGCAGACCCGTACGCGTGCTACAAGCTCGCGCTCGAGCCCTGTTCATTTACTACTGACCCTGCTGGGCACCAAAAAGAAAAGCACGTGTTTGCTCATTCATCTGACGATCTCATTGGTTTCCGGCTCGGGGACGTACTTCCTTGCTTTCAAGAGTCTCTGTGCTAGCGCTCCGCGTGTCGTTGTCTCGCGCCAGGCTGATACTCAACGAATATGCAATTGCAACATGTCTATGCGAAGGACCAGGTGCAGGTTGTATGTTATGGTTTATAGTGGGACACGGTATGCACCAGTGCAGCACATTGCTCGCAGGAGTTATAGCCAAGCTGAAGGTCACTCGCGACAGCTGTTGTTGGATAGCTGTTGCAGGACCGCATCCCGGGGCGACTTAATACCAACCGTCAACATGTTCCGCAGCATATGGCCATCGGAGTACACTCGGGGAAACGCCCATCTCCCACAACCACAGCTCGAAACCTAGGTATCCACAACATGTGTGCGCGTGCCTGGTGCAGCGGATCCGCCAAGCAGTCCGAAGTTCGCATACAACAATGCAATACATTCCCAATACGTGTGGCTGTCCTGCTAATGCTGCCTTGCCATCCCTGCAGGTCAAGCCTTTCCGCACCGGCTCAGGCTTGCGACGATGGCTGACCGCGGTGGCGCTGCTCGTCACAGCTTTCCTTGCCGCAGCTCAGAGCGATGTGCCAGCATCTGCCTTTAGCGTCACTCCAGGTGTGGTGGCGTCTGTGGTTGATTACCATTCAGACTACCAGCGTGCCCTGCTGTCAGCCAACATGTACGTTGCAATCGGCACAGCGCCCAGCTTTGTTCTGTTATTTATTCCCTCGGCGCTGCCGGGGTCTTGATCTATCACCGTGAACCACATCATCCAGGAGATCAACGCGAGCGTCTCGTGTGGCTCTGCTGGATGCTGTGCACTTGCAGTTGCATATGCAATATTCTCTCCAACCTCACAACACAAAAGGGGGTTTGCTCGTCTGCTTTCCTGCTGTTGCCCTCGCCGCCGAGCTGTTGCGATTATCTCCGTGTAACACAAAAGGGGGGGTATGGTCAGCCATGAGTGCACTTCGGGCAAGGCCCCACACCAGTGTCACACAGTACGCTTGTTTGCGTGTTGCCTTGTTTGTTGCCTCGGCGCTGCTGGGTCCTAGATCTATCACTGTGTAACACACACAAGCAGGCCACACCCAGTGATCGCACTGTAGTTCGTATCATCGGGTTGCCCTGCAGCTGTTGCTTGGAGTATGTCGCTGTGTGCTAAATTCTGCGTTGGATATGCCAGCACGCATTGGATCCATTTGATCCAGTCGCTGTGGGTGTCACTGTGTGTATAACATGGTGGTGTTCTGTGCTACTCATGCTAGTAGCACATCCAATGCACTAACTAGGTACCTCACAACCTAGCACCCATTGCCGGCTGGTCCTTTCTAGCATTTGCTCGTCCACAGAGTGGACTTATGTGCTGCTGATAACAGCTGGTACCACAGTGGCCTTAGGTCTGAGCGGCCGTGGGACTTGTGATGCTTTGTCTGTTTGCCTGTTGACTGCTCTGTGCCTCGGCGCTGCTGGGTCCTAGGTCTATCACAGTGTAACATAACCCAGCAACCAGGCGGACTATGCCCGCCACAGATACGATTTTAGACACACCAGTCATGATCTGCAAATCCTGCAGTCATGATCTGCGGGAGTCACTGTGTGCGTGTGTTTGTATGTGTGTGAATGAACATTGCTCATGCCATGTGGTTGCCTGCTCAGCCAACATGGGATCTGAATTGTTGCATGTGACGATTCTGGTAGATACCCGCTCTACCACGAATCCCATGCACATCACGATGTACATGGGGTTCGGGATTGAGCGACTATCTACCGGAATCGCCGCAAAAGCCGCAAAAGCATGCTGATACAGAGCCTGCAAGCGGATCATGCATTGAACCGGATAATGCCCACAGTGCACTGCTGTGCTCATGCTTTGTTCTGAGTGTGGAGAGTAGCAGTTCGTGACCTGACCACCTGTTCTGAGGCCCATGCGGCCGGCTGTGTTTCACAGCCTGTGTGGCAGTGCCCACCTGCTGTGTGAGCTCATCGTCTGCCAGTCCAATCACCAGTGAGCGCTTCAAGCATGAATGCTCCTCGGTGCCCATGGTCTCACGGTGGTATTGCACGGGGATAAACGCAGGAGCCCAGCAGCGAGGGCAATAACAAGCAACCAAACAAATCCTTGCACACAGCCGGCAGCAAGCAGCAATATGCATGGATCCGCCAGCCCATTGCAATACCATTATCGCACACCGGCCCCACCATAACCTCAGCATCCACACCAATGCCACGCACTCCACCCAGGTGCACCGTGCACCACCACCCACCAGCACACAGCCACGGCCGCACTCAGCCCGTCCACGTCCAGACCCAAACACTGGTGCCGGGTTGTCGGTGTGCCCGTTGACTGCTCTGTTGCATCAGCGCTGCTGAGTCCTAGATCTATCACAGTGTAACACACTGGTGCCGGCAACAATGCGCACAGCCCCACCCGAGAGAGTGCATTCCATGTTAACACCATACATGCAAGTGTGTGCTGTCGTACCGGCGCTAGTTTGTTCTGGCATTTGCTCGTGCGGTCGTAACGGCGCTAGTTTGTTCTGGCATTTGCTCGTGCGGAGAGTGGCCTTGGCGCTTGAGGTGGCCTGTCGGTCTGTTTGCGTGTTGCCTGGTCTATTGCCTCGGTACTGCTGGGTCCTAGATCTATCACTGTGTAACACATGCAAGCCCGGGGGCGCGCGCACCCCGGCGCAGCTGCCTAGGGAGCTCGGACTTCTGGACGGCAGCCCAGCAGTCGCGGCAGAATGACGATACGCCGGGCTCTCGCAGCCCGCTCACCTGTGATGCCCCGTGTCCACAAGCGCCTCAGTCGTGCGATGCACATGTTACTTCAATGATTCACGATTCACCGAGAGTTGCAAGCATTCCCGATGCTACAAATGCATGTTGGGTCAGTGGGTATGCCCTGACACAGTTGGCTGCACCGTTACTGATCGCCCCTCCGACGGATACATGCAACAAAGGCAGGCATCGGCAGCAGAGACAAGCGTTGGTGGCCGCCGCATTTCCAGCATCCCCACGCATTGGTGCCCGCATCGGTGCCCCGCATTGTTGCCCGGCGAGCGTCTGTTTTTGCTGAGTGCTTGACAACTCTCGTGCAATGGCACATCTGCAGAGATCTATGTGTACCTGGTGTTTTCTGCATACACCATGTGACGAGCATGTGACATGCGTGCCGTGCGCGCTGTGTGATCTATGAGCAATGTGCTGTGGCAGTCGCTCCCCCCACGTCACCGGTTTTGATGCTGACATTGGAGACACGATGCCGCATGGCCAATGCCTGTCATAATCCAAGGTCCTGTGGAGTACGTCATGTGTATGGTAGCTGACTCTTGGCACAGCGTACTGCAAATTGAATGCATATCACCCTCGCAGGTCATACTGATCTTTGTGGTAGCATGGTATCACTGATACCTTGACCTACATGAATGCTGCCACCTCGTGCAGGGGAAGAAGGGGATGTACGGCTGGGGAGCCGGGTTGATGTCAACGGGTACGCCACCGGAGCATTGCAGGTTTTCTTGGACGGTGCGTGGGGGGCGGTGTGCACGACTCACTTTACCGACGCGGACGCCCGCGTAGCCTGCCGGCAGCTTGGCTTCCCCACTGGCATCGTGCAGCCGCGTTTTCCAGCCTCCGTGTTTCGACAGCCAGACGTGGTGTGCACCCCAATTACCTCCACCCCTTGCATGCACGCGATGCTTCCACCCCATGCATGCACGCGGTGCATCCACCCCTTGCATGCAAGCGATGCCAGCATTGCAGTGGGATTTAGCGGTTAGTGACCAACACGCCTCGTTGAGGGGCGACTCCCTGTCCCGGCGGGCTTCTCTGCTAGTGCAAGAGTATCGCCTGCTCCTGAACGGTAGCAGCCTGTACCCAGCCTTGCCTGAGTTTGTGTGCGTGTGTGTTTACAAGCTTTGTCGGGTGGTGGCGTGGCCGCCCGGCAGCAGGCATGGCGCTTCTTCTCCATCGCGCTGTCAGCCTCGAGCACTGCTTCAGGCGATCCTGTGCAGAGCCGGGCATAATGTGCACGTTGACGCAGCGTGGATTGTTAGTTGTGCCGCAGCAAGTATAAGGTGTTACGCTGCACTGATCAAAGCTTGGTCATCAACATCCTCAATTCAGCGTCGCTGCTGCAGAGTCTGACACGCATGCTTCGCCTCGCATCAGGACCATAGCATGCTGGTGTGTGCTGACACGCTGTGACTGCAGGATATCTATGCGCCCTTTGCGCTGGAGAATCTTGGGTGCGCTGGCAGTGAGGCCCGCATCGTGGACTGTCCTGTTGTGGTCGGCGAGTCAAGCCCTTCCAGCACTCGGGAGGATCCGTATAATTTTAACTTTGACGAGGTCTGCGATCCTTTTGCCGGGACGTTTGCAATCATTGCGTGCGGCACCAACAAATCTGCAGGTGCGAAGAACACTCACGGGTGGTTCCTCTCGGATTGAAAGGCAGCTCCGGTTGCCATGGAAAGGCAGCTCGGATTGCCCCGGAACTTGCAATTGAAGGCTGGTGATCGATATGTATATAGGTCTCACATATGAGCGCATTATTGTCAGTACCTTCTAAGGGCGGCACTGCATTTTGCCAACTCTGATGATTCACTTGTATATCCACGTCTGCTGCCATGGGATGCCTCTCCGTCCAGTAAACAGGTCACTGGTGCACCACACATGTGTTCACAATTCGCCTCGTAGTGTGATCTGGGTAGATTCTCACACTGCCTAGTTTTAAGACAATGGCATGTGCTTGTGATGGTACACAGAACATGGGGTAGAGTTCTGGCACGGTGCCCTCAATCACAGACGCTGCTTGCGATCTCAAATTGTCTGCTGTCCGTTGACTGACCGCAGTGATCCCAGTGACTGCACTGGGTTTGTCAGTCGCAGGCGACGGAGGCCTGAGGCTGGCGAATGCAGTCATGGCGGCAGATGGTAGAGCGGAGTACGGCCGACTAGAGGTATTTCACGCTGGTGGTTGGGCCACCGTGTGTGACCGACGGAGGCTCTTTCGCTCAGACACGCTCCCTACGTTTTCTGCTACATCTGCAGCTTCAGCATGCAAACTTCTTGGTTACCAGGACGGCGTACAAATCCAGCGATTGGTGACCTGCCTCTCTTGCAGCTGCTTTAATTGTTTGGCACATGGAAAGTAGCTGCACGCACTGTACATGTACCCGACTCGCCAGGTTCATTCTTTTTTTACGTTCACTTGACAACCTTTTTGGGTGCCCGCAAGGAATGTAACTCGCTGCATAGATGCCTGTTGTCCACGGCAACAAAGCTTATGTTGGTGTTCTTTAAATCAGGTACATCCGGTAATGTTTACAATTGAAGATACAGGCGGACACTGACGAGGATCGCAGTGCGCGCGCGCCAATCGTGCAGCTCATGCTGAACTGCTCGGGCGATGAGCAGGCAGTGGATGCATGCCCTGTTTTTGGACTAAGCCAAGAAGGGTTTGATGCAAGATGTGTGCACGATGCAGATGTGCACCTAGTGTGCCACAGCAACCCCGATCCAGGTGAGCACTATGTATCATGGTCAGGGCTATCGCGGATGCCGGGCAGTGCGTTCAGTGTGAGGCCATGTGTATGCATGTCTATCACGTATGTACCAGCCTGTCTTGTGGATGAAGCACGTGTTTGACATTTCGTAATTCGTACCAAATACGAATTCTTAAAATACGCGTATTGAACACAATACAATTTGGGACTAAGGTTCGAGAAAACGCGGGAGTGTTCGGGCACGGCAATCATCCTCACGCAAGCGCTTGCAAGCAATTGGCGGTGGTTGGTTTGCGTGTGGCTGGCTTGACAATGTATCTATCCATCGTGCACTGACGGTGTCAATGAAAATCTATATATGGGTTGTTATGCCGAGCGGATCGCAGGTCGCGAGACTAAAAACAGCCCCAACAAGGCTGCCAGCCGGCGCGTAGCCCTCCATCAACCGCACAGCAACTTTTCCAGTTTTGGCAGGTGGGCCGTATTAACATATTCCATACGGATTCTTAAAATACGCGTATTCCATACGATTTTTTTTTGCGAGAATTCGCGTATTTGTCGAACACTGTGTGCGGATGGTCCGTGCTACATCCTACGCGCTGTTTGGCCCTCGGTGTTGAATAGAGCTTTGCATATGAACATGCTACTTGAGCCCGGCGGAGGTCGTGGCAAGGCCATGCAGTGATGTTGAAGCCGCACCAAAGCTGTAGAAGGTGTTGCCGTGCGAAGAATCTCGGCAAGGTGTATGCGACTTTCTATGGTTCAAATGCAATCCAATGCACTTCAAGACAGCACTCATGAGTCATGCAGTTGCCGGAAGTACGACATCTACCGCCGTTCCGTGTCCTATCCAAGTGTGAATCGGAACAGAACGACGGTAGACGTTGTAAATCAGTCATTGAACCTATAGCTATACGAGTCTTTGATCCATCACTCTGGAGCCTTGCCACCTCTGCCTTCCGTGCACCCATGTCTCTGACGAACTCTGACCTGGCGGTGCTCCATTCGATGAGTAGCAGCTATCTTCATCTGTGTTACACAGTGATAGATCTAGGACCCATCTCTTCATCTGTGTGAATTTCCGCCGCTGCCCGACAGAATGGCAACCGCAGCGGTGTCAGTTACAGCCTTATATCTGTTATTGTCTGCATAGGTGCATATGGCGGCATATGTGTATTTGATGTAGCGGCGTATCCTCATCAGCGGTCAGGCAGATGTGATGGTACACCTTATGACGCTGTATCTCAGGGTAGCGCACCTGCTAATGCTAGTTCAGCTGTCATTTGCAAGGTGAGGCGTAGTGTGCCAATGCAGATATGGAGGGCATGACACGGCTGATGGACGGCGGTTCCAGCGCGGGTTACAAGTATGGGCGGCTGGAGGTCTTTGCCCGGGGCTTTTGGAGCAACGTGTGCAGTGCGCAGGGGTTCACTCCTGATGCTGCACAGGTGGCTTGCAGGGCCTTGGGCTACGATGGTGGGGCTTCATTGCGCTTCGTTCAGCCCTATGGGGAATTTCTGAATCAGGTGTGGTCCACTGTGAACCTCCACTGTGAATCATGCATCATCTCCAAGTGAAGCTGCACGCACTGTCTCCCTGTCTCGGCTGCAGCTATATGCAGGCTCAGATTGTACCTGTCTGGGCAGAATTCCGGGTGAACATGCTTTGTATGCATCACGACAACAGCTCGTATGTACTCTTACATCGAGGGGCTCCGATCCAGTGCACCAAGCGAATGTAAAACTAGATTCTAGACTCACATGCTAGCCAGCAGATGCGAGCCGGCCAGGCGATCACCTGGCACGAACTGCGCACCCGTGAGCCGTGCCACCCTGGACATGGTCTTTCTGATCACAAACCCATTTCCTTTCACTGTCGCCGCACTGAGCTCCCGCAAGGAATTCTCAATCCAGCGAGCCTTTGCTCGCTTGTTGAACGCCCCAACCACCGACACTGCCAGCGTGTTGAGGTACCGCAAGGCATGCGACCCTAGTCTGCCATATGTCTCATGCACAACCGGCACCACCTTGTACGATCCCTGCACACTCCCTTTGTACTTGTTAAGTTTGAATTTTTCGCGAACTTCGGTTGCGTACCCTTTACTTCGGCTACGCACAGCTCGTATGTATGTGCGGTGTGACACCAATTCCGCATCTGACGCTGTGGCTGCGTTCCCATTAATTCTGGACCTGCAGCGACAAGGCGGATGTATTCGAATATTTTTCAACCAAGTCGTTTTACATGCGCAGCCGTACATATGTATGGCTATACTTTATAAACTGTCCGCGAGAGTATTGACACCTCCGAAATCAGGACCAGTTGCAGAGAAGGCGACCTGCAATTGCATGTGCCTGCTTGATTTTGGCATGGCACGACTTCTGCTATCTCTGTCTAACCCCGCACATTGACGAAGTGCTCACAGCGCACTTGCATCACTCCGGTCCATGGGTATAAACACAATCCACAATTCACCGCGTGTGCGGATTTCACGATTGTATGGCTTGCGCGTCTTCAGCATTCACGATTTGCAGGTGCTAAGCGCAGATTTGCCCGTGGCATTCGCAGATGTGGACTGTGATGGGAATGAGACAGCAATACATGAGTGCGAGAGCTTGGACCGAAGTATCCTCTTGTGCGACAGCACAGTCAGGAGTACCGTCTTAGCATGTGCAAATTCTGCCAACAGTGCGAACCGTCATGCTTTTCTGACCAACGGCGGGATGCATTCCTGAGCTATGCTTGATGCTTTTCTGACCAACGACGGGATGCATTCCTGAGGTATGCTTGATGGTCGCATCTTCCGCGACGCATGCATGTACAATTATCCTTGTCATTCAGTCACAGGTGGTAGCCAGCGCATGGCCGTGCACGAGCAATGACGAATTCAGCTCAAGTGGCATAGTGAATGTCACAACACTGGACCTCTTCCAAACAATAGTGTCGCCATTACACCACCTGGGGCTTCACAGCATCTGGGGCATTACGGCCTTCAGCTGTGCACGCACCACCCGGCGGCAATCCAAACGATCACACGCCACTGCCAGATTTATGCATGTGCCAAGCATGCTACCTGTGGGTGAACATGTCCAGATGCAGGCTGCGACACACAGGAGGGCACCACCGAGGGTTCACTGCGGCTGCGGGGCGGCTTCGGCACTCCTTGCGATTCCCTCCACTCCGGATTCATTGAGGTCCTGCATGCTGGCGAGTGGGGCAGCATCTGCACTGACTCTGACTCTGAAATGGACCTGGAGGACTTCCTGGTGGCAGACATCGCGTGTCGACAGCTGGGCTTCCCTCACGGAACCCGTGTGAACCCTCTAGGCCGCACAGTCTCCACGTCCGGGACCCGTGTCTTTGTGGAAGAGGCGGGTGAACCCTTAAATCGATTGTGGCTCACGCGCGTTGCCTGCCGGGGGCGCGAACAGCGGCTCATAGGTTGTGATCTGGGCGAAGGCTTCCTTGATGACCTGGTTGCTGACAGACGCTGCGACCGGCGGAGGACTGCGTCACGGTTCGACCGTCCCCACCGTATGCATGTTGCGTGCCGGCAGTTTCCAGTGGTGGAGGCGCTGGAGGCGGTCACCACTCTTGAGTCAGGTTTGTTTCAAGCTCCGCACGTTTACATGCTGCATTCATGTCAGTCTTGCGCATGTTTCATACGATCATCAGTTGATTCAGCAGTGCTCCTACCACCGTGCTGTGTTACACTGTGATAGACCTAGGACCCAGCGGCGCCAAGGCAACAGAGCAGTCAACAGGCAAACAGACGAACCATCACAGGCCTCAAGGCCACTCTCTGCACGAGAAAATGCTAGTATGGACCAGCACCGGTTGGAAAGCAAACACACACACACACACACATAAATGACACAGGCAGCGAGCGCAGCATCGCGTGGTCTACGCACAGTGCTGTGTAGTGAGCCTGAGGTTCGTTATGCATGTAACATGCCTTGGAACTTCCAATTCAATGTGGTTCCTTGGACTTGCAGTATGCCTTTCACGACTGCCGCCTACGCAATGCCAGAGTCCCACCAGTCTAGTACAATCAAGCCTGGCGGTTGCAGCCCTGCGTTCGCTGTAGAAAAAATCTTGTATACCATGCACTTAAGATGGCTTTCAGCCTCAGCGGGGCAAAATGAAACGGGTCATCAACAACAGCACAGCAATGCTTTTCAATGCCCCACATGTACAGTGACCAAGGACGATGCCCAGAACAGTATTCACCAAGGATCTGATCATGGCGCAATGTCGCAGATAGTGTCCGTGGGTGTCAGTAACTCGTCCTTGCACAAGTAGTAATTGTTTTGCACCATTGTACATGCGCCGCCTCGTACTGTCAATCGGCCGTGTATCTCGCGAAAATATTAGGCTGGAAACAGCCCCCGATGACTAGGTATGCCGATTGCTTTGTTGTCCGCCATTTCAAATCTGGGAAAGCACAATACATATCTAGAACAAAGACGTGAAACCTGTGTATGCACATAACACTGTTGCTCTGAAGGCTCTGACACAGCTGCATGCACACAGGTGTAGGGCTACTTGTGATGTTTGTTTGACACAAGTGTCCTTCCCTCGGCGCTGCTTGGGCCTTGCTGTGTCTCGGTGCAACATGGTTGCTCACATGCAGCTGAGGGGGACCTGCGGCTGGTGGAGGGAAGTCCAATATCAAACTGGGTGACGGGCCGCCTGGAGGTGTTCGTTGAGGGCTCCTGGCGCCAAGTCTGCGCAGGCGAGTTCGACGCACCAGATGCCAACGTTGCATGCCGCCAGCTCGGCTACGGGGCCGGCACAATCATGCCTAGTGCTGGCACGGAGGGATTTCCACTAGTTCTGCCGACAGTCGGGTTCTTTGGGCCTGCTTGCAATGGCTCGGAGGCGAGTCTGCTTGAGTGTGGTCAAGAGGTGGAGAGGCTTGGCGCCCCACAACGAGCAGCACGTTGCCGAACTTCTACTGGTGGCTCCGGACTCATCGTGGCCTGTGTTGCGGAACAAGCACAGGGTGCGACTCTGCCCACACTCCCGATACAGCCACCCTGACAATTCTATTGTGTGTTATACACCGGGTGCGCATGCAAGTGCTAGTCGCGATGCAAACTGCATAGCCACACCGTCGAGTCTGTTTACGTGTCAAGCCCCCTGTCTTGTGGCTGCAGCGGCGACGTCTACCCTATCCCTGCAAATCACTTGACCGCTTCATTGAATCGCGACTACGGATAGTCTCACAGATATCATATGTGCTGTATTCGGCAGCATTCGACCATAACATCAGAGTTCAGGGGTACACTATGTAGCGGCAATTGAGATTCCATATGCATAAGTATATACACATATGCACGAGTGTGCACCTGTCTAGGCTGTCCGTCCTGTCTAGGCTGTCCCGGTGACTGAAATCCCACCCATCTTACACTGCCACCCGACTGCAGTAGCATGGCATTTAAACTTCAAGCAGGGCAGCTATCTTAGTAATAGTAATAGCGCGCGTGTATGTACGTATGTACTCTTACATCGAGGGGCTCCGAGCCAGTGCACCAAGCGAATGTACAACTAGGTTCTAGACTCACATGTACGTATGTATCTATGTATGTATCTGTCGCATATCCTCTCGAACCTTCGAGATCAGTGCATTCTGTTCCGAGTCCTTCTTGACGTTTTTCTCCGTGTGTGCGTGTGTTTTTCTTTTCGGTGCTACGGCATGCTACCGTCTCATCTGCGCTGCTGCAGAGACGTCCGACACGGGAGTGCACGCACGTCGCGCGCGCACGCCCCCTTAATTAGCGGCTAGGCATCAAAGATTACTATGCACTAGATGTTATGTGTTTCACGTGTTGTTCCGAGTCGACTCTGTGTCAAGGGCGCTGCGCGCGCATTGTCGGTGTTCAACGATGTACACGTCAGCGCCACCTCAGCTCATGATATCCGGCCCGCGCGCGGGACACCTCCCGGCAGAATTTGTGTTACCCAACGTTTCATGCCCATCATGCATTGCGTGCTGACGCTACGTTCCCTCGAGCATGGACTGCGGCCGCATGGCCATGCCCGTGCCACTGCACGGCGGTCAGCACACCTCCCCCGAAGGGGGATGCGATTCTTGTATATAAAGCAGCTATATCTTTGTAATAGTAATCGCGTGCGTCTATCTATCTATCTATCTATCTATCTATCTATCTATCTATCTATCTATCTATCTATCTATCTATCTATCTATCTATCTATCTATCTATCTATCTATCTATCTGTCTGTCTGTCTGTCTGTCGCATATCCTCTAGAACCTTCGAGACTATTGCCTTCCGTTCCAAATCCTTCTCGACATCTTTCTGTCTGTGCGCGTTTGTTTTGCTTTTTGGTGCTACGGCATGCCACCGTCTCATCTGCGCTGCTGCACGGAGACGTCCGACACGGGAGTGCACGCACGTCACGCGCGCCCGCCACCTTAATGAGCGCCTAGGCATCACAGCTTACGACGCAGTAGATGTTATGTTTCACATGTTGTTCCGTGTCGACTCTTTGTCAAGGACGCTGCGCACGCACTGTTGTTGTTCAACGATGTACACCACATCCGAGGTATGAGTCAGCTCATGATATCCGGCCCGCGCGCGGGACACACTCGGCAGCCTTTGTTTTGTACTCTCAAGTGATGCAAGATTATGTGGATGCCGTAGATGACGCGCCAAAATGTTAGTATAATGCGGGTCTGACTTGCACAGTAGCATGTGACTCACACCTGCACAAGTGCCGCGGTGGTGGAGTGCGGGAGTGCGCGTGTGTGGATGCGTGGGTGTGGTTGTGGTGGCTGTGTCGGTTCGTTGTGGCTTTTCGTGATGTGACCCCCCTTTCGCCCCCCACCGCGCAGGGCGCACCAGCCCTCCCCCTCCGACTGCCCGGCAGGGGCCTGAGGGCGGGGCGCGAAGGCCACTGGCGGCGCCGCATCGCTCCCCCCGCGGCAGCATTGTACAAGTGTCGCACGTGCACGTGATCGCCTATCACTGAGGTCAAAGCCCAACAACGTGGCAAGAGAGCCGGGCACCCAACACATTGTCACAGACACATTATGTATCTATTAGCACGCCGCTCCAGCGCAGGCACCAGTTGCCGGGCACCGCGGCACCTAGCCGGCGCTCACTAGTCATGGAGCCAGTCACAGCGACCAGCATGCGAATGCAAACATTGCATATTGATCTGCCGCAGATCATGACCACAAGGATATCGACACAGCGCCCCAAAAGCGGCACATCATGATCATGCCAGCTACACACATGTACACTAGCCTCGCTTGCACAGCATGCATATGCCAGCGTCCAGAAAACCAGAATTTGCAAATGTAAGCGGGTTCTGCACTGGCACTTGACGTATAGGCCATGCAGCTACAACGAGTGGCACCAACCTTCATCTGAAAATGGTACAAAACACCATAGAGCATAGAATTTAATGTTACTAACTTGGCACGGCCACCACGGCCCAACTCAGCTCGACGCACTGTCACTATAACATCCATTGGCTGTCTACCACATGCACATCACCAAGTGGTCCGATATCCCCCAAAGGGGGGGGTGGGTGGCCACTTGTATATATTTTTCGTTGCCCCAAGCTATTGCCCAACCCAGCATAGGTATACAGACTGGACAAAATACTGCAGCTGAAGGCAACTTGTTCGCATGGCAGCCGCTTGGTAGTCAAAGGTGTGGTGTAAGAGTTGTGGCAAAATCCCAATTTAGTACGCTGCCCTGTCTGTGCGACCCTTGGAAATACTTCAGCTTGGATCGAAGAGTATCTCCGTCCGACGGTTTATATCACCTGCAGGAACTGAGGGCACATTCCGACTGACCGATATGCGTGAAAACCCCACCAGCCCCGGCTCACAGTCCGGGGTCCTAGAGGTGTTCCACGCTGGCGCTTGGGGCTCTCTGTGCCTCAGTGGTTTAATTTCTCAGGTATGCACGATACTGCTCGGGCACTCGGTAGATAACACCAGCATTATGGGCAGTCTTGCGCGGGAAGATTACAACCCTGCCATTTGATAGATTGTATCTTTTCTCGACACAATGGGGGTGGCCACGTGTTTCGATCGTGTGTCGATCGTGTGTCGTGTGTCGAAGTGACTGTGCTGGCCGTTGCGGCCAGCATTGCGCCGGCTAGGAGCAGCGGCCCCCAACGCCTAGTCCCTTCGTATGGCCCATCACCCATACCTCGGAGACATAGACTGCGTCACGATGCACCATGTTGTTGTGCTGTGTGTCTATGCTCCTGGTCGTGTTCCTATAGTCAGTGTGATTCATGCTACCGCGCTGGGTGGGGACTGCGTTGCTTGTGATCGTTTGTTTTGTTCCCTGATTTCGTTTCTCGGCGCTCCTGAGGCCTTGATCTATCACAGTGTAACACATGATGCATGTGTGCAGTGCGCCGCGCTGCTGTGGATGATGCACATTTCGAACTTCGCATACACTCTTTATATGACATCCTGCCTGTCTTGAGAAACGCAAACATGAGCTTATCCTGCAATTCAAGTGCAGCCAAGCCTCGCCGCCCAGCTCTGTGTTTGAGATATTTCCTCGTGTCTGATCATATGATACCAGGCAGTCTGTTTACAGACTACCCCGTCCATCGCATGCCGGGAGATGGGCATGGGCTTCAGTGGAGGTTTATTCGTGGAGTCAGGCGCAGATGAAGTGACATTGCCCCCTTGGCTGTCTACGATTGAATGTCGCGGCACAGAACAAAACTTGACGGCTTGCCCGCGCTCAGACTTTGGGCAGGTTGGCAGTTGTAGTCGCCCTCAGCGCCTCATCTGCGAGAGAAACAGTGTGACTCCTCACACCCATAATCTGCGTTTCCATTGAATGAAATTGCGTCCCGTGCGATCAATCCGCGACTCTTACTACACGCTCGAAGAGCATAGTTCCTTGGCCAGCGGCCCATTTGCGCTTGCACTGCTGTGAGCATTCTAGGTACGTCATCAAAATGTGAACATGGATACATGCCGTCACGCGCGTGGAGCATGGCATGGCCGAACACCGTCATTCCCAGCAGAGCACAACATCCCGACTTGCCACCGGCATACGCTGCCAGCAGTTGCGGTGCAAGGTGGTCTGCAGCCAAGTGTCGCGTGCCACGTGGCTAGTATCTTGCTGCTTAGGCCTTTACGTTTCATGGCGTAACACATGGCTAGTACGTCGCTAGTACGTTGCTAGTACTGCACAACCACTAACAGTGTCCTAGATCTATCACTGTGTAACACAGCCACTAACATGTCCAGGTCATTCAACTACCAGTATAGCCCTTTTATTTCCTGCATAGCCACTCCCATATCCGGGCACAACAACATCAGGAACACATGGACTCATACATGGTGTTCAGGCCAGCCTCGTGGCCAGGCGCGTCTGGTTGCCGGTGCTGCGGATCCTGACGGGCAGTGGGAGTATGGCCGCCTCGAGGTTCTCATTCGCAGCGTGTGGTCTGTTGTGACCGAGTGCGCTTTCGAGCCATCTTCCTATAGTCGAGATGGCGACGAGGCTCTGGGGCGCCGGGGCGCGGAGGTCGCCTGCCGCTCGCTCGGGTATGCCGCAGGAGCCCAGCTCCTTGTCGGAGAATCGGGACCTTTCCCAACCACATACGACGAATATATCTCGTCTGGAGACATCAGTTGCAGCGGCAATGAGGCAAACCTTATGGATTGTGATATAAATGCTGACACCTACTGCTTCCCTCTCGATTACGACGGTGTCATACGTGGCTCCGTTGCTCTTATCTGCTTCAATCCCTCTGGTGCGCACCGAGTCGAATTGACGCTTTTTTTCATACCATGATATATGTATACTTGCGCTACAACGCCATGGGTCACACCCCGCCCACGCGCTGCTTATACATGCCAAGGGTGCTTCTTGGTGCTGCCTCGAGTAACGGAACTGAGTTGCTTTCACACATCACACTTTTCGTAACATATATACACGGATGTACAAATAGCATGTCACGGCACTCGCAACTTCAAACAGTCTGCAGCTGTTTTCGTTTTCGCGTGCGCACTGCTGTAGATGGTGCACCATATGCACATCGTGCATTGCACGTGCTGCGGAAGCCCGGCATCATGTCATGAAATCATCGCTTAGACGTTTTTTGTGACTTCAGATGAAACATGTTCTGGCAAGTGTTGCTTCAGCATTCGGCCACGTTTTTCAGTACTGACTAGAAATACTGAATCAGCATCCTGCCTGGCAGATCAGCATCATGCCTGATACTTGTTTGATATGACAGACTAGAGCCCACAAAGTGGCCGTGCTGCATCTGTTCACAGGCATGCCACCCACGCTCACCAGCCGTGCTGCACCCACATATCTGTGGCTGAGCGGCCTTGACAAGAGGATTGCTATGACTACACATCAGTTCCGCATATGAGTGGCTCATCCTTCCTGCCTATTGTTGTGGTACTAGCGACTTTGAGTTGGAGTGTCTAGTAGTAGCAATCGTGTAACAAGCATGTAACATGCAGTTAACATGAGGCATGTTGCGTCCAGGTTGCGATACTGTGCTAGGTGAGCCCATGGAAGGGGATGTGCGACTGGTGCCCTTGAACGGCACCACAGTGCCGACGGCCGCGTGCGACGACGTGCACTTTGGCGGCGTTGAGCTGTTCCTTCAAGGCCGCTGGGGGATCATCTGCAATGGCAGAGATGGAAATGACCACGAGGATTTCACTCTCGACGCACAGGTGGTCTGCCAGCAGCTGGGATTTCCGTTTGGAACTGTTATGGACGAAGAGGAAAGCCGCCGCTCTGACTACGACCCGGAGCCTCCAAATCTTACCTGGGCCTCTGAGGTGTGTGCAAATGCGTTCTGAAAAGGGCCAGTGATGGATAATACCGTATTGGCGTGACGTGTACAGTGACTCATTGTGAGATCCCCTGATCACGTGGAATAGGCTCGCGCAGTGTGGTAGTAATGCGATGGCGTAAGCAACTCTTACATCACTGCCTCGCCCTTGCCAGCCTGAGATTAAGTGCATTCCACATCAGCTTTTGTCTTGGCTATACTGCATTGTTTAACGAACTCGGCGCTGCTTGCCATGCTCTCGATGCAATACATAGCGGCACGACGCGCTGTGCCTGGAATCGATGGGCGGTGATGGCGTTCAGGTCGTCTGCTTGGGCACAGAGGATCGTCTCATGGACTGCTACTTCCCGGAAGACTTTGGCATAGATTACTCGTATGAATTCGACTACAGATTCAATGGCAACTGGGATGCACCTAGCCACATGGCGCCAGTGCCTGCACCGGCAAGTGCTCCACCACCAAGCTCAGGCCTACGCCGTGTTGGATGTGAACAAGGTGACAGGGAGCGCCTCAGTGTCATCTGCCGCAGATTCGAGATCACCGGTTCGCTGCTCCCCACCAGATGTGTGAACCATTCATAATGACTTATGTGGAGTGCGACATATGTGCAGTGCTCAATTTGGCTGGTTCACACATCGCGAATGTGTTGAACCGGCGAGGCTAGATCTACATTCCCCCGCTACGCACGTGCGTTGGGATTGCAGCAATCCCGTATCTCCCTATTTGTGCGAGCATTAACGTCCTATCTTCGACATGTGTGCGTAGAAACTGCAACGACAAGGCATGTAAATGCAGGCTCACCATTCATCAGGCGCTAAAACGAAAAGCCCTGCTCGAGCGAGCGAGTGTTTGGGAGCAACGGAAAATGGACTTTTACATGGAGTCGCTTCTTGATTTGGGAAGGTGTTTATTACACGGGCGTATTGGTTTTGAAGGCATAGTAGGTTCAGGGGAGCATTTGTCACTGGTTCATTGCAATAGAAGTGGCCAGTGGCCCACATAGGCCATATTTTGGGGATAGGGGCGGGGTGGGAGGGACCACCTGATGATGAACCACCTAGCGATGCGCACGTTCCTGTCGGTGGGTGGACGTTTCCTGCGATGCTGTAGATAGGCAACGCAGCACTGTATTGTGTCACATAGGCTTTGTGAGAGCAAACATATGACTGCATGGTTAGATATGTTGTCTGCTCTATGTTGTCTGTTCTATGTTGTCTGCCCTCACATGTACACTGCCCAGATCCGGGTCTGGGTCCCATTGGCGTCGATGCTGGGCCCGGGCTGCTCATTGTTGAGCTGCTGGCTGTGGCTGCAGCTCACACGTTCCCAACTTGTTGTGCCGTGGTAGGTACATGTGTTACACGGTGATAGATCTAGGACCCAGCAGCGCCGAGGCAACAGATCAGGCAAAACGCAAACAGAGTGTAAGAAACGCATACTTGCCATTCAGCCAGTCAAACACAGCGATTGGTGAACTGGCAGTCAGTCCTATATGTGACAGGGAACCCGCTGATCACCACGCAAGTCTATGCATCAACGTCCTACTCCCGCAGTCTCATGCATGTATTGCTGCACTGCAACTGCCGTCACACCATCGACTAGCTTGCACACAGTTGTCTAAGGTCTAGATCTGCCACAGGACGTCCTGTACAGTTGTGTAGGCTTTTGGCTCGATCAATTTCATATAAGCGCCATGGGGAGTAAGTGTTGGTGGATTACGTGGAATGTAATCGCACTTATGGTGGGAGTGGCGACGGTGGACCGAAGGACTCTGGCCTTCGGTGTCTACAGAGGTCTGCAGCACTGCTGCGGACCGGAGGCTGTGCGGAGATTGCATGTTTTTAGGCTGGTGCGTGCAGCAGCTCGCCACGCAGAGTGGGTGTTCGTTGCTAGTGCTTCGCAGCTTTCAGCTAAGATCCCGCCCGCCCGGGCCCATTCTGTTGTGCAGATTTAGATGATCCAGAGGACTCCAAGTGCTCCACTAGGCGTCTCCGCGCAAGGGCTGCTGGAACGTGTTCCTGTGACCCCCCATCGGATCGGGCCCATGGCCTCTCTCTCAGCGGTTCTAGGCAGTAGTGGAGCTCCTCAAGGGTTGGAGCCTCCGGGCTCCACGTGCCTCCGGGCACCGGTGTTTACTCAACACCGCCGTCGTATGACCATAAGCTACCTTTCTCTTTTCTGTGCTGGGTCTGCACTGCCCGTGCCTGAGCTGTGCCTATACTTACACCGAGTACTATGAAGTACTCTCAAGGCGCAGATCCGATCTGGAGGCTGGAAAGACACGAGTCGGCTGCGCCTGGCTGCGGTGCATGGAGGGTCTGGGAGTCCCGGGCCAGGTCCGAATGTGTTTTCTCGGAGGCGGCTGTGCCGGGTGACAGGCAGGCTACAACGCACGCTAGATCACGAGGGGGATAGGGCACTGACGGTGCACTAGCAGCACCGAGTGAACCTTACACAGGCCTTACCCAGGCTTTATCTGGGCCTGTCATACTGAGTAAGGCATGTGTAAGGTCCACCCGAGGCCCATGTAAGGCAAGCCATGCCTTACCTGGACCTGATCCAATGCTAAGGCTAGGGCTGGATAAGGGAAAACTCGAATGAGCCTTATGTAGGTGGGCTCCACTAAGGTTTAAGAGTTAAGGCGTGTCCAAGGCTGGTGGCAACTGTTGTGTAAGGCACAGCCAAGGTTGCTGTGAGGCGTGATATAGTGCATGCATAAGGCATGCATGAGGAATATACGATGTCATGCAAGGGCGGCATGAGGGGCATGTAAGGACACCACACGGGTCATTCAGGGATAACATGGGGACATGAGAAGGTGTACATAGTGCTTGGCTTTGGATCCACTAAGGCGTGTAGTGGGCAGTGCAAGGGTCATGTAAGGATGAGACAAGGTGTCGATTATGTGTGCATAGTGCTTTGACTGTGTTCTGCTAAGGCAACGATGTTGCGCGAGGCTAGGCACTAGCAAGGCTCACTTGCACACGCAATGCTTGTGCAAGGCTTGAGATGGTCCACCCATGAAGTGGCAAATCGTTACAATTGAAATAAAAGCATGAAATCCCACAGCACCGCAATATAATATTGTCGAGTAACATCTGGATCAGCATCACTGCCACCAGCTGCAGGATGCATCTAGCCATGATGATCAGTGTGTTACACGGTGATAGATCTAGGACCCAGCAGCGCCGAGGCAACAGACCAGGCAACACGCAAAAAGACAGGCAGCCCATCGCAAGTACCAAGGCTACTCTCCGCACGAGCAAATGCCAGAACGATTTCGTGCAAACTTGCGCTGTCATGAAAGCAGACACACACATGTGCATGCACACACACACACATACACACACAAACACACACAAACAACGCATGAACCGAGCGCAGCACCGCGCAGTACCACACACTCCATGCGCACTCCAAACACAGTCGGCCCGCTCCAGGCCCACTGGCGGGCGCCTACTCGACACCATCAGGCTACATGGGCGCGCAGCCGCGCGCTACGGCCATCTCCGAAGCCGCGATGCACCGGTCCCAGGGGCTGCAGCCACAGCCAGCCAGGCTGTACGAGCGGTGGCCGGGAAGGGGGGCAGAGGAGAAATGGCGGTCGTGCGCGGGCAGGACGGAAGAGGGAGGGAGGAGGAGGGACGGGGAGGGGGGGGGGGGGGGGGGGGGTAATCAGAGCCCAACGGGCGGAGGTCGGGGGGAGGCCACGACGCAAGCCTATGCGCGATGATCAGTGTGCACTGCAGCGGACGCAGCTGCATCCGATCACGCAAGCACTTGCACGCCTGATCAGACCAGCACCAGCACCGGCAGCAGGCCCTGAAGCCTTGAAGTGGGCTAACTCCGCTGGAGCTTAAGGTCCTACATCGTTCCTTCTACCTGCAGAAGTAATTCGCTGACATCAAGCTCGTAGCCATCTCCTGCCTCCTCGTAAACGTTCTTCAACGTTGATCTTTTACGCTTCAGCGCAGCGTCACGCTTGGCAGTCTTCGTTTCGTGCTCGAGCTGCACAATTCTTGATTGCACCTCCAAGTACTCTTTCACACTACCCTGCACATTAAAATTGGAGTGATGTTCATCTAGAGTTCAGGTTCATCAGTTCATGTTCAGATTCGGCAAGATTTGCTGGCCTTGTCAGCTGCATGTTTGATGCATGCCTTGCAATGGAAAGCAGCGGCGCATCTATATATGGCCACATGCAGCATAAAATATATGGAATAGGAGGAAGTAGTACTGTCAAGTGGAGACACAGAACGAAGCAACTGAAGCGCGTCGAGTGATGGATCACGTGCAGCATGTACAAAGCTGAGAATATAAAATACATTGAGAGGATGGGCACCACGACGGCACACCTGGATTTGCTTTAATCCTTCCTTGGCTTTATCACCTCTCAGACTCGCATGGCCTGCGCCTGCTCGGCTGTCCGCGGTTGCCTCCTTCATACCTTCCGCTGAGTTCAGGAGCTGAATGAATGGATCCTGAAGTGTCACTCCTGCAGCGCTGTCAATGCTCAGATTGGCCAACTTATAGGAGTACAAATGAACAGAGCTGGAAATACACTACAATAAAGGGGGGTTATGGTTTGGTCTGCCGTGCGCTTTGGTTGTCCTAAATTACATTGGAAGGGCTGTGTCCACGATGGATGCATCGGCTCTAGGCTGTGTGCTGTGTGCGCCATCGTGTGTCACTGGTTTGGGGCCTGGCCCGAAGCGCACTCATGGCTGACCACACCCCCCATTTTGTGATATGCCAATGCAACGACAGTTACATGTACGGCTCACATAGCTTGCAATTGGAACACACAATTGGAACACACAACTCGCGCGATGCGCAGATGGCGCACATGTAGGATCGTCGGAGTTGAGGCACGCGCTGCAAGGGGAAGTGTGGCTACCTGATGTACTAGCATATTCAGGCATTAAGTTGGCGTCGCCAAAAACCGACTGGAGCGGTCTGGTTCTGTGGTGCGGGCTGTCCATCTGCAATGGCCGCTGGAGCAGCAGCCCTGTTCAATCTTGCGCTTTTGCGGCCGCCAGTTGCAGAGCCAGATGTTGGCTTCGTCCACTCCCTTGCTGCCGTCCCCTTAGCCGTGTTCGTGTGAACAGCTGGCTGCACGGTACGAGCTGCCGTGCCGCTGGCCGCAGTGCTACTGCCGTTGCCGGATCCAAGCACGCCCTCGCCTGGCAAAAAATGGCGGAGCAGGTCTCCTCGGTCATCTGCCTCTTTAGCCACCTCCTGTTCCTCAGAGACTGCTGGATACGGGCTGTCGTAGTCATCTTGCCGCTTAACCCCGCTTGGGTCTGAATGGTCTCTGTCCTCAACTTCAGGGGCGGCTGTTTTGGTCTTCTGCCCCTTCTTCTTCAAAAACTTCATCACGCCTCGCTCCACAAGGTCGCGGATGGGAACACCCGACGGCACTGGGTCGTTGTAAGCCACTTCCTGCAGTTGGAATTCCATTCAGGGCTGGCTGATACCTCATGGTGTACGTACACATCCGCGCAGCATAGTGCTACCATGTGGCTACGTGCAGCCAATATTGGCATCAGTATGAAACGTTGGCCATACGCAAGTCTACGTTGGATAAGAGCAGGAAAGCTGGCATCATTGAATGTGCATTGATGCATGCTGCAAGCCACACAGTATACTTATACTTGCGTTCGTAATTGCGTTTGTACTTCATGATCACCAAACCATTGCATGTGCGGGAGGTCGCCCCCTGTTGAATGCGCACCGGGTCTGCAGCGCCATCATCGCCGTCTGCCGCGCTATCGACGCTTCCCGGACGCTTTCGCTTGTTGCGGGGTGCAGACCGAGCCTGGTCGACGGTGGTGCGAGTGGCCGAGCTGGGGCCGCTTGGTTCGGACGGATCCGGAGCAGCGAGGCTGAAGAGCGGGGCGGGGACAACGCCAGCCCGGAGATGATCCTTGCGAAGCTTTTAAGTGTTTCCGTGACCTGGCTCGCCTTGATCATTAATCGTTGATACCACGTGGCCTACGCGCGATGGCACGTCAGCGCTGCCAGGCCGTCAGAGGTGACCACTAGGCCCGGCGTTAGCGCCCACCCAGCTCGGATATACGTTACAGAGGTGTGCATCACAAGGTGGTAGAACACACAGGTACGAGTCATGGCAATGCATTGAACACATTCACCATGGCCGAGTGCCGTGCGCAGATTGAAACACAACAGCTTGAGTAACGCGCTACAGTTTCCTCGAAACGTTCTCTTACTCTATTTTCTTGTGCCGGTCCCAGCACGGCCCAGTACGCACTCAGAACTGCTCCACCGGCACATCCAGGCCCGGCATGAAGTACTTGCCGGTCACACGAGCAATGGCCGACAACGACTGAGCATACATGTTGGAGATCCCCCTCTGCAACGCACAAGACAGCTTCTTGTACGTGTTCATGACAAACACCGACTTGGTGTTGTGAAACATATGCATGCGTGCATGCTCTGCAGCCCAATAGGCCCTTGTAGACACCCGGAACCTGCTGCCCAGAGAGAACGTTCCCATGTCCTAATCAAACCAAAATGACAGCTTGAGAATACCTGCCTGCAGACTTTCATAAGTCACACACATGGTCAAGGCTTACGGTTCACACTCATGCCGACAATAAACCCGTCTCTCTGCCGTGTACTTAACGTGCCAGCCTTGCTTCAGT